>CM028132.1:1455772500-1456185000 GCA_016271365.2 Neoceratodus forsteri | reverse complement strand
TCTGTATACAGATAGATAGATAGATAGATAGATAGATAGATAGATAGATAGATAGATAGAAATACAGATAGACAGATACTGTCGCTAAACCGGTAGATAGATAGATGGATAGCTAGATAGATAGATGGATAGGTAGACAGACAGATAGATACTGTCTGTAGCTAGATAAATAGATAGATAGATAGATAGATAGATAGATAGATTGATAGATAGATAGATAATGTGTGCACATAGATAGATTTATAACTAGATAGATACTGTTTGTACATAGATGGATAGTGTCAGTAGATAGACAGGTAGGTAGATACTGTGGTCCAGATATTCAAAGTGCGCCAGGCTGTGCGAAAGCCTGGGCGCAGCTCAACTTGGCTGCACAGGGGTGTTGACTGGGCGATATTCAACGGAGCTGCGTCGTGGCACAGCATTGTTGAATATCACACCCTGGCCACCCGCAGTGTGCTTGGCGCAGTTGCACTGTGCCAGCACAAGTGGCCAGAGTGGAGCAGGGGGCTGCACTGGCACAAGTTCTGTTGTGCCATGCGCAGCAACCATGATATTCAAAAGTGCACACGCAAATGGGGCCATAATGTGTGCAAGGCACAAATGGGGCCATTTGCATGTCATTATGGCCCCATTTGCATGCAGGTGCACTGATCCCTGGTGACTTGAGCCTGGCACCCTGCCAGGCAGCAGCCATTGGAGACCAACTCCCCCTGTCCCCACAGCCCAATCGCGGGCTTCAGTAAATACAAAATAGTGTCCTATATCCCTGGTGGTCCAGTGGACCTCTGTCAGCCCGATCGTGGGCATGTGTAAAGATAAAGAAAATCCAATATCCCTGGTGGTCCAGTGGACCACTGTCAGCCCGATCGTGGGCATGTGTAAAACAATAGTTAATTCAATATCCCTAGTGGTCCAGTGGACCCCCCTTCCCACCTGCCCACTGATCCCCATTCAATGGGTGTGCAGCCCGTACTGTACTTCACATTTCAGATATGTGAATGGATTCATTCACATATCTGGAATGTGTAGTACAGTACAGGCTGCACGCCCATTGGCTCACACTGTGGACCAATGGGCGTACAGCCCTACTACCTACAGTATCTGTCGGCGGGAGGCGGGGCAGCAGGTGGGTGGGGTGCTGCCACCCGCTGCTCACCAGGGGGGAGCGGAGCGGTTGGGGTCAGTGGGCGGGTGTGAAGGGGGGTCTGCTGGACCACCAGGGATATTGGATTAACAATTTTTTTTACACATACCCGCGATCGGGCTGAGAGCAGTCCACTGGACCACCAGGGATATTGGATTAACTATTGTTTTACACATGCCCGTGATCGGGTTGACAGCAGTCTACTGGACCACCAGGGATATTGGATTATCTATTTTGTTACACATGCCCACGATTGGGCCAACAGCGGTCCACTGGACCACCAGGGATATTGGATTATCTATTTTGTTACACATGCCCGTGATCAGGCTGGGAGTGGTCCACTGGACCACCAGGGATATTGGACGTTATTATTTTTAACAGATGCTCATGATCGGGCATGGGGGGGCACCGCCATGGAGGTGTGGCCGGAGCTCAGGTGGCCACCCACAGGTGGCAGCTGCCGTGTTATATCCAGCAATACAGCAGCTAACCTGTGGGTGGCCAGCCATTGTTTCTTTTTTTTTGCATCAACTTTGTGCGGCGCAAGTAAGGGTTGCACATGCATGGACTCAGCACATCCCAGGCTGAATATCCGGGATGTGCAGAGTATTGTCATGGGCATGCCCTCCACCTAAGCTGCATACATTACTGATAGCTCTGGTACCATCCGGGTTTGTGCCAGGGCACAATTCCCCATTTGAATATCGCACTGAGAGCATCAGTGGTTGTGCATGGTGCAATACTGTTGCGCCATGCGCAACCCTTTTGAATATCTGGGCCTGTGTGTACATAGATAGATAGATAGATAGATAGATACTGTGTGTAGATAGATAGATAGATAGATAGATAGGTACTGTGTGTACATAGATAGATAGATAGATAGATAGATAGATAGATAGATAGATAGACAGACAGACAGACAGACAGACAGATAAAGAGATAGATACTGGCCCAGATATTCAAAAGGGTTGTGCCATGCGCAATAGGGATGCGCCAGCGCAAGTCCGAAAATGTGCCATTCTGCGATATTCAGCAGGAGGCAGATGTGCCCCCCAAATCACACTGCCAAGAGTGCAATGATAATTAATGCATGTGCAACTGAAGGGGGAGGAACCATGCATAAATGGCGCAGTGCGATATTCAACAACATGAGCCATGTGCAATAGGGGAGCAAGCGGAAGTTGCGCGATAGCGGAAATGAGCCAAAATAAAAAGGAACAAGAGATAGGCGCAAGAACGCTACAGGGAAGGCACATGTTGCTGAACCACAGCCAGCCACACGGGCAACACACACACACACACAGGGCAGGACAGAGACAGAGCACCTGGAACCCACAGGAACAGGGAAGGTGTGGGGAGCCACAGCACAGTGCAGTGCAAAGGGGAAGTGCCACAGCACTGAGACCACCCCAGGACGATGTTCTGGTGGGGGAAATGGCAAGGACAGCGGGGAACACAGAAACAGCTGCAGGGGAACACAAGCCAGGACATGGCCAGTGCCACCATCCAGATGGAGCAGTTATGAGGGGTGAGAAGGCAGGCAGCAGGAGGCGTATGGAAGGGCCCGTCGGTGATATGCCCCCAACAGGCAGTACCGAGCCCGCACCAGCTTCGAGCTGTACACCGATACCGAGATCGTGGGCCGGTACCACCTGAACTGGGCAATTCTGAGGTGGCTCTGTCAGCTGTGCAGTGATGTGATGTAGGCACCCACACAACAGAGCCATGCTCTGTGAGTGGAGACAAAAGTGACAGCTTGCATGTGCTGCTCATCACGGGCACCTTCCAGAGACCAACAGGGGACATGACAGGCATAACCCAGTCGGCCGTGTCATGCCACCTCACCCAATTCCTCAGCGCACTGCTGCCACATGCTGCGGAGTACATCCATTTCCCAGCACACCAGCAGAGTGCACAGCAAACATACAGGAGTTCCACAGGGTAGCATGTATGCCTGGCGTGCTGGGGCAATAGACTGCACCCATGTGGCCATCCGCACACCACCTGGCCCCAAGGCTGCATACATGAATCAGAAGGGTATGCAAGCATCAACTGCCAGGTGGTGTGGATGCTAGGGGGCATAATCAATGTCTGTGCCACGCACCCTGGGGAGCACATGATGCCTTCATCTGGCACCAGTCAGCACTGTGCCACAGATTCAAGAGTGGGGACATCCCCACTGGCCACTTAGTGGGTGAGTATGCAAACCACGTAGAAAGACATTGAGCTTGGGAGGGGCATAGTCAGAGGTGACATGGGTATTGGCCTAGATGGCCCAAGGCAGGTCGACGCTGATCACCAAACTAACTTCCACCCTCTACACACAGGTGACAGTGGATACCCACTCCATCCCTGGCTGCTCACACCATACCAGCGGCCCCGACCCCATCGCAGCAATGCTACAATGAGGCACATGCCACCACATGCAATGACATCGAGTGGGTGTTCAGGATGCTGAAGGCACGTTTACATTGCCTGGACATGTCTGGCGGTGCCCTACAGTACGGCCCCTCAGGCCTGCGGGCTATTCCTGGCCTGTTGCATCCTGCACAACATGGCCAATGACTGTGGGATAGCTGTACAGGTCGAAGAGGGGGACAGCGATGGGGACGATGAGGACGCTGGTGAAGATGGTGATGGGCAGCCCCCCCTTGGGCGAAGGGACCCCTGACTGATCCGGCTGGCACAGCTGCACTGGGACACCATCACACAGGAGCACTTCAGCCAACCCAGGTAAGTCATGGGGCCATGTGCAACCACCAGTGGCAAAGGCACAACCCACAAACACGTATGGACAAACACCAGGGGTGCATGTCGTCAAGGGAATTGGCTGAGCATGGAACCGCACATGCCACCAGGGATGGGCAAGGTCGAACACGGCACGCGGTCACACACACACACACACACACACACACACACACCTCATAAGACATGCACAAAGAGTAGGAGGCACACCGACCCCGACCACCACCCCTAGCCACACACACGTCCACATACCACCACGCCCAGTGCCTGTAATTGTGCGTGTGTCAGATGCTGGGCACTATTGCACAGTGGTGGACAGCACAATGCAGGCATCATCATGCACATGCCACAGTGGACAGCAACCGGGAGGGTGTGCAGGTGGAACGTGTGTGTGCGTGCAGGGCTGGGTACCCCACCCATGCATTGCATGCTGAACAACACACTGCGCACAGGGCAGTATCAGACAGTAGCCATGCTGGGAGACAGGTCAGTCACACACCACAGTGCCACGGCCACCACGGATGCATGGGCGTCCCCTCTGAGACCCACCAGCAGTGACAGGCTGACCAATGGCTTCATGGGGTGGCACGGAAGGTCCCCAGGGGTTCCACTCGCGTGAACACGACTGCTGTACACAGGGTCTGCAGCACACTAACATGCCTGCGCCAGGCATGCTTGGGATGCCCACAGCTGAACCCAGTGTCGACAAGGAGGGTGTCGCATGATGCCAGGAATGGGGGGTGGACATTGCACTGTGCGGTGTCTGCGATGCATGGGCAAATAACTGTGTGCCCATTATGGCCATGACAGCTGTGATTGCCTGTGTCTGCTTGTCAATGGCAGCGGTCACATCCTCCCAGAACTGGTCCATCCCTGCCAGGAGCAGAGAGGTTTCTCTGCTGCACCGCTCCTCTGGTTGGTGCAGAGCCGCACTGAGTGCATCCACCGCTGTCACAAGCCGCACCTGCTGATTGACTGATGCTTGGAGTATGCGGGTGTGCTAATCTAAGAGGTCATCTGCTGACTGGCATGCTGTCCCTCATGGTGTTCTCGGCCCTGATGGTCACCACCCCTTAAGGGTGGGTGCTGCACACCAGGGCCAGGCCTGGGCATGTCCACAGGTGGTGCACTGATGCCGCCCCCTGACACTGTACCCCCATGGCCATTGGCTGACTGCTGACACTGCCCCTCCTGCTGCCGCTCTCCAGGGCTCAACGGTGCTGCCGCAGTGGCTGCAACAGCCCCACTGTCCTGGACACACACCAGTGCTGCCCCACTGGTGCAGACAGGCACAGGCTGGGACTGTGATGTCACGCAGGCCTCCACGGTGGCACCACCCACGGCCATGCCCATGATGTCACCTGCTGTTTGGCCATCCTGTGGCCCACACGTATCACTACCCATGATGTTACCTCCATCATCATCAGTGATGGATCCAGCACCAGCCTGAGTCTCAGCATGCTGGCATCCATGGACGCTGGCATGCTGGGACACGGGCAGGGCCTCCTCAGCACCTGCTCCACCAACATCAGTCCAGAAGTCCAGGCGGGCCCACTATCACCCTGATCCTCATGTGCCTGTGGAGGTGGATGGGCCCTCCTCCATCTCCATGCTACCACCCTCAGTGGAGAAGCCCACCACCGCTGACCCATGTAGACACCCAGGAGCTGTAAGGGAAAAACAGTAGCATTAATGTATGTGACCTACCCTGTCCCCCCCATTGACAGACCAGGACCTACCATGCAGTGACGGGCTACCACCCATCTGGAATCCACCACCCAGAACACCCTCAATGGCACAACGCTGCATGCTTCCAGCAACCCGCTCTTCTTGTGGGGTTAAGCGTTGCACCTCCGGCTGTCCCCCACCAGTCGCAGACCGTGTTGTCCTGATGGCAGCCACCTTCTCCTTAATCCTCCGCCTGTCAGTGCTCATCTTCTTTTTGCACTCCTGCATGGACCGCTGGTGGCTGCCATGCAGGTTGATGGCATACGCCACCTCTTCCCATGCAGCAGCACGGGCCTGTGGTGTTTCCTGGCATCCGCTGAGCAGCGGCTCCTGGTCAAGGTAGGCCTCAAACAGGGCATCTGTTTCTGCCTTCAGGGTTTTAAATAATTGATTAGCAGTTTTTTTCTTGGGACTGTACTAACTGTACAGAAAGAATTTACATACATTTTCTAGAAGTGCTGTGTTTGTTAAACACAGTGAGGCAAGAGTTATGCATTTTCACAAAGATTTAGCACTTTTATGAGGAAAACGCTAATCCATTTTTAGAGTTAAATAAATCCCTGGCCTTGGTGAAGTTAGGCCTCCTCTTCCGCCCATGTCTCTGTTCCTCTTCCTCCACCTCACGATCGGTCATTTTTCATCCTGTGAGAATGACAGGTGTTACCTGTGACTGTGCAGTCCCATGCATGTCCCAAACACCACAGTCCACACTCCCAAACAGCATGCAACTTACCACAATAGACTGCAGTAACCGACTATGGCCAGTGCAGCCCAATGTCGCAGTTTTATAGCACAACGCATGCAAATGAGGTGAGGCACATTTTTAAGTGGATGCAAATGCAGTGTCTGTGCCATTGAATGGCTGATTAGTTGATTTGCATGTGCCGGCTGAATATCGTGCTGTTGCGCTTTGCGCAATTGTGTTGAACGTGCTCAGCCAAGGGCGCAGTTCTGTGACATGCGCAGTACACACCTAACTGCACATGCCCGGGTGATGACGCTGGCGCCTGCCGTGCTGCTGAAGTGCTGTGCACGGGAAGCAATGCAGGGCATGGCCACCATTGTGCCAGTGGCGCCACTGCGCTGTTCACATATATGGCACTGTGGCACTGGGGTGCCATAGGTGCACTGGGGCCACAGCACTGTAGGCCTCTACAGGAGGTGGCACACAGGCATCCAATCGCGCTACACGCATTGGGTTCCAATCGCGCTGTGGCTGTCCGTGTGCAAGAGACCCTTGACCCTATGCCCGACCTTTGCCCTTAGGCGCCATGCATCAGGCATGGGTGCACCACTATCGCGCTGTTCGGTGACAGCGTGATAGGGAATGGCAGTGCTGTACCATGCAGCATCTGCACGTGGCAGAACTGTGCTGCCGAGCGCCATTTTGAATCCAACTATCTGCTGAAATGGCTTGGAGAAGGGCAGCTATGTGTAGCCAGGTGGAGTTAGCGAATCTGGTGTTATTGTAGAGCCCCGCTGGGCCAGACATGGTGATGCACCCTGACAGGCCAGGAGTGCAGTTTGGCAGGTGAGGTGGTTGATGCGCTGGAGGAGGCCACGGGAATTGGCACAGGAGAGCAGTGCCACCACAGGTACGGGACCTCAGGGTGCAGAGACTTGACCTGCTTGCCCGCCACGGGCACATGTCAGGAGGGCACGTGCCGCGGCCAGGTAGGTGCCCCATCCATACACTGTTATCGTCCATACAGGTATCATGGTTGCATGTGTCCGGCACATGGGGGGCCTAGTGTTGGCCGGGTGGTGGTATCGGGGTTGGGGGTGGATTGGTATAGCCGTGTGGGATTGCACACACATGGGGGTGGGGGGACTTTGCTACTGGATTGTACTTATGTTCCTCTCTCCATATTTGCACCTTAGGCCCAGCAGAGTGCCTTACATCCATGATTACTATTGCATGCTGTGTAACTCAGTGGGCAGCAGGCCATGGCCACCATCCATTGACACCACTGCCATGCACGTAACTTGCTACAGTCAGCACTGTCCAGTGGCACTGCATGTCTGCCAGTGTGTCAGTGGTGGTCCATGCGTGCACCGGGTACATGGCTTGCCACTGCCTTCACACCGCATAGCCAAGTCACTGTACGGCCACGGTGGTGCTGTGCAGGACATGGGCGGTGGGTGTGTGCAGTGGTCCGCATGGCTGCGGGTACCTGGGTAGGCAGGTCTTGTAGACATGGTCACTGTGGGTGGTCGCACACCATCACAGAGGCATGGCACATGGTTGTATGCCATGCACAATGGGTGGGCTGCAGGGGGCTGGACAGTCACACGTACTGACTCTGCTCCCTCGTCCTAGGTGGACAGCGACTTCAGGCCATTGAAGGGGGACTGCAGGAGCTGCTACAGGTGGTGAGGGCGACCCTGGAGCTCCTCCAACGGATGGACCAACATGGGGTGAGGAGGCGTAGGAGACATCGGTGCCACATGGAGGATGACCAGGGCAGACGATAGCCCATCCATGCCCCTAAATACACCTTCCCCCCCGGACTCACCCTCACACCCCTTCTTCCCTGTCCTGTATGTTCATCCCTGCCCCTTACCGCCACCACCTGGTATGTGGTCCTTCCCCCCATTGTACATACTTGTAAATAGTTTTTTTGATTACCTGTTTTAAATACATTTGTTTTGTTAAGACAACTGTGGTGATCTCTGATTTGCAGTGGGCTACAGGTGCTCAGCTGCAGTGGTGTGCATGGCGTCAGGGGTGGTGCACGCATGGGCGTGTGTGTGTGTCCGGAAGGGAATCGCCTATGGTTTGGGCAGGGGGATCAGTCACTGTCTGTGGTTTGTGTGTTGTTCTCTGTGCACTGGATGCCTGTGTGCAGTGGTCCATGGTGCATGCACTGTGTGCATGGCACCCCTGTCAGACCATCCATGGCCTGTGCAGCTGAAACTGTTGCATGTCTGTGATATGCACGGTCTGCTGGCATGTCAGTGGTGGCTGCCCATGCTGGATAACAACTGTACCTGGCACAATGCGAGGTTGCCTCCCATCACCAGTATAGTGCACGTCTGCCTCCGGTGGCACTGTGGCCTCCTCTGTTGTTTTCCCCCCTCCATGCTGTCGCTTGTGTCTGTTGCAGGGGATGTGCCCCAGTGTCTGTCACTTGTGCTCCAGCAGCATGCTGGTGGCATACAGCTTCGTGGTGCCTGCGCAGGGTGGCTGGCGCACCTGTGCCATGTAGGGGTGCTGGACATGTGTACATGACAGCCGTGACCACACGCCAGTGGCTTGGTTGACCTGCTACTGTGTCCCTGTGTTGGTGTGCCCTTGGGTATGGGTGGGTGTTTGTCCATGCACTGTGTTGCATCCTGTGTGGCGCATGCTTCCATGCAACACTGTGTGTGTCTGTACTGGCTGTTGTGGCCAGCGCTGGGACAGGATGTGTCCTTGGGAGTATGTGCAGGGTGCTGTACCTCTGGGGGTGGGGTCCGGGGCATGCCCTGTCGCATGTGGGGTACCTCATGTGGCGACGCATGGTCGGTGTCTCAGCTGTACCTCGGGGGGGCGTGCAGGATGGCACTATGTATGCTGTTGTTGCATTGCTGTCCACTGCCGCCCACTGCAGGGTGCACATGGTGGGGCTGCCTTGCATGGCTACTTGGTGCACAGGGTTGCATTGTCACAGTGGGGGTGGTGGCATGCATGGGGTGTCCTGCACTGTTGGGCACTACTCCTGGGAAGGGTGTATGGTGATCGTGGTGCAAGGTATGCTCTGCATTGGTGGGATGGTTTGGCACAGGGTGGTCGGCCCTCCTTGTGTGCCAGTCACAGCTTGCCAGGGGGTGTGGTGGGGCACCATGGCCCAGCTGTGGGTTGGCTGCTGGTATCCATGGGCCGGTGGTTATTCCAGCTCTCCCCCAGTTGTGCAGTGCATGGGGTGTGGGGGACAATATCTGTTCTGCTGTGTGCTCCTCTGCCTATCTGTGGCTGGGTGGTGGGCCCCTGCATCCCTGGTTGTGCTGTTGCATTGCTGCCTTGCTCCACGGGGCATCCCTGATTGCACTATGGCACATCTGGACTGCTCCACTGAGCATCCCTTGTTGCGCTATGGCACATCAGAAATGTGCAACAGCACATCCCTGGTTGTGCTATGGCGCAGGTGGTGCAACATTCAGTCGTGTGCTGTAGGCGCATCTTGGCCTGCACAGTTTTTGAATATTGCGCTTCTTGCGCATGGGCGCAGTGGACTTGCGTTTGCTCCTGCTGTTGTGCACTTTTTGGGCGCAGTTTGAATATCTGGGCCCCTGTCTTTAGATAGACAGATAGATAGATAGATAGATAGATAGATACTGTGTGTAAGACAGACAGATAGATAGATAGATAGATAGATAGATAGATAGATAGATACTGGGTGTACATAGATAGATAGATAGATAAATAGATAGATAGATAGATAGATAGATAGATAGATAGATAGATAGATAGATAGATAGATAGATAGATAGATAGATACTGTGTGCAGATAGATAGATAGATAGATAGATACTGTGTGCAGATAGATAGATAGATAGATAGATAGATAGATAGATAGATAGAAAGAAAGAGAGACAGACAGACAGATAAAGAGGTAGATAGATACTGTGTAAATAGACAGATAGATAGATAGATAGGTGCTGTTTGTAGATAGATGATAGATACTGTGTGCAGATAGATAGATATATAAATAGATGCTGTTTGTAGATAGATAGATAGGGAGATAGAAAGACAGATATATAGAGATATACTGTCAGTAGATAGATATATACTGTCAGTAGATAGATATATAGATAGACAGATAGATAGATACTGTCTGTACATACATAGATAGATAGATAGATACAGTAGAGAGATAGATAGACAGATAGACAGACCGAGCGCTAGATAGATAGATACTTTTGATTGATATATAGACAGACAGCCTATCAGAAAGAAATATATATATAGAGTGAGAGAGAGAGATAGATAGATAGATAGATAGATAGATAGATAGATAGATAGATAGATACTGTCTGTAGATAGACAGACAGACCGACAGGCAGGCAGACAGAGATAGATAGATAAATAGATAGATAGATAGATAGATAGATAGATAGATAGATAGATAGATAAAGACATGCCTGACTGAACTGAATTGCACCTTACACACACCTCCAAAACACTGGACAACACAACTGCATCTTACACACACCTCCAAAACACTGGACAACACAACTGCACCCTATGCACACTTATAACTTATGGGCAAAACAACTGCACTGTATAGACACCTCCAAAAAACGTATAAACAAATCCAAAATGCTGACAAAAACAACTGTATCTTACACTCACCTCCAAAATGCTGAACAACATAACTGCACCATATAAACACCTCCAAGTACTGGACAACACACCTGTACCTTATATACACTTCCAAAATACTAGACAACAAAACTGCACCTTAAACACACCTCCAAAATACTGGACAACACAAATGCACCTTATAAACACATCCAAAATGCTGACAAAAACAATTACAACTTACACACACCTCCAAAATACAGGACAACACAACTGCACCCTACACACACCTCCAAAATACTGGACAACACAACTGCACCATATACACACCTCCAAAAAACTAGACAACACAACTGCATGTTACACACATCTCCAAAATACTGGACAACACAACTGCATTTTACACACTACTCCAAAATACTGGACAACAAAACTGCACCTTATACACACCGATAAATTCTAGACAAGACAACTGCACTGTATACACACCCCCAAACCACTTTACAACACAACTGCATCTTACACACACCTCCAAAATACTGGACAACATGACTGCACCTTATACGAACCTCCAAAGTACAGGACAACACAATTGCACCTTATTCACAACTCCAAAATTCTGGACAACACAACTGCACCTTATACGCATGTCCAAAATACTGAACAAAACAACTGCACCTTATACGGATGTCCAAAATACTGAACAAAACAACTGCACCTTATACGCACCTCCAAAATAGTGGACAACATAACTGCACCTTATACACACCTCCAAAATACTGGACACCACAACTGCACCTTCTACACACACCTCCAAAGTACTGGACACCCCAATTGCACCTTATACACACCTGCAAAATACTGAACAATATAACTGCACTTTAAAAACACCTCCAAAGAACTGGACAACACACCTACACCTTATAAACACCTCCAAACTACTGGCCAACACACCTGTACCTTATACACACCTCCGAAGCACTAGACAACACAACTGCATCTTATACAAAGCTCCAAAATACTGGACAACACAAATGCCCTTATAAACACTTCCAAAATGCTGACAAAAAATACTACACTGAATAAACACCTCCAAAATACTGGACAACACAACTGCACCTTATACACACCTCCAAAATACTGGACAAAACAACTGCACCTCATATACAACTCCAAACATACTGGACAACACAACTGCACCTTATACACACCTCCAAAATACTGGTCAACACAACTGCACTTTATGAGCACATTCAAAACACTGAACAACACAACTGCACCTTATACGCACCTCCAAAGTACTGGAAAACACAACTGCACCTTGTATGCACCTCCAAAATATTGGACAACATAATTGCACTATATACGCACCTTCAAAATACTGGACACCACAACTACACCTTATACACACCTCCAAAGTACTGGACACCCCAACTGCACCTTATACACACCTCCAAAATACTGAACAACATAACTGAACCTTATAAACACCTCCAAAATACTGGACAACACACCTGTACCTTACACACACATCCAAAGTACTGGACAACATGCCTGTACCCTATGCACACTTATAAATTATGGACAAAACAACTGCACTGTATACACACCTCCAAAAAATGTATAAACAAATCCAAAATGCTGACAAAAACAACTGTATCTTACACACACCTTCAAAATGCTGAACAACATAACTGCACCATATAAACACCTCCAAATACTGGACAACACACCTGTACCTTATACACACTTCCAAAATACTAGACAACACAACTGAACCTTAAACACACCTCCAAAATACTGGACAAAACAAAAGCACCTTATAAACACATCAAAAATGCTGTCAAAAACAATTGCATCTTACACACACCTCTAAAATACCGGACAACACAACTGCACCCTACACACAACTCTAAAATACTGGATAACACATCTGCACCATACACACACCTCCAAAAAACTAGACCACACAACTGCACATTACACACATCTCCAAAATACTGGACAACACAACTGCATCTTACACACTCCTCCAAAATACTGGACAACACAACTGCACCTTATACACACCTATAAATTCTGGACAAGACTACTGCACTGTATACACACCTCCAAAACACTGGACAACACAACTACATCTTACACACACCTCCAAAATACTGGAAAACACAATTACACCTTATAAACACATCCAAAATGCTGACAAAAGCAATTCCATCTTACACACACCTCCAAAATACCGGACAACACAACTGCACCTTACAAACACATCCAAAATGTTGACAAAAACAACTGCATCTTACACACACCTCCAAAATACCAGACAGCACAACTGCACCTTACACACACATCCAAAATACTGGACAACACAACTGCACCTTATACACACCTTCAAATACTGGACGACACACCTGTACCTTATACACACTTCCAAAATACAAGACAACACAACTGCACCTTAAACATACCTCCAAAAAAACTGGACAACACAACTGCACCTTATACACAACTATAAATTCTGGACAAGACAACTGCACCTTATACACACCTCCAAAACACTGGACAACACAACTGCATCTTACACACACCTCCAAAATACTAGACAACATGACTGCACCTTATACGAACCTCCAAAGTACAGGACAACACAATTGCACCTTATTCACAACTGCACCTTAAACGCATGTTGAAAACACTGAACAACCCAACTGCACCTTATACGCACCTCCAAAATAGTGGACAACACAACTGCACCTTATACACACCTCCGAAATACTGGACACCACAACTGCACCTTCTACACACACCTGCAAAGTACTGGACACCCCAATTGCACCTTATACACACCTCCAAAATACTGAACAATATAACTGCACCTTAAAAACACCTACAAAGAACTGGACAACACACCTATACCTTATACACACCTCCAAACTACTGGAAAACACACCTGTACCTTATACACACCTCCAAAACACTAGACAACACAACTGCATCTTACACACAGCTCCAAAATACTGGACAACACAAATACCCTTATAAACACTTCCAAAATGCTGACAAAAAATACTACACTGAATACACACCTCCAAAATACTGGACAACACAACTGCCCTTATACACACCTCCAAAATACTGGACAAAAACAACTGCACCTCATATACAACTACAGACATACTGGACAACACAACCGCACCTTATACACACCTCCAAAATACTGATCAACACAACTGCACTTTATGAGCACATTCAAAACACTGAACAACACAACTACACCTTATACGCACCTCCAAAGTACTGGAAAACACAACTGCACCTTGTACGCACCTCCAAAATATTGGACAACATAATTGCACCTTATACGCACCGCCAAAATGCTGGACACCACAACTACACTTATACACACCTCCAAAGTACTGAACACCCCAACTGCACCTTATACACACCTCCAAAATACTGAACAACATAACTGAACCTTATAAACACCTCCAAAATACTGGACAAAAACCTGTACCTTACACACACATCCAAAGTACTGGACAACATGCCTGTACCCTATGCACACTTATAACTTATGGACAAAACAACTGCACTGTATACACACCTCCAAAAAACGTATAAACAAATCCAAAATGCTGACAAAAACAACTGTATCTTACACACACCTCCAAAATGCTGAACAACATAACTGCAACATATAAACACCTCCAAATACTGGACAACACACCTGTACATTATACACACTTCCAAAATACTAGACAACACAACTGAACCGTAAACACACCTCCAAAATACTGGACAAAACAAATGCACCTTATAAACACTTCCAAAATGCTGACAAAAACAATTGCATCTTACACACACCTCTAAAATACCGGACAACAAAACTGCACCCTACACACAACTCCAAAATACTGGATAACACAACTGCACCATATACACACCTCCAAAAAACTAGACAACACAACTGCACATTACACACATCTCCAAAATACTGGACAACACAACTGCATCTTACACACTCCTCCAAAATACTGGACAACACAACTGCGCCTTATACACACCTATAAATTCTGGACAAGACAACTGCACTGTATACACACCTCCAAAACACTGGACAACACAACTGCATCTTACACACACCTCCAAAATACTGGAAAACACAATTACACCTTATAAACACATCCAAAATGCTGACAAAAACAATTGCACCGTATACACACCTCCAAAAAACTAGACAACACAACTGCACCTTACACACATCTCCAAAATACTGAACAACACAACTGCATCTTATACACAGCTCCAAAATACTGGACAACACAACTGCACCTTAAATACACCTCCAAAAAACTGGACAACACAAATGCCCTTATAAACACATCTAAAATGCTGACAAAAACAACTACACTGAATACACACCTCCAAAATACAGGACACCCCAACTGCACCTTACACACACCTCCAAAATACTGAACAACATAACTGAACCCTATAAACACCTCAAAAATACTGGAAAATACATCTGTACCTTACACACACATTCAAAGCACTGGACAACACGCCTGTGCACTATGCACACTTATAACTTATGGACAAAACAACTGCACTGTATACACACATCCAAAAAACGTATAAAAAATCCAAAATGCTGACAAAAACAACTGTATCTTACACACACCTCCAAAATGCTGAACAACATAACTGCACCATACAAACACCTCCAAATACTGGACAAAACAACTGTACCTTATACACACTTCCAAAATACTAGACAACATAACTGCACCTTAAACACACCTCCAAAGTACTGGACAACACAACTGCACCTTACAAACACCTATAAATTCTAGACAAGACAACTGCACTGTATACATACCTCCAAAACACTGGACAACACAACTGCATCTTACACACACCTCCAAAATACTGGACAACATGACTGCACCTTATACGAACCTCCAAAGTACAGGACAACACAATTGCACCTTATTCACACCTCCAAAAATCTGGACAACACAACTGCACCTTGTACACACTTCCAAAATACTGGACATTACAATTGCACCATATTCACACCTCCAAAATTCTGGACAACACAACTGCACCTTATACGTATGTCCAAAACACTGAACAACACAACTGCACCTTATACGCACCTCCAAAATAGTGGACAACATAACTGCACCTTATACAAACCTCCGAAATACTGTACACCACAACAGCACCTTATACACACCTCCAAAGTACAGGACACCCCCAACTGCACCTTATACACACCTCCAAAATACTGAACAACATACCTGCACCTTAAAAACACCTCCAAAGTACTGGACAACACACCTATACCTTATACACACCTCCAAAGTACTGGACAACACACCTGTACCTTATACACACCTCCAAAACACTGGACAACAGAACTGCATCTTGTACACAGCTCCAAAATACTGGACAACACAAATGACCTTATAAACACATCCAAAATGCTGACAAAAAAATACTACACTGAATACACACCTCCAAAATACTAGACAACAAAACTGCACCTTAAACACACCTCCAAAACACTGGACAACACAACTGCATCTTACACCACACCTCCAAAATACTGGACAACATGACTGCACCTTATACAAATCTCCAAAGTACAGGACAACACAATTGCACCTTAGTCACACCTCCAAAATTCTGGACAACACAACTGCACCTTATACGCACCTCAAAAATAGTGGACAACATAATTGCATCTTATACACACCTCTGAAATACTGGATACCACAACTGCACCTAATACACACACCTCCAAAGTACTGTACACCCCAACTGCACCTTATACACACCTCCAAAATGCTGACAAAAACAACTGCATCTTACACGCACATCCAAAATACCAGCCAACACAACTGCACCTTACGAACACATCCAAAATGCTGACAAAAACAACTGCATCTTACACACACCTCCAAAATACCAGACAGCACAACTGCACCTTACACACACATCCAAAATACTGGACAACACAACTGCACCTTACACTCACTTCCAAATACTGGACAACACACCTGTACCTTATACACACTTCCAAAATACTAGACAACACACCTGCACCTTAAACATACCTCCAAAATATTGCACAACACAACTGCACCTTATACACACCTATAAATTCTGGACAAGACAACTGCACTGTATACACTCCTCCAAAACACTGGACAACACAACTGCATCTTACACACACCTCCAAAATGCTGGACAACATGACTGCACCTTATACGAACCTCCAAAGTACAGGACAACACAATTGCACCTTATTCACACCTCCAAAATTCTGGACAACACAACTGCACCTTATACGCATGTCTAAAACACTGAACAACACAACTGCACCTTATATGCACCTCCAAAATAGTGGACAACATCACTGCACCTTATACACACCTCCTAAATACTGGACACCACAACTGCACCTTCTACACACACCTCCAAAGTACTGGACACCCCAATTGCACCTTCTACACACCTCCAAAATACTGAACAACATAACTGCACCTTAAAAACACCTCCAAAGTACTGGACAACACACCTATACCTTATACACACCTGCAAAGTACTGGACAACACACCTGTACCTTATACACACCTCCAAAACACTGGACAACAGAACTGCATCTTATACACAGCTCCAAAATACTGGACAACACAAATGCCCTTATAAACACATCCAAAATGCTGACAAAAAATACTACACTGAATACACACTTCCAAAATCCTGGGACAACACAACTGCACCTTATTCACACCTCCAAAATATTGGACAAAACAACTGCACCTCATATACACCTCCAAACATACTGGACAACACAACTGCACCTTATACACACCTCCAAAACACTGAACAACACAACTGCACCTTATACGCACCTCCAAAGTACTGGAAAACACAACTGCACCTTATACGCACCTCCAAAATATTGGACAACATAGTTGCACCTTATACGCACCTTCAAAATATTGGACACCACAACTACACCTTATACCCACCTCCAAAGTACTGGACACCCCAACTGCACCTTATACACACCTCCAAAATACTGAACAACATAACTGAAACTTATAAACACCTCCAAAATACTGGACAACACACCTGTACCTTACACACACATCCAAAGTACTGGGCAACATGCCTGTACCCTATGCACACTTATAACTTATGGACAAAACAACTGCACTGTATACACAACTCCAAAAAACGTATAAACAAATCCAAACTCGGAATAAAATGGTATTAAATACCAGTAAAACTAAAGAGGTGTTGTTCGGGCCCAGATCCTTGGGAACCGAGAGGTCGCTGCTCCTTCAGCTGCAGTCCAGAGGGGGTGATAAACTTGAGGTGGTTACCTCCACTAAATACCTAGGGCTAACCTTGGACCAAGGCTTCACCCTAAAAATCATGTTGACAAACCTCACCAAAGCCATACATGGAAAACTGTATCCTCTACAGAATAAAGGACCAGATTATCCCTGAAGCCAGAGTTGCCATCGCAACTATCATCCTTCTCCCCAAGCTCACTTATGCACCTGTTCTTCAAGGCGGGCCTCTACGGAACTTGGCAGGCTCCAGACCTTATACAATAAGATTGTCTGATTTGCAACATTATCACACCCTAGGGACACACCACTGCAGGGCTCAATCCAAGCTCAGCTGGCCATCATTGGAAACCCTCATCTACGCCACACACTATGTCTCGCTTTTAAGCTTCTGGGTCCCTTTACCTCCCCTAGTCTCCAAGGACTAGTTAGTGTCAAACCAACCTGAGGAGTCTCCTGCCTCCTCAGGACAAAACCTCCTTGTGGTCCCCAAAACAAAGACTAAAGCTGGGTCCAGGTCCTTTGCTTTTACTGCACCTTCCCACTGGAACAAACTCCCACTGGAGGTACGGGAGGCAGGGTCGAGCCCCTGTTTCCGTTCTAAGCTCAAAGCACACCTGCTCGGAAGGAGCACTTGCCAAAGCATAAGGAACTGACCTTATGCCACGGCCCCTCCTCCCTCTCCACCTTCCGTATTGTAAATGCCATTAAGTCTTTCACAGTTATACAGTATGGAATTTGCCTTTTGTGTGTTATCACTGTTAAACCATTTGGTATTTACGCAAGTTTACAGCTCTGCTTACCTACTTGTACTGTCTGTTTACCTGTATGTTATTTTTACAGCTCTGCTTACCTGCTTTTACTGTTCTGTTTACCTGTATGTTATTTTTTACCCCGGGTCACCCCTGAATAAGGGACCTCCAGGCCCAGTGGGCCTACCCGGTCAACCAAATTCAATAAATAAATAAATAAATATAAAAAGCTGACAAAAACAACTGTATCTTACACACACCTCCAAAATGCTGAACAACATAACTGCACCGTATAAACACCTCCAAATACTGGACAATACACCTGTACCTTATACACACTTACAAAATACTAGACAACACAACTGAACCTTAAACACACCTCCAAAATACTGGACAAAACAAATGCACCTTATCAACACATCCAAAATGCTGACAAAAACAATTACATCTTACACGCACCTCCAAAATACCGGACAACACAACTGCACCCTACACACAACTCCAAAATACTGGACAACACAACTGCACCGTATACACACCTCCAAAAAACTAGACAACACAACTGCACATTACACACATCTCCAAAATACTGGACAACACAACTACACCTTATACACACCTATAAATTCTGGACAAGACAACTGCACTGTATACACAGCTCCAAAACACTGGACAACACAACTGCATGTTACACACACCTCCAAAATACTGGACAACATGACTGCACCCTATACGAACCTCCAAAGTACAGGACAACACAATTGCACCTTATTCACACCTCAAAAATTCTGGACAACACAACTGCACAGTGTACGCATGTCCAAAACACTGAACAACACAACTGCACCTTATACCCACCTCCAAAATAGTGGACAACATAATTGCACCTTATACACACCTCCGAAATACTGGACACAACAACTGCACCTTATACACACACCTCCAAAGTACTGGACACCCCAACTGCACATTATACACACCTCCAAAATGCTGACAAAAACAACTGCATCTTACAGACACCTTCAAAATACCGTACAACACAACTGCACCTTACAAACACATCCAAAATGCTGACAAAAAACAACTGCATCTTACACACACCTCCAAAATACTGGACAACACAACTGAACCTTACACAAACATCCAAATAGTGGACAAGACAACTGTACCTTATACGCACTTCCAAAATACTAGACAACACAACAGCACCTTAAACACAATTCCAAAATATTGACACCACAACTGCACCTTCTACACACACCTCCAAAGTACTGGACACCCCAATTGCACCTTATACACACCTCCAAAATACTGAACAACATAACTGCACCTTAAAAACACCTCCAAAGTACTGGACAACACACCTATACCTTATACACACCTCCAAGTACTGGACAACACACCTGTACCTTATACACACCTCCAAAACACTGGACAACAGAACTGCATCTTATACACAGCTTCAAAATACTGGACAACACAAATGCCCTTATAAACACATCCAAAATGCTGACAAAAAATACTACACTGAATACACACCTCCAAAATACTAGACAACAAAACTGCACCTTAAACACACATCCAAAAATACTGGACAACACAACTGCACCTTATAAACACCTATAAATACTAGACAAGACAACTGCACTGTATACACACCTCCAAAACACTGGACAACATAACTGCATCTTACACACACCTCCAAAATACTGGACTACATAACTGCACCTTATACGAACCTCCAAAGTACAGGACAACACAATTGCACCTTATTCACACCTCCAAAATTCTGGACAACACAACTGCACCTTATACACACTTCCAAAATACTGGACATTACAATTGCACCATATTCACACCTCCAAAATTCTGGACAACACAACTGCACCTTATACGTATGTCCAAAACACTGAACAACACAACTGCACCTTATACGCACCTCCAAAATAGTGGACAACATAACTGCACCTTATACACACCTCTGAAATACAGGACACCACAACTGCACCTTATACACACACCTCCAAAGTACTGGACACCCCAACTGCACCTTATACACACCTCCAAAATGCGGACAAAAACAACTGCATCTTAAACACACTTCCAAAATACCGGACAACACAACTGCACATTACACACATCTCCAAAATACTGACAAAAACAACTGCATCTTACACACTCATCCAAAATACTCGACAACACAACTGCACCTTATTCACACCTCCAAAACACTGGACAACAGAACTGCATCTTATACACAGCTCCAAAATACTGGACAACACAAATGCCCTTATAAACACATCCAAAATGCTGACAAAAAATACTACACTGAATACACACCTCCAAAATACTAGACAACAAAACTGCACCTTAAACACACCTCCAAAATACTGGACAACACAACTGCACCTTATAAACTCCTACAAATTCTAGACAAGACAACTGCACTGTATACACACCTCCAAAACACTGGACAACATAACTGCATCTTACACACACCTCCAAAATACTGGACAACATGACTGCACCTTATACGAACCACCAAAGTACAGGACAACACAATTGCACCTTACTCACACCTCCAAAATTCTGGACAACACAACTGCACCTTATACGTATGTCCAAAACACTGAACAAAACAACTGCACCTTACATGCACCTCCAAAATAGTGGACAACATAACTGCACCTTATACATACCTCCGAAATACTGGACACCACAACTGCACCTTATACACACACCTCCAAAGTACTGGACACCCCAACTGCACCTTATACACACCTCCAAAATGTGGACAAAAACAACTGCACCTTAAACACACTTCCAAAATACCGGCCAACACAACTGCACATTACACACATCTCCAAAATACTGACAAAAACAACTGCATCTTACACACTCCTCCAAAATACTGGACAACACAACTGCACCTTATTCACACATCCAAAATTCTGGACAACACAACTGCACAGTATACGCATGTCCAAAACACTGAACAACACAACTGCACCTTATACCCACCTCCAAAATAGTGGACAACATAACTGCACCTTATACACACCTCCGAAATACTGGACACCGCAACTGCACCTTATACACACCTCCAAAATGCAGACAAAAACAACTGCATTTTACACACACCTCCAAAATTCTGGACAACACACCTGTACCTTATACGCACTTCCAAAATACTAGACAACACAACTGCACTGTATACACACGTTCAAAACACTGGACAACACAACTGCATCTTACACACACCTCCAAAATACTGGACAACATGACTGCACCTTATACGAACGTCCAAAGTACAGGACAACACAATTGCACCTTATTCACACCTCAAAAATTCTGGACAACACAACTGCACAGTATACGCATGTCCAAAACACTGAAAAACACAACTGCACCTTATACCAACCTCCAAAATAGTGGACAACATAACTGCACCTTATACACACCTCCGAAATACTGGACACCCCAACTGCACCTTATACACACCTCCAAAATGCTGACAAAAACAACTGCATCTTACACACACCTCCAAAATACCAGACAACACAACTGCACCTTACAAACACATCCAAAATGCTGACAAAAACAACTGCATCTTACAAACACCTCCAAAATACTGGACAACACAACTGCACCTTACACACACATCCAAAATACTGGACAACACAACTGCACCTTACACACTCCTCCAAATACTGGACAACACACCTGTACCTTATACGCACTTCCAAAAAACTAGACAACACAACTGCACCTTAAACACATGTCCAAAATACTGGACACCACAACTGCACCTTCTACATACACCTCTAAAGTACTGGACACCCCAATTGCACCTTATACACACCTCCAAAATAGTGGACAACATAACTGCACCTTAAAAACACCTTCAAAGTACTGGACAACACACCTATACCTTATACACACCTCCAAAGTACTGGACAACACACCTGTACCTTATACACACCTCCAAAACACTAGACAACAGAACTGCATCTTATACACAGCTCCAAAATACTGGACAACATAAATGCCCTTATAAACACATCCAAAATGCTGACAAAAAATACTACACTGAATACACACCTCCAAAATACTAGACAACAAAACTGCACCTTAAACACACCTCCAAAATACTGGACAACACAACTGCAACTTATAAACACCTATAAATTCTAGTCAAGACAACTGCACTGTATACACACCTCCAAAACACTGGACAACACAACCGCATCTTACACACAGCTCCAAAATACTGGACAACATGACTGCACCTTATACGAACCTCCAAAGTACAGGACAACAAAATTGCACCTTATTCACACCTCCAAAATTCTGGACAACACAACTGCACCTTATACACGCTTCCAAAATACTGGACATTACAATTGCACCATATTCACACCTCCAAAATTCTGGACAACACAACTGCACCTTATACGTATGTCCAAAACACTGAACAACAAACTGCACCTTATACGCACCTCCAAAATAGTGGACAACATAACTGCACCTTATGCACACCTCCGAAATACTGGACACCACAACTGCACCCTATACACACACCTCCAAAGTACTGGACACCCCAACTGCATCTTATACGCACCTCCAAAATAGTGGACAACATAACTGCACCTTTTACACACCTCTGAAATACTGGACACCACAAATGCACCTTATACACACACCTCCAAAGTACTGGACACCCCAACTGCACCTTATACACACCTCAAAATGCGGACAAAAACAACTGCATCTTAAAAACACTTCCAAAATACCGGACAACACAACTGCACATTACACACATCTCCAAAATACTGACAAAAACAACTGCATCTTACACACTCCTCCAAAATAGTGGACAAAACAACAGCACCTTATTCACACCTCCAAAATACTGGACAACACAACTGCACAGTATACGCATGTCCAAAACACTGAACAACACAACTGCACCTTATACTCACCTCCAAAATAGTGGACAACATAACTGCACCTAATACACACCTCCGAAATACTGGACACCACTACTGCACCTTATACACACACTTCCAAAGTACTGGGCACCCCAACTGCACCTTATACATACCTCCAAAATGCTGACAAAAACAACTGCATCTTACACACACCTCCAAAATACTGGACAACACACCTGTACCTTATACGCAGCTCCAAAATACTAGACAACACAACTGCACTGTATACACATGTCCAAAACACTGGACAACACAACTGCATCATACACACACCTCCAAAATACTGGACAACATGACTGCACCTTATACGAACCTCCAAAGTACAGGACAACAGAATTGCACCTTATTCACACCTCAAAAATTCTGGACACCACAACTGCACCTTTATACAC
The DNA here is from genome assembly GCA_016271365.2 of Neoceratodus forsteri. Lineage (NCBI taxonomy): Eukaryota > Metazoa > Chordata > Ceratodontiformes > Ceratodontidae > Neoceratodus > Neoceratodus forsteri. The sequence continues at coordinate 1,456,160,590 of CM028132.1, read as the reverse complement.
ACCTCCAAAGTACTGGACACCACAACTGCACCTTATACACACCTCCAAAATACTGAACAACACAACTGCACCTTATACACACCTCCGAAATACTGGACACCACTACTGCACCTTATACACACACCTCCAAAGTACTGGACACCCCAACTGCACCTTATACACACCTCCAAAATGCTGACAAAAACAACTGCATCTTACACACACCTCCAAAATACCGGACAACACAACTGCACCTTACAAACACATCCAAATGCTGACAAAACAACTGCATCTTACAAACACCTCCAAAATACTGACAACACAACTGCACCTTACACACATCCAAAATACTGGACAACACAACTGCACCTTACACACTCCTCCAAATACTGGACAACACACCTGTACCTTATACGCACTTCCAAAATGCTAGACAACACAACTGCACCTTAAACACACGTCCAAAATACTGGACACCACAACTGCACCTTCTACACACACCTCTAAAGTACTGGACAACCCAATTCCACCTTATACACACCTCCAAAATACTGAACAACATAACTGCACCTTAAAAACACCTCCAAAGTACTGGACAACACACCTATACCTTATGCACACCTCCAAAGTACTGGACAACACACCTGTACCTTATACACACTTCCAAAACACTGGACAACAGAACTGCACCTTAAACACACCTCCAAAATACTGGACAACACAACTGCACCTTATAAACACCTATAAATTCTAGTCAAGACAACTGCACTGTATACACACCTCCAAAACACTAGACAACACAACTGCATCTTACACACACCTCCAAAATACTGGACAACATGACTGCACCTTATACGAACCTCCAAAGTACAGGACAACACAATTGCACCTTATTCAAACCTCCAAAATTCTGGACAACACAACTGCACCTTATACACACTTCCAAAATACTGGACATTACAATTGCACCATATTCACACCTCCAAAATTCTGGACAACACAACTGCACCTTATACACACTTCCAAAACACTGACAACACAACTGCACCTTATACACACCTCCAAAATACTGACAAACATAACTGCACTTTATTACAAACACCCTTGAACATTGGACACCAAAACTGCTCCTTATACACACTCCAAAGTACTGACCAACTGCACCTTATACACACCTCCAAAATGCTGACAAAAACAACTGCTTCTTAAACACACATCCAAAATACCGGACAACACAACTGCACCTTACAAACACATCCAAAATGCTGACAAAAACAACTGCATCTTACACACACCTCCAAAATACTGGACAGCACAACTGCACCTTACACACACATCCAAAATACTGGACAAAACAACTGAACCTTACACACACTTCCAAATACTGGACAACACACCTGTACCTTATACACTCTTCGAAAATACTAGACAACACACCTGCACCTTTAACATACCTCCAAAATATTGCACAACACAACTGCACCTTATACACACCTATAAATTCTGGACAAGACAACTGCAATGTATACACACCTCCAAAACACTGGACAACACAACTGCATCTTACACACACCTCCAAAATACTGGACAACATGACTGCACCTTATACAAACCTCCAAAGTACAGGACAACACAATTGCACCTTACTCACACCTCCAAAATTCTGGACAACACAACTGCACCTTATACGCATGTCTAAAACACTGAACAACAGAACTGCACCTTATACGCACCTCCAAAATAGTGGACAACATAACTGCATCTTATACACCTCTGAAATACTGGACACCACAACTGCACCTTCTACACACCTCCGAAATACTGGACACCACTACTGCACCTTATACACACACCTCCAAAGTACTGGACACCCCAACTGCACCTTATACACACCTCCAAAATGCTGACAAAAACAACTGCATCTTACACACACCTCCAAAATACTGGACAACACACCTGTACCTTATACGCACTTCCAAAATACTAGACAACACAACTGCACTGTATACACACGTCCAAAACACTGGACAACACAACTGCATCTTACACACACCTCCAAAATACTGGACACCACAACTGCACCTTCTACACACACCTCCAAAGTACAGGACAACACAATTGCACCTTATTCACACCTCAAAAATTCTGGACAACACAACTGCACAGTATACGCATGTCCAAAACACTGAACAACACAACTGCACCTTATACCAACCTCCAAAATAGTGGACAACATAACTGCACCTTATACACACCTCTGAAATACTGGACACCACTACTGCACCTTATACACACACCTCCAAAGTACTGGACACCCCAACTGCACCTTATACACACCTCTAAAATGCCTACAAAAATAACTGCATCTTACACACACCTCCAAAATGCCGGACAACACAACTGCACCTTACAAACACATCCAAATGCTGACAAAAACAACTGCATCTTACAAACACCTCCAAAATACTGGACAACACAACTGCACCTTACACACTCCTCCAAATACTGGACAACACACCTGTACCTTATACGCACCTCCAAAATACTAGACAACACAAATGCACCTTAAACACACGTCCAAAATACTGGACACCACAACTGCACCTTCTACACACACCTCTAAAGTACTGGACACCCCAATTGCACCTTATACACACCTCCAAAATACTGAACAACATAACTGCACCTTAAAAACATCTCCAAAGTACTGGACAACACACCTATACCTTATACACACCTCCAAAGTACTGCACAACACACCTGTACTTTATACACACCTCCAAAACACTGGACAATAGAACTGCATCTTATACACAGCTCCAAAATACTGGACAACACAAATGCCCTTATAAACACATCCAAAATGCTGACAAAAAATACTACACTGAATACACACCACCAAAATACTAGACAACAAAACTGCACCTTAAACACACCTCCAAAATACTGGACAACATAAGTGCACCTCATAAACACCTATAAATTCTAGTCAAGACAACTGCACTGTATACACATCTCCAAAACACTAGACAACACAACTGCATCTTACACACACCTCCAAAATACTGGACAACATGACTGCACCTTATACGAACCTCCAAAGTACAGGACAACACAACTGCACCTTATTCACACCTCCAAAATTCTGGACAACACAACTGCACCTTATACACACTTCCAAAATACTGGACATTACAATTGCACCATATTCACACCTCCAAAATTCTGGACAACACAACTGCACCTTATACGTATGTCCAAAACACTGAACAACAAAACTGCACCTTATACGCACCTCCAAAATAGTGAACAACATAACTGCACCTTATACAAACCTCCGAAATACTGGACACCACAACTGCACCTTATACACACACCTCCAAAATACTGGACACCCCAACTGCACCTTATACGTACCTCCAAAATAGTGGACAACATAACTGCACCTTATACACACCTCCGAAATACTGGACACCACAACTGCACCTTATACACACACCTCCAAAGTACTGGACACCCCAACTGCACCTTATACACACCTCCAAAATGCGGACAAAAACAACTGCATCTTAAACACACTTCCAAAATACCGGACAACACAACTGCACATTACACACATCTCCAAAATACTGACAAAAACAACTGCATCTTATACACACCTCCAAAATACTGGACAACACAACTGCACCTTATTCACACATCCAAAATACTGGACAACACAACTGCACAGTATACGCATGTCCAAAACACTGAACAACACAACTGCACCTTATACCCACCTCCAAAATAGTGGACAACATAGCTGCACCTTATACACACCTCCGAAATACTGGACACCACTACTGCACCTTATACATACACCTCCAAAGTACTGGACACCCCAACTGCACCTTATACATACCTCCAAAATGCTGACAAAAACAACTGCATCTTACACACACCTCCAAAATACTGGACAACACACCTGTACCTTATACGCACTTCGAAAATACTAGACAACACAACTGCACTGTATACACACGTTCAAAACACTGGACAACACAACTGCATCTTACACACACCTCCAAAATACTGGACAACATGACTGCACCTTATACAAACCTCCAAAGTACAGGACAACAGAATTGCACCTTATTCACACCTCAAAAATTCTGGACAACACAACTGTACAGTATACACATTTCCAAAACACTGAACAACACAACTGCACCTTATACCAAACTCCAAAATAGTGGACAACATAACTGCACCTTATACACACCTCCGAAATACTGGACACCACTACTGCACCTTATACACACACCTCCAAAGTACTGGACACCCCAACTGCACCTTATACACACCTCCAAAATGCTGACAAAAACAACTGCATCTTACACACACCTCCAAAATACCAGACAACACAACTGCACCTTACAAACACATCCAAAATGCTGACAAAAACAACTGCATCTTACAAACACCTCCAAAATACTGACAACACAACTACACCTTACACACATCCAAAATACTGGACAACACAACTGCACCTTACACACTCCTCCAAATACTGGACAACACACCTGTAACTTATACGCACTTCCAAAATACTAGACAACACAACTGCACCTTAAACACACGTCCAAAATACTGGACACCACAACTGCACCTTCTACACACACCTCTAAAGTACTGGACACCCCAATTGCACCTTATACACACCTCCAAAATACTGAAAAACATAACTGCACCTTATAAACACCTCCAAAGTACTGGACAACATACCGGTACCTTACACACACCTCCAAAGTACTGGACAACACACCTGTACCTTATACACATCTCCAAAGTACTGGACAACACACCTGTACCTTATACACACCTCCAAAATACTGGACAACACAACTGCACCTTACACACACCTCCAAAATACTGGACAACACAGCTGCATCTTACACACTCCTTCAAAATGCTGACAAAAACAACTGCACTTTATACACACCTATAAATTCTGGACAAGACAACTGCAGTCTATGCATCCCTCCAAAATGCAGGACAACACAACTGCACCTTATACACCCCTCCAAAATACTGGACAACTTGATTGCACCTTATATACACCTCCAAAATACTGGACACCACAACTGCATCTTATACACACTTCCAAAATACTGGAAAACACAATTGCACCTTATTCACACCTCCAAAATTCTGGACGACACAACTGCACCTTATACACATGTCCAAAACACTGAATAACACAACTGCACATTATACGCACTTCCAAAGTACTGGAGAACACAGCTGGACCTTATACACACTTCTAAAATACTGGACACACAACTGCACCGTATACACACCTCCAATAAAGTAGACAACACAACTGCACCTTACTCACACCTCCAAAATACTAGACAACACAACTGCATCTTACACACTCCTCCAAAATACTGGACAACACAACTGCACTTTATGCACACCTATAAATTCTGGACAAGACAACTGCACTGTATACACACCTCCAAAATACTGGACACACAACTGCACCTTATACACACACCTCCAAAGTACTGGACACCCCAACTGCACCTTATACACACCTCCAAAATGCTGACAAAAACAACTGCATCTTACACACACCCTCCAAAATACCAGACAACACAACTGCACCTTACAAACACATCCAAAATGCTGACAAAAACAACTGCACCTTACAAACACCTCCAAAATACTGGACAACACAACTACACCTTACACACACATCCAAAATACTGGACAACACAACTGCACCTTACACACTCCTCCAAATACTGGACAACACACCTGTACCTTATACGCACCTCCAAAATACTAGACAACACAACTGCACCTTAAACACATGTCCAAAATACTGGACACCACAACTGCACCTTCTACACACACCTCTAAAGTACTGGACACCCCAATTGCACCTTATACACACCTCCAAAATACTGAACAACATAACTGCACCTTAAAAACACCTCCAAAGTACTGGACAACACACCTATACCTTATACACACCTCAAAGTACTGCACAACACACCTGTACTTTATACACACCTCCAAAACACTGGACAACAGAACTGCATCTTATACACAGCTCCAAAATACTGGACAACACAAATACCCTTATAAACACATCCAAAATGCTGACAAAAAATACTACACTGAATACACACCTCCAAAATACTAGACAACAAAACTGCACCTTAAACACATCTCCAAAATACTGGACAACACAACTGCACCTTATAAACACCTATAAATTCTAGTCAAGACAACTGCACTGTATACACACCTCCAAAACACTGGACAACACAACTGCATCTTACACACACCTCCAAAATACTGGACAACATGACTGCGCCTTATACGAACCTCCAAAGTACAGGACAACACAATTGCACCTTATTCACACCTCCAAAATTCTGGACAACACAACTGCACCTTATACACACTTCCAAAATACTGGACAATACAACTGCACCTTAAACGCATGTCCAAAATACTGAACAACACAACTGCACCTTATACACACCTCCAAAGTACTGGACAACAAAACTTCAGCTTATACACACCTCCAAAATACTGGACACACAACTGCACCTTATACACACACCTCCAAAGTACTGGACACCCCAACTGCACCTTATACACACCTTCAAAATACTGAACAATATAACTGCACCTTAAAAACATCTCCAAAGTACTGGACAACACACGTGTACCTTATATACACCTCCAAAACACTGGACAACACAACTGCATCTTATACACACCTCCAAAATACTGGACAACACAACTGCACTTTATACACCCCTCCAAAATACTGGTCAACACAACTGCACCTTATAGACACATCCAAAATGCTGACAAAAACAACTGCATCGTATACACACCTCCAAAATACTGGACAACTCAACTGCACCTTACACACACCTCCAAAATACTCAACAACACAACTTCACCTTACATACCCCTCCAAAATACTGGACAGCACAACTGCCCCTTACACACACCTGCAAAATACTGGACAACACAACTGCACCATATACACACCTCCCAAAAACTAGACAACACAACTGCACATTACACACACCTCCAAAATACTGGACATCACAACTGCATCTTACACACACCTCCAAAATACTGGACAATGCAACTGCACCTTATACACACCTACAAATTCTGGACAACACAACTGCACTGTATACACAACTCCAAAATACTGGACAACACAACTGCACCTCACACACACCTCCAGAATAGTGGACATCATGACTGCACCTTATACACACCTCCAAAATACTGGACAACACAACTGCATCTTACACACACCTCCAGAATACTGGACAGCATGACTGCACCTTACACACACCTCCAAAATACTGGACAACACAACTGCAACTTACAAACTTCTACGTTTTCTGATGCACACCTCATCTGAGCTCACAAACTTTTTGTTCACACAGTGAACTTCAACTCCCCCATGAAAACTTAACATTTAGTAGTGCACCTCACAAGCTTAATTTTAACTGTATACACCTGAGCCGCACCTCAACATCTGCAATGTGTTACTAAGTGGATCTTTTAGGCCCCATAGGGGCACTGTTGGCAGTTTTGGTTTTGGAATTCCCTTGCTGTACTTCCTAGTTAGTGGCAGTGTGATCTCAGGCAGCCATTGGAGTTCTAAGTTTACCTGGGCCATGCTTGCAGAAGAATCAGTCTTTTTTCTGAGTACAGTAAGACAATGTTTTACTTATAATAATAGTTTGTTCATGACCCAGAAAGTGGCAAGATTTTACTAAGATTTACAAGTTTTTATGTGTGCCTCTTCTGTTTATTTCATAAGGGCATGGATAGGGGCCTGTAACTACATATTGTACTTTTCCTGTGCATTTTGTTAGATTCACTATTTCTAGTGATCAATGTATCAAAATAAATATCTTTTGCATGCTGTTCCTGCAAACCTTGCTTCATCTATGTAATGCATGAATTCCTAGGTGTTTTGTCTATTTTTGCAATGAGCTGAATGTGAGAATTCCTAAGTGTTTTGTCTGTTCCTGTAATAGGGCTGGGATGGTGAAGAGATAGGGAACTTCACCTTTGTTAATTAAGCAATAACGACTGAGAAGCCAGTAATTTCTGAAGGATTAATAATAGGTTGGGAGGATGGGTGGCCTGAAGCGCAACTGAGGGCCACCTCTCTCAAGCCAATCATTAATCCAAGGAAATGATCAGCTTGGAGGTTGTTATTGAGATTATAATTCCAGTTTTTTTTTAAAAAGCAATTCAGCTTTTAAGCACAGTATTGTGAGCCATGCATGTCGCACAAGCATCAGTTGACAGCTGGATAGGTCATTTTTAAGACATTAATGACTGATCCAGTCACCAAGCAGAGCCTTGCTAGGCTAATGAATAGTTAATTAGACTGATAATACTTTTTTAAAGTTCAGATTTAAATTAGTTACGTAAGCAAATTGTAATTACTTTTTTTTTTAGTGATCTATTTTCCTCCCCTCCGTGCCCTGAATCCGCCTCTCTTTCAGGCATCCAAGGTCACCAGCATCCCTTCTACCCCCCCAAGCCCCTTCACCTCACATTACCTCGAGGTAGCTTGGCGTTACCCTTCACCGAGTGGGTCCCTCTCCTCCGAGGGGGAGCCCAGTAAGCTATGTTTTTCCTCGGCCTTGGGTGCTGCTCAGACGGCCGGCCCACAGGAAGTCTTCTAGGTGTGCTGGTAGACAGGATGCCATCACCCAGCCAATCCAGAGCTTTTTTCTGTGTTCTGGTACTTCCCACATTGCAAAGCTTTTGTGCAGTGCTCCTGGTCTCCACCAGGGGCTGCTGCAGAGCGAAGTGACCCTGAAAGCCACCCCAGAAGAGGAGAGCAGTTCTGTGGATGCTCAATCCTCTCCTTCCCCTGCCGACCTGTGATGACCAGAGTCCATTCCCGAACCCGGGTCGCCAGTGTGGTGTGAGGTAAGGTGCCTGCGCCTCAACCCTCTGTGCCACGGGCTGGCCATTACTTTTTTTTAACAAAATCACTTCCCTTTATTTAGAAGTTCTTTTTTTCACACCTTCACTAAACATATCAATGTTTGCACCTCTACTACACCTTTTGACTATGGCTCTGGTGGAGGTTACCTAATTAGCATCTTTTAGGCCCTGTTCACACTAAGAAGCTTCAAATGGTTTAACTGCCTTAAACCATTTTAAGCTCCTGGAGCACGGTTTGCATTCACACTGAAACATGGTTAAAACTGTGTTACAACCGTGTTCAAAAACCATGCTAAAACCCTGCTAAGAGGTGGTCATTAGCATGGTTTTAGCTAAACATGGTTGTCTTAATCCATATTAACAGCAGCTGTGTACGCAAACCATGATGTAACATGGGTTAAGGCAACCCCTTCCAGCAAGAAAATCAATTTTGTCAGCCACAGAATAAAGAAAAGGATACATTACAGGCACCGCCATGCGGAGGAAGAATCCCAGATTCTACTCATATATTTTTTGTCCCGATCGGTTTTGGTCTGCATTCACGGGTATCCCGTCATGCACTGCGGCACCAACTGGAACCCATAATGCTTTGAGTTAGTGCCGCAGACATGCCTGGGAATCTCTTCCACCTGGCACGGTTGTCTGAATTGAATGTAAACACTCCGATAACCGTGCTATGGACCGATTTATAAAACGTTTTTAGTAAAGTTTTATAAACGGTCCCTAGTGTGAACAGGGCTTTAGATGCATATCAGCTACATGTCCTGACTACACTTATGGTTGAGATGTGTACCTTACTTAGGTGTAGCTAAGTAAATTTTTTAGATGCACATCAACTGCACCTAAAGTGCACAATTGCTGAGCCTCATGTAGTGGGATCCGGTAGATGGGTAGATGGATGGATGGCTAGATAGATAGATAGATAGATAGATAGATAGACAGACAGACAGAAAGACAGATGGGCAGGTAGATAGTTAGATAGATACTGTCTGCAGATTGATCAATAGATAGACAGATAGAATAGATATACAGATACACATGCATACTGTCTGTAGATGATAGCTAGATAGGTAGATAGATACTGTATTTAGACAGACAGACAATCAGAGAGACACTCTCTGTAGATAAACATACTGTATAGGATAGATAGATAGATAGATAGATAGATAGATAGATAGGCAGACAGAAAGACAGACAGGCAGGTAGAAAGATGGGCAGGTAGACAGGTAGATAGATACTGTCTGCAGATAGATAGATAGATAGATAGATAGATAGATATACAGATACACATGCATACTGTCTGTAGATGATAGATAGGTAGATATATACTGTATATAGACAGACAGACAGTCAGAGAGGCACTCTCTGTAGATAAACATATAGATAGATGGATAGACAGATATATATATAGATAGATAGCTAGATAGATAGATAGATAGATAGATAGATAGATATGGAGATAGATGGATGGAAACAAACATAGCAACATAGATAATGACAGCAGAAAAAGACTAGAGATTCACCCAGTCTGCTCAAGTTCCCTGTAATCCCTGGAACCTACTGTTTCTCCAGGGTACTAACCCTTTCTGTCCTCTCTCTGTTCTCCTCCTCCTTGGTCCTGTCTCCCCCAGTAACCACTATTCCCATCATGTCCCAGCCCTGCTTGAATCCCCTGACTGTTTTTACACATACCAATTTAGCTGGCAGACTGTTCCAAGGTTCCACCACCCTTTTCGTAAACTAGTACTTCCTCACATCTCTCCTGAACCTACCTCCTGTTAATTTCCATTCCTATCCACATGACCACGAATTGGTATGCAGGCTAAATAGTTTTCCACAATCTACTTTGTTAATTCCTTTAATGAACTTGAAGGTCTCTATCATATCTCCCCTCTCACTTCTGGTCTCCGGTGAGTACACATTTAGTGCCTTGAGGTGCTTCTCATAAGATCTGCCCTGCTGGCCCTGAATCATTTTTGTTACTCTGCGCTGCACTGTCTCCAACCTATTCTTATCCTTTCTGAGGTGAGGACTCCAGAACTGGGTGCAGTACTCTAGGTGAGGCCTCACCAGGGATCTGTAGAGGGGAAGTATTAACTCTTTTCTTCTGCTATCAATACCCCTCCCGATACATCCCAGAATCCTGTTAGCCTTTCTTTAGGCCTTGTTGCATTAACTCGATTGCTTAAGTGAGTTGCTAATGATAACTCCCAGATCCAGTTCCTCAGCTATAGTGCTAAGTTTCTCTTCTCCCATCCAGTACTGCCTTGGGGTTCTTTCTCCCTAGGTGCATTACGTTGCTCTTTCTAGAACTGAATTTTATCTGCTAAACCTCTGACCACCACTCTAGTTTTTGCAGGTCTCTCTGCATTTCCCTTATTCCCTCATCACTATCCACCCTCCCATATAGTTTTGTGTCATCTGTGAAAAGACACAACCTGCCCTAGATTCCTTCTCCAATGTCACTAATGAACATGTTGAAGAGGACCGGATCCAGGACCGAGCCCTGTGGAACCCTGCTCATAACCTCCCTCTCTTCTGATTTAACTCCATTGACCACCACCCTCTGCTGCCTCCCCTCTAGCCAGCTACCCAATTCACTATGGGTTTAGCTGCACCCAGGTCTTCCATCTTCTTGAGCAATCATTTGTGAGGTAATGAGTCAAAAGCCTTGTTGAAGTCAAAATTGAGCATATCCACAGCATGGCCCTTGTCTAATTATTTTGTCACCCAGTCAAAGAAAACTAACAGGTTAGTCTGACAAGATCTTACTGCCACAAAACCATGATGTTTACTATATTGGAGCCTATTTCTGTTGTACATAGACCCTGTCTACAGACGGTCAAAACATGAGATATATAGAGAAAGAAAGAAAGAAAGAAAGAAAGAAAGAAAGAAAGAAAGAAAGAAAGAAAGAAAGAAAGAAAGAAAGAAAGAAAGATGGATCTAGTCTGCCCAAGAACCTACCTGGTGCTATTTCTCCTACCCTCCTTTATCTTTCCATATGCTACCTTTATATCTATCCCATGTGTTCTTGAACTCTCTTACCATTTTGGCCCTTACTACCTCCTTGGGTAGGCTATTCTATGGGTCCACCACCCTCCCTGTAATGAAGAGCTTCCTTGTATTACTACTGAAACTTCCCTCCTTTCAGCCTCATGCCATGCCTTCTCATTCTCCCTCTCTTTTTCACTTGGAAAAGCTCCTAAATGTTAACCTTATTTATACCCTTCATATACATATTTAAAAGTCTCAATCTTGTCGCCCCCTCCCTCCTCTGTTCCAGGGAGTACATGTTGAGTTCCCTCAGCCTGTCCCGGTATGCCATATGGTGCAGTCCTGGAATCATTTTTATGGCCCTAATCTGCGCCACCCCAATTCTGTCTATATCCCTTTTGAGGTGCGGTCTCCAGTACTGTACACAGTACTCTAAGAGGTGGTACACCAGCACCCTGTAGAGTGGTAACACCACCTCCCTCTTGTGACTCGTGATTCCCCTCCCGATGCAGCCCAGCATGCCACTTGCATTTAGTGCTGCCTTTTTGCACTGTTTACCCACTTTCAAGTCTTCTGATATGATGATCCCTAGGTCCCTTTCCTGGCTGCTGGAGGCTAGCTTCTCTCCTCCCAGGTAGTACTCCTCTTTGGGATTGTTTCTGCCTAAGTGCTTGACTTTGCAATTTTTGGCATTGAATTTCGGCTGCCATGTTTCTGGCCACTCCTCCAGTTTCTTCAAGTTCAAGTTCAATTCAAGTTTATTGCAGGAAAAAAACTCCATTGAGCAAGCTCATTCACAAGGAGGTCCTGAAACATATATACAGACAAGGCTGATACTACATACATATAGTAAGTGCTTAGTGCATACATTAAGTGCTCAACAGATAACAGTGCATCTAAACACCTATCAAGCATGCTAGTACCAACATTTAAGACCAGTGTAATTAGATAGGCCGAGACAACACAGATCTTAGCAGCAGTTGCACGCGTCTTTTATTTTTGCATTAGACAGCAAATTGAAAAGGCTGGGCAAGACTAGCTTGGGAAGTTTCAGGGATGTTTGTAAGTAGTTCCAGAAGATGGGAAGGGTGACTGGGAAGGCACATTTTCCCAGATTAGTGTGGGTATTTGGGACCTTTAATGTTATAAAGTCTTAGTTCCTGAGTGAGTAGATGCTGTGAGCAGTCTGGATAAGGGAAGTTAGATAACAAGGCAGTTTGTTGAGGAGGAGTTTTATGGTCCAAGTACCAGCATGGAGCATACATCTGGTAGTGAGTGACGTCCAGCCTACTGTTGTATATAGGTTACAGTGATGCGTCTGTATCGGGGAATTCATAATGAAGCGCAAGGCCCGGTGATAAAGGATGTCCAGTTTCCTTAGATTTGAAGTTGTAGATGAGGTGTAAATTATGTCCCCATAGTCAAGGAGCGGGAGGAATGTGGCTTGTACAAGCCTGGTTCTGATGTTGAGAGGAAAAAGTTTCCTGTTTCAGAACAGGAAGCCTAGGCATATTTTTAACCTTCTGGCAAGGTCATCTATATGTTCCGAGAAGGTGAGCTTATTGTCAATCCAGAACCCATTGTATTTAAACTTCGGGGTGACTTCGAGAGGTTCGCCTAGGGATGTGACTAAGAATTCTTTCGGCAGTGTGGAAGTTAATGAGAGCACCGTTTTGGGACAGAAGATCATAGCTTTGTTTTTTTTAGCATTTAAGAGAAGTCTGTCAATGAGATTAGTTTCGAGTTGGGCAAAGTCAGCTTGAAGGATCTCCCTAACCTTAGATAGAGGTGCTTCAGAAGTATAGAGAACCATGTCGTCAGCAAAGAAGTGGAGTTTCGATTGAGTTATATGATGGTCGAGTTCATTAATGTATACAAAGAAAAGGATTGGACCTAATATAGAGCCTTGTGGAACTCCTCTAGTGATTGGTAGGGGTGAGGAGAACGTGCCCACCGACTTTAATTTTTTGCGTCCTCCGTGAGAGGTAACTGCTAAACCACCATATGGTTGTTGAAGTAGAACCTATATTGGCAAGGCTGTGTTTGATTATGGAGTGGTCTACTGTGTCGAATGCCTTGCTTAGGTCTAGGAAGACAGTCCCCGTAATCTTCTTAGAGTCCATAGCGGTGATCCAATCATCGGTTACTTTGGCAAGGACAGTAACAGTACTATGGCTGGAATGGAAACCAGATTGAACTGGGTTCAGGAGCAAGAAGATTTCCATGTGTTGCTTTAGTTGTGCATAAATAAGTTTTTCAAAGACTTTGGAGAGGACTGGAAGGATCAAAATAGGTCTATAGTTATTCAGACCACAAGGGTCACCTAACTTAAAAAGCGGAAGGATGTGGGCTAGCTTCCAGCATGACGGGACAGTGGAGGCTGAAATAGAAAGGCTGAAAATGTGGAGGATGGGGGCAGTAAGGTGGGGGAACTGAGTTTTAAGAAGAGTCATTCAATTCCATCATTTCCTGCACTTTTTTGGTGTCTAGCTTAATAAGGGCATTTTCCACTTTTTTAAAGCTGATAGGGAGGAGCCAAAAAGGGCAGCTTCTTGATGGCATGGCGAGGTCTGAGTCAACCTGTATGTTCACTCGTGCCACATAGGGGGATGAATCAAATGCTAGCCCAGTGGTGGCGAAGTGAGAGTTAAATTCTTCTAGGATTTTGCTACTGTCTTCAATGGTCACATTGCTTTTAATGATTTTTGTTAGTAAGGGTGATGCCATTGGTTTCCCTTCGATTGACTTAAAGGTCTTCCAGATTTTCTGGGCATCACCTTTGGCCTGTTCTAGTGTGGTCACATAGAAATTGACTTTCACGGAGTGGATAAGCTTGATGCAGGCATTCCTTATTGTTGAAAGGCCTGCCAGTCTACTGGACTCTTAGTATGCCTCGCCTTTGCCCATAGCTTGTTGCGCTCAGAGAGAGCAGACTTGAGCTCTGGTGAGAACCAGGGGTGAGAGAACTTAAATGTCCTGACTTTAATGAACGGTACGTGTTTATTTACTATATGGTTGAGTTTCTCATTTAAGACTGTGACTGCCTCATCTGGAGTTGTAGCGAGGTAAAGATTCTGCCACCTAACCTTGCTAAGGTCGCTTAGGAAATTTGCTGGTAGAAATTTTCTGAATGATCGTTTGGTTATGAACTTGGTTTGGTTTTACGTTTTTGCTTGGGACCTGGTACATACTGCTATTCCATGGTTGATCATGTCATTGTGAAATACAGCTGTGCGGGGGAATTTGTTAGGTTGGGTAGTAAGAATGAGGTCAAGAATGGAGCTATTCACAGTGTTTACCTTGTTAGTCCTAGTTGGTTCAATCACTGTTTGGGTGAGTCCCAATTCATCACAGAGAGATTTGAGGGTTTGAGATTTATGTGTGAGCCAGTTAAGGCTAAAATCTCCTAGGATTAAAACTTCAGAATTTGCAGAGGCGGTTAGACATTTCAAAGTCTTCAAGATGTCTGTGCCACCATTAGGGGGCCTATAACCACTTATGATTGTAATACATTCCATAGATGGAAGGTGTAGTTTTAGGGAGACTATTTCATATTCCTTGGGTGGGATATTCAGAAGGTTTAGCATAAGCATACAGATTACTAGCGCAACCCACAGTGTGCCCTAGTGCAATATTCAAGGGAAAGTGACTGACACAAATCCCGATGCACCAAGAGTGCATCAGTAATTTATGCAGCGCAAGTAGGGGGGCGTGCCCATGCATGCTCCGCACATCCCGATATTCAGCCCGGGATGTACTGAGCCCATGCAGGTGCAACCTCTACTTGCACTGCACACAGTTGAGCAAGTAAAAAAAGGAGCAACAGCTGGCCACCCACAGGTGAGATGCCGTATTGCAGGGTGCAACAAGGCAGCTGCCAGCTGTGGGTTGCCACTCGATCTCAGGCGGCACTGTCGTCATGATAGCACCCCCCCCATGCCCAACCGCAGGCATAAGTATCAAAATTAAATGTCCTATATCACTGGTGGTCCAGTGGACCGCTTCCAGCCGGATCGTAAGTATAAGGCATTAAAAATAAATGTCCTATACCCCTGGTGGACCAGTGGACCGCTTCCAGCCCGATCGCAGGCATAAGTATTAATATAAAATGTCCTATATCCCTGGTGGTCAAGTGGACCATGTTCAGCCTGATCACAGATGTACGTCTTAAAATATTAAATACCATTCCATCCCTGGTGGTCCAGTGGACTGCTTCCAGCCCGATTGCAGGCATAAGTATTAATATAAAATGTCCTATATCCCTGGTGGTCAAGTGGACCACGTTCAGCCTGATCACAGATGTACGTCTTAAAATATTAAATACCATTCCATCCCTGGTGGTCCAGTGGACTGCTTCCAGCCCAATTGCAGGCATAAGTATTAATATAAAATGTCCTATATCCCTGGTGGTCAAGTGGACCACGTTCAGCCTGATCACAGATGTACATCTTAAAATATTAAATACCATTCCATCCCTGGTGGTCCAGTGGACTGCTTCCAGCCCGATTGCAGGCATAAGTATTAATATAAAATGTCCTATATCCCTGGTGGTCAAGTGGACCACGTTCAGCCTGATCACAGATGTACGTCTTAAAATATTAAATACCATTCCATCCCTGGTGGTCCAGTGGACTGCTTCCAGCCCGATTGCAGGCATAAGTATTAATATAAAATGTCCTATATCCCTGGTGGTCAAGTGGACCACGTTCAGCCTGATCACAGATGTACGTCTTAAACTATTAAATACCATTCCATCCCTGGTGGTCCAGTGGTACCCCTCTCACTACCAGCCACTGAGCTCCACCACCCCACTCCCCCTCATCAGCGGTGGGTGACAGCTCTCCACTCGCAAGTTGCCCCACCGCCTGCCGACTGACTGCGTACTGTAGGGCTGTACACCCATTGGTCCACAGCGTAGGCCAATGGGTGTGCAGACCGTACCATACTACACAGTCCAGATATGTGAATGGATCCATGCTGTGGACCAATGGGCATACAGCCCTACTGTATGAAGTCAGTCAGTGGGCAGTGGGGCATCTTGAGGGTGGGGAGCTGCCACCCGCCATTGACTGGGGGAGCGGGGTGGTGGGGCTCAGTGGGTGGTGGGGAGGGGTACCGCTGACCACCAGGGATGGAATGGTATTTAATATTTTAAAACGCACGCCCATGATCAGGCTGGACGTGGTCCACTGAACCACCAAGGATATAGGACATTTTATTTTAATACAGTACTTATGGTCACGATCGGGCTGGAAGTGGTCCACTGGACCGCCAAGGATATAGGACATTTTATTTTAATACTTATGCCCATGATCGGGCTGGAAGCGGTCCACTGGACCACCAGTGATATAGGACATTTTATTTCTAAGGCAACCATGTTTAAACAATTAAAACAAAAAGTCTGTTCTGGTAAATGTTCCAAGTTCAAACTCAGAGGGGAAAGCAGAGCCCTTTTGGCAGAGGAAAGTTCGAGTTGCAAGACCTTGGCTCCGGACCAATTGGGGCTGCTCAGCAAAAAGGCGCTCGGCTTCTGATAGGCTGGTGGAGGTACTGTACCTTAGAGGGAGTGGAATCTGGGCTGGGCAGCTGGGTCAGCAGCTCTGAAATTACCGCCCGACCTCTGGGCTATATAAGCCGGTAGAGCGACTGCTGTCCCCAGTCACGGGGGGCCGCTAGAGAAAAAGGAGAGAAAAGCAAGATTTAAAGGCAGCTAGGATACAGCAAGGTCACGTAGCACAGGGCAGAAGATCTGCAAGACAAAGGAAGTATTTAGAGAGGGGGCCAGAAAGGCGGGGGCAGTTTAAGTCTACTCTAACTTAACTGGGCTGTAATCACTTGTAAACAGTAGCTTAGGTCAAAATAACTGTATTTTCTACAACAATTACAATTAAAACAAAAAGTCTGTTCTGGTAAATGTTCCAAGTTCAAACCCAGAGGGGAAAGCAGAATCCTTTTGGTGGAGGAAAGTTAAAACTGCAATCCCTTGGCTCCTGACCAATTGGAGCCGCTCAGCAAAAAGGTGCTCAGCTTCTGATAGGCTGGTGGAGGTGCCGTACCTTAGAGGGAGTGGGATCTGGGCTGGGCGGCTTCATCAGTGGCTATGAAATCGCCACCTGACCACTGGGCTATGTGAGCCGGTGGAGCGAGCGCTTTCCCCAGTCACGGGGGGGGAGAGCTGGAGGAAAAGGAGAGAAAAGCAAGATTTAAAGGCAGTTAGGGTACAGCAAGGTCACGTAACACAGGAGCAGAAGATTTGCAAGAGAAAGGAAGTACATAGAGTGGGTGCCAGAAAGGCAGGGGCAGTTTAACAGTCTACTCTAACTTAACTGGGCTATAATCACTTGTAAACAGTAGCTTAGGTCAAAATAACTGTATTTTCTACAACAATCACAATTAAAACAAAAAGTCTGTTCTGGTAAATGTTCCAAGTTCAAACCCAGAGGGAAAAGCAGTGTCGTTTGACGGAGGAAAGTTCAAATTGCAAGCCCTTGGCTCCTGACCAATCGGGGATGCTCAGTAAAAATGCGCTCAGCTTCCAATAGGCTGGTGGAAGTGCTGTATCTTAGAGGGAGTGGCTTGGTCAGTGGCTATGAAATCGCCTCCCGACCGCTGGGCTATGTGAGCCAGTAGAGCGAGCGCTTTCCCCAGTCACGAGGGAGCTGCTTAGAGGGAGTGGAATCCGGGCTGGTCGGCGGCTATGAAATCGCTGCCCGACCGCTGAGCTATTTGAGCCAATGGAGTGAGCGCGTCCCCCAGTCATGGGGGGGCTGCTTAGATGGAGTGGAATCCAGGCTGGGCGGCTTGGTCGGAGGCTATGAAATCGAAGTCCGACCGCTGGGCTATGTAAGCCAGTGGAGTGAGCACTTTCCCCAGTCGTGGGGGGGGCTGCTTAGAGGGAGTGGAATCTGGGCTGGGCAGCTTGGTCGGTGGCTATGAAATCACCGCCCAACCACTGGGCTATGTGAGCCAGTGAAGCAAGCACTTTTCCCAGTCACAGGGGGGGCCGCTGAAGTCTGAAGTCATGCTCCTCACACCCTCAGGGGAATCCACTCTATTGCACATGTTGGTGTCATCAGCAAATAGACACACTTTACCTCCCAGCCCATTTGCAATATCTGCTATGAACACATTGAAGAATAGGGGACCCAGTACCGAACCCTGTGGTACCCCTCTGGTCAGCTCCCACTCAACTGAAAATGCCCTATTTACCTGAATCCTCTGTGTTCTTCCTCTCAGCCAGTTACTCACCCACTCATCCACCTCCCTTCCCACCCCATGTGGTCCAGCTTCCTTACCAGCCTTCTGTGTGGAACAGAGTTGACGGCTATGCTAAAGTCCAGATAGACATCTACTACCGCTCCCTGATCTACTATCCTTGTAACCCAGTCGAAGAAGTCAACCAGGTTAGTTTGGCAAGACCTACCTGTTGTGAACCCATGCTGTTTTGGGTCTTGCTGCCCACTGGATTCCAGATATGCTATGATTCTCAGTTTGAGTAGTGTCTCCATCAACTTCCCTACCACCAACGTGAGGCTTACTGGATGGTAATTGCTAGTCTCCTCCTTGCACCCTGCTTTGTGGTGGGACCACTGTTGCCCTTAAACAGTCCTCTGGTATGGTCCCACTCTCTAGTGATTTGGTGAATAATTCTGCTAGGAGTTCTGCTAGTACACTCCCCAGCTGTCTGAGAACTCTAGGGTGAATCCCATCCGTCCCATGGCCTTATCCACCTTTAGTTTATTTAAGTTATTAAGTAGTAGTTTATTAAGGAGGCAGTATAATTAGTGGTTTAAGGCTCTGAGCTGCAAACCTGGAGACCTGGGTTTGAATCCTATAGCCCTACTTGCATACTGTGTGACCCTGAGCAAGTCACTTAACTTCCTTGTGCTCACAGGTCGCAACTGTAAACAAGCTCTCAGCTTATTGTGCTCTCTCATGGTTAAAAAAGAAGCATCAAGATTTGAGCCTCAGTGAAGGGCTTGTGTCAACGCCGTCCCTGGGTGTTGCTGCTATGCAGGCTTGACCTATCCCTCCATTCTCTTTGTGAACACAGAACAGAAATACTGGTTTATGACTTCTGCTTTCCCACAATCTTTTCTACCAGTTTACCCTCCAGTATCTGCTAGTCTAACTATCCCCCGATTTTCCTTTTCCCTTATGTACCTAAAGAAGGCTTTATCTCCTCCTTTACCCCTGCTCAATCCCCAGTTCCGTGAGGCTTTAGCCTTCCCTATTGCCTTACCAGCTTCCTTCTGTGCTACCTTACAGGTTTCCTTATCTTCATCTTTCATTGACACCCTAAACTTTGTGTATGCCTTCTTTTTCTCTCTTAATATTGCAGCCCCCTTCCTGGAGAACAAGAGGGGTTTCTTCTTTTATACTCCTTCCTAACCCTTCTGATGTACTGTTCAGTTACCTCTATGATAGCTCCTTTGAGATACTCCCACATTTCATCTACTCCTTTCTCTTCACTGTATCTAAGACTCTCTGCCAGACTCTCTCATCTTCTGAAAGTCTGCTTTTCTGAAATCTAAAACCCTGATCTTGGAATGACTAATGTTTTCACTTGTGTTTACTTTAAATCCCATGATGCAGTGGCTGGTATTTCTTAAGTGGCACCCCACCTCTACCCTGTCACTATTAGTTAAAACCAAGTCCAGGACAGCTTCACCTCTGGTAGCCATTTCCACAAGCTGTCTCAGCCCTGTACCCTGCAGGGCCATTACAAAGTCCCTTCCTCTTGATGAAGATGCTGTACAAGATTTCCACTTTGTGTCTGGCAAGTTAGAATCTCCTACTATTATTGTCTCACCCTTGTCTGTCATTTTATGGAACGTCTCCATCATTTCCTTGTCCCAAATATCCTTTTGTGACGTGGGCCTGTAGATGACTCATATCCTAATGGCTACCCCTGATCCTGTCTCAGCTGTTACCCATAGTGCTTCTAACTCATCCGAGATCCCCTGAATCTCCATAACCTTGATTTACTTCGAGACATATAATGCTACTGCACCCCCTTTCATACCCTTCCTGCCACTTCTGTACAGGTGGTAGCCCAGGATAGCCATGTCCCAACCATGGTTCTCTGTGAACCAGGTTTCTGTCATGGCCACTAAGACATGTTTGGCTTCTGCCAAGAGGTCACTGCGGTCAGGGCTTTTGTTTGCCAGGTGTCTGGTGTTTATTGCTGTTGCCCTTCATGTTCTACCCCCAATCTTAGCACAGGTGGGTTTCCTTTTGTTTTGCCATGCCTCTTTAGTACGCTTAATGGATCTCCTTTGGTCTGCACCTGTGGTTTCAGACGAAAGATTTATGGGGCTATTTCAGTCTGCACCTGTGGTTTTGGATGAAAGGTTTTGTTGGAAAGGTTTCCACCCCTCATTTGTACCCCTACCAGAACTCTTCGGATCTGTACCTGTGATTTCAGATGAAAAATTTTGTTGAAGAGTTTTGCTGCAGGTGTTGGCAAGAGAGTTTTCCCTAATTTGTATGATATTATCATGCTTTGGAGTAGTTACCCTGTCGCTTGCTGCTGTCAGGTGGGTAGTGACCTTCTTACCTTTCACCTTGGTATGTGTTGTCACCACCTCCCCAGCCTGCAGTTTAAATGGACTGGGAACACATCAGTCAGCGGGCGGCAGGGCGGCAGGTGGGTGGGATGCTGCTGCCCGCCGGCTGACGTGGGGGAGCAGGGTGGTGGGGCTCCTTGGATGGGTAGGGTGGGGGCCACTGGACCACCAGGGATATGTTCTTGGGGGTTTGAACTCTTTTCAGCCCACGATCGGGCTTCGGAGTCCACTGGACCACCAGGGATATGTTCTGCGGGTTGAATCTTTTGCCTGCGATCGGGCTGGTCGGGGTGGGTTTTATTTTTGCTTATGCCCGCGATCGGGCCAGTCGGGGAAGGGGGTTTCTGAACTTATGCCCGCGATCGGGCCAGTCAAGGGAGGGGGTTTCTGAACTTATGCCCGCGAACGGGCCAGTCGGGGTGGGTTTTTTAACTTATGCCCGCGAACGGGCCAGTCGGGGTGGGGTTTTAAACTTATGCCCGCGACCGCCAGTCAGGAGGGGATTTGTTAACTTG
This sequence comes from Neoceratodus forsteri, assembly GCA_016271365.2. Taxonomy (NCBI): domain Eukaryota; kingdom Metazoa; phylum Chordata; order Ceratodontiformes; family Ceratodontidae; genus Neoceratodus; species Neoceratodus forsteri. The sequence continues at coordinate 1,456,138,530 of CM028132.1, read as the reverse complement.
TGCTCTGCGATCAGGCCAGTTGGGGAGGGGTTACTATATGCCCACGATTGGGCTGCAGGGGGGTCACAGAGTAGTTGAGGGCCACCCACAGGTGGCAGCTGCTGTGTTGCACCCTGCAATGCGCAGCTCACCTGTGTGTGCCCTCGACTTACTCCTTTTTTTTTTTGCTCAAAGTTGTGCAGGCGCAGGTAGGGGGTTGTGCCTGCACAACTCTGCACAGCCCGCTGAATATGGGGCTGTGCAGTTTATGCATGGTTCCTTCCCCTCCGGTTCAGCATGCCTTCATTAGCATTGCACTGTTGCTCAGCTTGACTTGGGGGGGGTGCAACTGCCTCCTGCTGAATATGGCAGAATGGCACAATTTTGGACTTGCGCAGGTGCAACCCTATTGCGCATGGTGCAACCCTTTTGAATATCCAGCCCATTGCCTGCAGATAGACAGCTAGATAGACAGGCACACAGACAGAAAGATAGACAGACAGATAGAATGGATAGTGTACTTGAAGGAACAGGTGTGGAGACCACATCATAAAGCAGCAAATATTCTCATTTCCAATCAGGCCAATATGAGGTGAGCAGCCAACAAAATGGGCTTGCATGAGGGTGAGATGCACTTCAAAGGTCAGGACATAATGGCACTAAGTGAGACCTGGTGGGATGGGAAAAAGAAATAACTGGAACACCAGGATAGAAGCCTGCAGACAATTCTGAAGGGATAGGCCTCACAAAAAAGGAGGTCTGGTAGCTGTCTTTCTAAGAGAAACTGATACTGCAGAGGATGAGGAAAACATCATGGGGAGAATATTGCCACAAACTGAAGTCCATCTGGGCTGAAGTAATGAGCAGTACATCATTCATCATTTCATGCACACCCCGGAGTGGCTTATTGTGCTACTAAAATGGCTTGTTTGAGGTAATGAGGTTTTGTAGCCTTCCTAATGAGATTCGGTTTCTGACTGTGCATCATTAATGTTTTAATGCAGCCATGTAATGGTTGTCTTTGAATAAGGTCACTGGATTTATCCTTGCCATTTTATAAAACTGAGTGACCTACATGGTGACAGGGAAGACTAGGTGGGTCTCAGCCACCATAGATACATAGACAGTTTAGAGGACAGAAAAAGACTATGAGTCCATCAAGTCTGTCTTATTGTACATGCCTGGTTCTGATGATGAGTGGAAAAAGTTTCCTGTTTCAGAACAGGAAGCCTAGGCATATTTTTAATCTTCTGGCAAGGTCATCTATATGTTCCGAGAAGGTGAGCTTATTGTCAGTCCAGAACCCGAAGTATTTAAACTTCGGGGTGACTTCGAGAGATTCGCCTAGAGATGTAACTAAGAATTCTTTCGGCAGTGTGGAAGTTAATGAGGGCACCGTTTTGGGAGAGAAGATCATAGCTTTGTTTTTTTCAGCATTTAAGAGAAGTCTGGCATTAATGAGATTAGTTTTGAGTTGGGCAAAGTCAGCTTGAAGGATCTCCCTAACCTTAGATAGAGATGCTTCAGAAGTATAGAGAACCGTGTCATCGGCAAAGAAGTGGAGTTTCGATTGAGTTATATGATGGTTGAGTTAATTAATGTATATAGAGAAAAGGATTGGATCTAATATAGAGCCTTGTGGGACTCCTCTAGTGATAGGTAGGGGTGAGGAGAACGTGCCACCGGCTTTAATGTTTTGCGTCCTCCCTGAGAGGTAACTGCTAAACCACCGTATGGTTGTTGGAGTAGCACCTATATTGGCAAGGCTGTGTTTAATTATGGAGTGGTCTACTGTGTCGAATGCCTTGCTTAGGTCTAGGAAGACAGTCCCCGTAATCTTCTTAGAGTCCATAGCGGTGATCCAGTTATCGGTTACTTTGACGAGGACAGTAACAGTACTATGGATGGAACAGAAACCAGATTGAACTGGGTTCAGGAGCAAGAAGGTTTCCATGTGTTGCTTTAGTTGTGCATAAATAAGTTTTTCAAAGACTTTGGAGAGGACTGGAAGGATCAAAATAGGTCTGCAGTTATTCAGACCACAAGGGTCACCTAACTTAAAAAGCGGAAGGATGTGGGCTAGCTTCCAGCATGACGGGACAGTGGATGCTGAAATAGAAAGGTTGAAAATGTGGAGGATGGGAGCAGTAAGGTGGGGGAAACTGAGTTTTAAAAAGAGTCATTCGATTCCATCATTTCCTGCACTTTTTTTGGTGTCTAGCTTAATAAGGGCATATTCCACTTTTTTAAAGCTGATAGGGTGGATCCAAAAAGGGCAGCTTCTTGATGGCATGGCGAGGTCTGAGTCAACCTGTCTGTTCACTCGTGCCACATAGGGGGATGAATCAAATGCTAGCCCAGCGGTGGCGAAGTGAGAGTTAAATTCTTCTAGGATTTTGCTACTATCTTCAATGGTCACATTGCTTTTAATGATTTTCGTTGGTAAGGGTGATGCCATCGGTTTCCCTTCGATTGACTTAAAGGTCTTCCAGATTTTCTGGGCATCACCTTTGGCCTGTTCTAGTGTGGTCACATAGAAATTGGCTTTCACGGAGTGGATAAGCTTGATGCAGGCATTCTTTGATGTTTGAAAGGCCTACCAGTCTACCGGACTTTTAGTATGCCTCGCCTTTGCACACAGCTTGTCGCGCTCAGAGAGAGCAGACTTGAGCTCTGGTAAAAACCAGGGGTGAGTGAACTTAAATGTCCTGCAGGCAATAATGTCAGAGGCTAAACTGGACATAGTAGCAATTAGTGAGACGTGGTTTACCAGTAATCACACTTGGGAGACTTCAGTACCTGGCTATGTATTGTTCAGAAGAGACCGAGGTGCAAAAAGGGGAGGAGGAGTGGCCCTGTATGTTAATGAAAATATCAAAGCTACAGAAATTCAGAATACACATAAGGAGCCAGAAGAACTGTGGGTCACCCTGGAAACAGGAAATGGGACAGCCATAAGAACTGGGGTTGTCTACAGGCCCCCAGACCAGAGGGAGGACATAGACACATTACTGTTAGAAGATATACAAAACATGACAGCTAAGGGAGGTTCTGATAATGGGAGACTTCAACATGCCAGATACAGATTGGTCAATACCAGCAGGAACATCTGCCAGAACTAGACTCATAGTGGATTCCTGCAGGGGAGGGCCTCAAACAACTGGTACAGCAACCCACAAGAGACAGGGCTATCCTAGATCTAGTACTGACTAACAAAGAAGGGATCACAGATCTCCAGGTAGAAGGTCACCTGGGGCCAGTGACCATCACATGGTATGGTTCAATTTGGCTACTACATCTAAATCATCCCATTCCAAGGCAAAAATATGGGACTTCAGAGGAGCTGACTTTGATAAGATGGCCAACAGAGTTAAGCTAGCCCTGGCAAAAAGAAACAGGTGAGGAGGTACAGGCAAAGTGGGCAAGCATTAAGGATACAATACTTGAAGCAACATCCCATTGTGTTAGACAGAAAAGGAAGTGCAAAAGAAGAAGGAAACCACTTTGGTTCTCAAATACAGTAGCAGAAAAGGTCAGAGCCAAAAGGCTGGCCTTCAGAAAATATAAGGGAACACAGCGGATGAAGATAGGGGCATACCAAACTGCTCTAAGGAAGCAGGTAAGGCAGTAAGGCAGGCAAAGTCCCAAACTGAGGAAACACTAGCACAAACAGTAAAGAAGGTGACAAGACTTTCTATAGATACATTAGTGAAAGGAGAAAGTCCAGAGGGGTATTGCTAAGCTTAATGGAGAAAAGGGAGCATGTGAGGAGGAGGACCCTGTAAAGGCATCTATCCTAAATAGATACTTTTGCTCAGTATTCACTGAAGAGAAGGTAGGGCAGGGCCCACAGCTCAGCATCATGGACACAGGGGGAGGGAGGTGAGCACTACTCCTTCACAAAAGAAAGGGTCCTACAAGAGCTTTCTAAGCCCAGGGTGGATAAGGCAATGGGACCTGATGGCATAGCATCCCAGGGTACACAGGAGCTAAAGGAGGAACTAGCAGAGCCATTAGCAGAATTGTTTAGTGAGTCTCTGATCACAGGAGAGGTCCCAGAAGACTGGAGAAGGGCTCATGTGATCCCACCCACAAGAGTGGTAGCAGGGAGGAGGCGGGGAACTACAGACTGGTCAGTCTTACCTCAGTAGTGGGCAAGATTATGGAAGCACCTTAAGGAAAGGATAGTGCAACACCTGGAATCCATAGGGGCACAGGATCCAAGACAGCATGGGTTTACAAAGGAAGGTCCTGTCAAACTAATCTCATAGATTTCTTTGACTGGGTAACCAGAGTGGTGGACCAAGGGGGCAGTTGATGTCGCCTACCTTGACTTCAGCAAAGCTTTGACACTGTTCCACATAGAAGATTGATAAATAAGCTAGGTAGGCTCGGGTGGGTCGAAGTTGGTCAACTGGGTGGCAAACTGGTTGACTGGCAGAAAACAGAGAGTGGTGGTAAATGGTATACAGTCAGAAGAGATGCAAGTCACAAGTGGGGTACCTCAGGGATCAGTCCTGGGGCCAGTCCTATTCAACATCTTCATTAGTGACCTAGCAGATGGACTAGAGGGTAAGGCTTGTCTGTTTGCAGATGACACCAAGATCTGCAACAGAGTAGATGATCCAGATGGGGTGGGCAGAATGAGAAGAGATCTGGATAAACTAGCAGAATGGTCAGAAGAGTGGCAACTGGGATTTAATGCAAGAAGTGCAAAATCATGCACATAGGAAGAGAAACCCTGAAGCCACTTATAGGCTGGGAGGGAGTTGCTAGCAGTCACAAAGGAAGAAAGAGACTTGGGCATCATCATCACTGATGACCTGAAATCATCCAAGCAGACCTCTAAAGCAGTAGGTAAGGCTAGGGGTGTTAGGGTGTATTAGTAGGGGTATCACAAGTCGTAGGAGGGAGGTAATAATCCCTCTGTACAAGACATTGGTTAGGCCCCATCTGGAGTACTGCGTGCAGTATTGGAGGCCACACCTTCACAAGGACATTAACCAAATTGAGGCAGTCCAGAGAAGGGCAACCAAAATGGTGCAGGGACTGCATCAGAAGACATATGAGGACAGATTAACGGAGCTCAATATGTATACCCTTGAGCAAAGGAGGAGAGAGTGATATGATCGAGACATTTAAACACCTTAAGGGCATAAACAAGGTGAAAGAGTCTAACATGTTTAAATATAAGAAAAATAGCAGGACAAGAGGACACAGCATGAGATTAGAGGGAGGCCGATTAAGGGGAATGTGAGGAAATTCTTTTTCACAGAAAGGGTGGTAGATGCATGGAATGGCTTACCACAAGAAGTAGTGGCTATGAATACAGTGCAGGGCTTCAAACAGGCATGGGATAGGCATAAGGGAGCAATACAAATGACTATGAATAGATAGGTCACTGACATAGCAAAGGCCGATGGCACATTTATAAGGTAGAAAAAGAAATGGGCAGACTGGATGGGCCTTGCGGTCCTTATCTGCCGTCAACTTCTATGTTTCTTCTATGTAATGAATGGTACATGTTTATTTACTATATGGTTGAGCTTCTCATTTAAGACTGTGACCGCCTCATCTGGAGTTGTAGCGAGGTAAAGATTCTGCCACCTAACCTTGCTAAGGTCGCTTAGGAAATTTGCTGGTAGAAATTTTCTGAATGATCGTTTGGTTATGAACTTGGTTTGGTTTTGATTTTTTGCTTGGGACCTGGTACATACTGCTATTCCATGGTTGATCATGTCATTGTGAAATACAGCTGTGCAGAGGAATTTGTTAGGATGGGTAGTAAGAATGAGGTCAAGAATGGAGCTATTCGCATAGTTTACCTTGTTAGTCCTAGTTGGTTCAGTCACTATTTGGGTGAGTCCCAATTCATCACAGAGAGATTTGAGGGTTTGAGATTTATGTGTGAGCCAGATAATGTTAAAATCTCCTAGGATTAAAACTTCAGCATTTTCAGAGGCGGTTAGACATTTCAAAGTCTTCAAGATGTCTGTGCCACCATTAGCAACCTATAACCACTTATGATTGTAATACATTCCGTAGATGGAAGGTGTAGTTTTAGGGAGACTATTTCATATTCCTTGAGTGGGATATTCAGAAGGGTTGCGCATGGCGCAACACAGTTGCACCATGGGCAACCCACTGATGCGCCCTGGCGCAATATTCAAAAGGGGAAAGTGCCTGACACAAATCCCAATGCGCCGGAGCATGTCAGTAATTTATGCGGCGAAAGTAGGGGGGCATGCCTATGCATGCTCCACACATCCCGATATTCAGCCCGGGATGTGCTGAGCCCATGCAGGTGCAACCTCTACTTGCAGTGCACACAGCTGAGCAAGAAAAAAAAGGAGCAACAGCTGGCCACCCACAGGTGAGCTGCCGTATTGTAGGGTGCAACAAGGCAGCTGCCAGCTGTGGGTTGCCACCCGAGCTCCGGTGGCACCGTCATCATGGTAGCACCCCCCATGCCCGACCGCGGGCATAAGTATCAAAATAAAATGTCCTATATCACTGGCGGTCCAGTGGACCACTTCCAGACCGATCGCGGGCATAAGTATTAAAATAAAATGTCCTATATCCCTGGTGGTCCAGTGGACCACGTCCAGCCTGATCACAGGTGTACGTTTTAAACTATTAAATACCATTCCATCCCTGGTGGTCCAGTGGTAGCACCCTCACTACCAGCACATTGAGCCCCACCACCCCATTCCCCCCGTCAGCAGTGGGTGACAGCTCTCCACTCGCAAGTTGCCCCACCGCATGCTGACTGACTGTATACAGTAGGGCTGTACGCCCATTGGTCCACAGCGTGGGCCAATGGGTGTGCAGATAGGATTACATTACACAGTCCAGATATGTGAATGGATCCATTCACATACCTGGACAGTGTAGTATCGGTACAATCTGCATGCCCACTGGCCCATTCTGTGGACCAATGGGCATACAGCCCTACTGTACGCAGTCAGTCAGCATGCGTGGGGCATCTTGAGGGTGGGGAGCGCCGCCGCCATTGACTGGGGGAGTGGGGGTGGGGCCCAGTGGGCGGGTGGGGAGGGGGTACCGCTGGACCACCAGGGATGGAATGGTATTTAATATTTTAAAACTTACGCCCGTCATCAGGTTGGACGTGGTCCACTGGACCACCAAGAATACAGGACATTTTATTTTAATACAGTATTTATGCTCGCGATCGGGCTGGAAGTGGACCACTGGACCACCAGGGATATAGGACATTTTATTTTAATACTTATGCCCGCGATCGGGCTGGAGGCAGTCTACTGGACCGCCAGTGATATAGGAGTTTTTATTTTTAAGGCAACCATGTTTAAACAATTAAAACAAAAAGTCTGTTCTGGTAAATGTTCCAAGTTCAAACCCAGAGGGGAAAGCAGAGCCCTTTTGGCAGAGGAAAGTTCAAGTTGCAAGGCCTTGGCTCCGGACCAATTGGGGCGCTAAGTAAAAAGCTATCGGCTTCCGATGAGCTGGTGGAGAATTACCCGTGCTGCAGAGTGGGAATCTGGGCTGGCTGACGTTCAGCGGCTCGAAATCACCGCCGGACCTCTGGGCTACGTGAGCCAGTAGAGTGACTGCTGTCCCCAGTCACGGGGGGCCGCTAGAGAAAAATGAGTGAAAAGCAAGATTTAAAGGTAGCTAGGATACAGCAAGGTCACGTAGCACAGGGACAGAAGATTTGCTAGACAAAGGAAGTACTTAGAGTGGGGGCCAGAAAAGCTGGGACAGTTTAAGTCTACTCTGACTTAACTGGGCTGTAATCACTTGTAAACAGTAGCTTAGGTCAAAATAACTGTATTTTCTACAACAATTACAATTAAAACAAAAAGTCTGTTCTGGTAAATGTTCCAAGTTCAAACCCAGAGGGGAAAGCAGAATCCTTTTGGTGGAGAAAAGTTGCAACTGCAATCCCTTGGCTCCTGACCAATTGGGGCCGCTCAGCAAAAAGGTGCTCAGCTTCCAATTGGCTGGTGGAGGTGCTGTACCTTAGAGGGAGTGGAATCCGGGCTGGGCGGCTTCATCAACGGCTATGAAATCGCCACCCGACCACTGGGCTATGTGAGCTGGTGGAGCGAGCACTTTCCCCAGTCACGGGGGGGGGGGGGCAGCTGGAGGAAAAGGAGAGAAAAGCAAGATTTAAAGGCAGCTAGGGTACAGCAAGGTCACGTAGCACAGGAGCAGAAGATTTGCAAGACAAAGGAAGTACACAGAGTGGGTGCCAGAAAGGCAGGGACAGTTTAACAGTCTACTCTAACTTAACTGGGCTATAATCACTTGTAAACAGCTTAGGTCAAAATAACTGTATTTTCTACAACAATCACAATTAAAACAAAAAGTCTGTTCTGGTAAATGTTTCAAGTTCAAACCCAGAGGGGAAAGCAGAGTCCTTTTGGTGGAGGAAAGTTAAAATTGCAAGCCCTTGGCTCCTGACCAATCGGGGCCGCTTAGCAAAAAGGCACTCAGCTTCCGATAGGCTGGTGGAGCTGCCGTACCTTAAAGAGAGTGGAATCCGGGCTGGGCGGCTTAGTCGGTGGCTCTGAAATCACCGCCCAACCACTGGGCTGTGTGAGCCGGTGGAGCAAGCGTTTTCCCTAGTCATGAGGGGGCCGTTTAGAGGGAGTGGAATTCGGGCTGGGCAGCTTGGTCGGTGGCTATGAAATCGCCTCCCGACCGCAGGGCTATGTGAGCCAGTGGAGCGAGCGCTTTCCCCAGTCACAAGGGAGCCCCTTAGAGGGAGTGGAATCTGGGCTGGGTGGCTTGGTCGGCGGCTATGAAATCAAAGTCCGACCACTGGGCTATGTGAGCCAGTGGAGCGAGCGCTTTCCCCAGTCACAAGGGAGCTCCTTAGAGGGAGTGGAATCTGGGCTGGGCTGGGCGGCTTGGTCAGCGGCTATGAAATCGAAGTCCGACCGCTGGGCTATATGAGCCAGTGGAGTAAGCGCTTTCCCCAGTCGCAGGGGGCGCTGCTTAGAGGGAGTGGAATCCGGGCTGGGCAGCTTGGTCGGCGGCTATGAAATCGCCGCCCAACCACTGGGCTGTGTGAGCCGGTTGAGCGAGCACTTTTCCCAGTCACAGGGGGACCGCTGAAGTCTGAAGTCATACTCCTCACACCCTCAGGGGAATCCACTCTAGTGCACATCTTGGTGTCATCAGCAAATAGACACACTTTACCTTCCAGCCCATTTGCAATATCTGCTATGAACACATTGAAGAGTAGGGGACCCAGTACCGAACCCTGTGGTCCCCCCTCTGGTCAGCTCCCACTCAACTGAAAATGCCCCGGTTTACCTGAATCCTCTGTGTTCTTCCTCTCAGCCAGTTACTCACCCACCTCCCTTCCCACCCCATGTGGTCCAGCTTCCTTACCAGCCTTCTGTGTGGAACAGAGTTGACAGCTATGCTAAAGTCCAGATAGACGACATCTACTGCCACTCCCTGATCTACTATCCTTGTAACCCAGTCGAAGAAGTCAACCAGGTTAGTTTGGCAAGACCTACCTGCTGTGAACCCATGCGGTTTTGGGTCTTGCTGCCCACTGGATTCCAGATACGCTATGATTCTCAGTTTGAGTAGTGTCTCCATCAACTTCCCTACCACCGACGTGAGGCTTACTGGATGGTAATTGCTAGTCTCCTCCTTGCACCCTGCTTTGTGGAGTGGGACCACTGTTGCCCTTAAACAGTCCTCTGGTATGGTCCCACTCTCTAGTGATTTGGTGAATAATTCTGCTAGGAGTTCTGCTAGTACACTCCTCAGCTGTCTGAGAACTCTAGGGTGAATCCCATCCGGTCCCATGGCCTTATCCACCTTTAGTTTATTTAACTTATTAAGTAGTAGTTTATTAAGGAGGCAGTATAACGGAGTGGTTTAAGGCTCTGAGCTGCAAACCTGGAGACCTGGGTTTGAATCTCATAGCCCCTACTTGCATACTGTGTGACCCTGAGCAAGTCACTTAACTTCCTTGTGCTCACAGGTCGCAACTGTAAACAAGCTCTCAGCTTATTGTGTCTCTCATGGTTAAAAAAAAGAAGCTTCCAAGATTTGAGCCTCAGTGAAGGGGCTTGTGTCAACCCCCGGTCCCTGGGTGTTGCTGCTATGCAGGCTTGACCTATCCCCTCCATTCTCTTTTGTGAACACAGAACAGAAATACTGGTTTATGACTTCTGCTTTCCCACAATCTTTTTCTACCAGTTACCCTCCAGTATCTGCTAGTCTAACTATCCCCCCAGATTTTCCTCTTTTCCCTTATGTACCTAAAGAAGGCTATATCTCCCTCCTTTACCCCCTGCTCAATCCCCAGTTCCGTGAGGCTTTAGCCTTCCCTATTGCCTTACCAGCTTCCTTCTGTGCTACCTTACAGGTTTCCTTATCTTCATCTTTCATTGACACCCTAAACTTTGTGTACGCCTTCTTTTTCTCTCTTAATATTGCAGCCCCCTTCCTGGAGAACCAGAGGGGTTTCTTTTTTTATATGCCTTGCTAACCCTTCTGATGCACTGTTCAGTTACCTGTATGATAGCTCCTTTGAGATACTCCCACATTTCGTCTACTCCTTTCTCTTCACTGTATCTAAGACTCTCTGCCAGGCTCTCTCATCTTCTGAAAGTCTGCTTTTCTGAAATTTAAAACCCTGATCTTAGAATGACTAATGTTTTCACTAGTGTTTACTTTAAATCCCACGATGCAGTGGCTGGTATTTCTTAAGTGGCACCCCACCTCTACCTTCTTTACCCTGTCACTATTAGTTAAAACCAAGTCCAGGACAGCTTCACCTCTGGTAGCCGTTTCCACAAGTTGTCTCAGCCCTGTACCCAGCAGGGCCATTACAGAGTCTTGATGAAGATGCTGTACAAGATTTCCACTTTGTGTCTGGCGAGTTAGAATCCCCTACTATTATTGTCTCACCCTTGTCTGTCATTTTATGGAACGTCTCCATCATTTCCTTGTCCCAAATATCCCCATGTGACATGGGCCTGTAGATGACTCATATCCTAATGGCTACCCCTGATCCTGTCTCAGCTGTTACCCATAGTGCTTCTAACTCATCCAAGATCCCCTGAATCTCCATAGCCTTGATTTCCTTCCAGACATATAATGCTACTGCGCCCCCTTTCATACCCTTCCTGTCACTTCTGTACAGGTGGTAGCCTGGGATAGACATGTCCCAACCATGGTTCTCTGTGAACCAGGTTTCTGTCACGGCCACTAAGTCATGTTTGGCTTCTGCCAAGAGGGCACTGAGGTCATGGATTTTGTTTGCCAGGCGTCTGGTGTTTATTGCTGTTGCCCTTCATGTTCTACCCCCACTCTTAGCACAGGTGGGTTTCCTTTTGTTTTGCCACACCTCTTTAGTACCCTTAATGGATCTCCTTTGGTCTGCACCTGTGGTTTCAGATGAAAGATTTATGGGGATCTTTCAGTCTGCACCTGTGGTTTTGGATGAAAAGTTTTGTTGGAAAGGTTTCCACCCCTCATTTGTACCCCTACCAGAACTCTTTGGATCTGTATCTGTGATTTCAGATGAAAAATTTTGTTGAAGAGTTTTGCTGCAGGTGTTGGCAAGAGAGTTTTCCCTAATTTGCATGATATTATCATGCTTTGGAGTAGTTACCCTGTCGCTTGCTGCTGTCAGGTGGGTAGTGACCTTTTTACCTTTCACCTTGGTATGTGTTGTCACCACCTCCCCAGCCTTCAGTTTAAATGGACCGGGAACACATCAGATTTTTGACCAAGTGCCCTCACCCCTCCTTTATCAGGTAAAGGTCATCATACCGAAAGAAGCTTCTCTCCCAGAAGGACTGCCAGTTGCCGATGAGATAGTAGCTGTTTTCTTGGTACCATTGCCGCAGCCATGAGTTAAACTCATGTATGTCCTCCTCTCTGACCCTCTTGGTGCTTCCACCCCACCCCCAGACTGGAAGTACCTCTGAGAATGCCAGTGTGGATGAAAGAGTGGACACTCTGTTAGCAAGTTGTACAATGTCTTCCTTTGTCTCCGTAACTGATTGATTGGACAAGTTATTTGTCCCTAGGTGAACTACTATGTGTTTTGTTCCATTCTCCCTTTGCACAATCTGCTTGATGCGTTTTGTGTCCCCTTTTGTAGATGCACCTGGGAGACACCTGACAATGACCCTGGTACTGCCGTTTGAATTTATGTGGGATTCGACTCCATGAATCATGGAATTTCCCACTATGATCATTTTTTTTTGTCCCTGTTGCCATTGTTTTCTTTATCCTTTTCAATCATGCTTGGCTCAGTAATTGGTTCTCTAGAAGTACTGCAATGATCAGTGATTGGTTTCATTACCAGTGGTGCATATCTGTTATTTATAAGCATGTTGTTTTTGGATGTTCGTGTTTTTGTTCTTGCCAAATGGCCTCGCCTCCCCTCCTGACCACCTACCAGCCCTCTGACTGTAGATCCTGCCTAAGACCGGTGCAGACATTTGTGTGATGCTGGGTCAGAGGTCGGATGAACAGGTGTCTGTAGCTTTGCAATTCAACCTGGAGCTTATGTATTGTGGCCCATGCTTCCCTCAGCTTGCCTTAAGGTCGGCTATAACCCAGCAAGCCAAACATTGACCCAGGCCATGGAAGAGTGCCCTGCCTAATAGGGTCCCACATTGTCCACAAGTGACAATCTCCATTGTTACTAGAATACTTTAGGTTGGAGAGGCTGGAGCAGATCCACTTGGATGACGTCTAGAGAACTGGGTCTTTCCTGAAAATGATCCCTGGGATCAGTGCACCTTATCCAGTTAACAAAGTCATAAATAAATAAATAAAAAAGACTATTTAACCTCCTGTCATGGTTTTAGAGCAGCTGTTTTATGGAAAATATGAAAGCAAAGTTTAGAACAGGTTGGATGAAACAAAGATTTTTTTTTAGCCTTAATTATGTGGAGACTCCCAGCTGAGCAATGTGCAGATGAAAGTCAGTGAAAAGGAGATCAATTTGTTTTCTGGTATGTGCAGTAAGTCGCAACCCTTCCTTACTTCTGTAGGAATGGTATGAGGGGGTCAGAGGCTATATAGAGGATGAGCACAGAATGGGTGGAATGGGGCAGGGTGGGTGGGTACTTCCCCTGCAGAAAATCAGTAGAGGTACCTGTAGAGAAAAACAAGCAACCCTTGGCAGTGTCTTCAACAAACACCACCAATCACAGTACCCTCGGATGAAAGTAAAGGTAACCTGACCTTTTAAATCTTCTTTCTGTTGGAAGATACTAAGCCTTTGTCAGCTCCACCCCCAGTTACACTCCTAGTCCCCAGAAGAGCTGAGAAGAAAAGCAATTAGCTCCTTCAGTATGAGAAAAAGACTGCAAAACCTATATGCCAAAAACAAAACCTGTTCGCACAAAACAAAATAGTAACAAAACAGTAACTCTGCTTAGCCTAAAGAGATATCAAACTGTAAAACCTGTAAGCACAAAACAGTAACAAAACCTTTAATCACAAACTGTAAGCGCAAAACAAAATAGTAACAAGACAGTAACTCTGCTTAGCCAAAAGAAGCTTTAATGTTTCTTCTTGCTCTGTTAATGTTGATCCTTGCTCTGTCCTTTTAAGCAAATCTAGAAGAAAAAAGCTCAGGCAAAGCTAAGTGCTTTTTGTCAGCAAGCCTTAGCAAACCATAGTTAGATAAATAGATAGACAGACAGACAGACAGGTACTCTGTAGATGAAAGATAGATAGATAGATAGATAGATAGATAGATAGATAGATAGATAGATAGATGCCAGACAGACAGACAGGCAGGCAGACAGATAGATATATACTGTCTGTAGATAGACAGCTAGACAGACAGGCAGATGGACAGACAGAATAGATTGATAGATACTGTAAATAGATAGAGAAATAGATAGGCAGACATAAAGACAGGTACTGTCTGTAGATGACAGACAGACAGATAGATAGCTAGATAGACAGGCACACAGACAGAAAGATAGATAGACAGATAGAATGGATAGTGTACATGAAGGAACAGGTGTGGAGACCACATCATAAAGCAGCAAATATTCTCATTTCCAATCAGGCCAGTATGAGGTGAGCAGCCAACAAAATGGGCTTGCATGAGGATGCGATGCACTTCAAAGGTCAGGACATAATGGCACTAAGTGAGACCTGGTGGGATGGGAAAAAGAAATAACTGGAACACCAGGATAGAAGCCTGCAGACAATTCTGAAGGGATAGGCCTCACAAAAAAGGAGGTCTGGTAGCTGTCTTCCTAAAGGAAACTGATACTGCGGAGGACGAGGAAAACATCATGGGGAGAATATTGCCACAAACTGTAGTCCATCTGGGCTGAAGGGAAAGGGGGAAAGAGTCACCTTGGGTAAGTGCCACAGGCCTCCTAACAGTCTGCGGAGCATGATACTCAACTGGTTAAGAAATTATAAGAGAAGCAAAATCAGATGCAGTGGTGATCCTGAGGAACTACAATCTCCCTGGTATAGACTCAAGACAGAGTGAATCAGAAACTTGGGGTGGCCTATCGTACAAACACTACTTGTCTAATGAGGCACGCCTGGCTATCGCTGTAGAAAATCTTCCTATCTTAGGTTACTGCGCTCTCATCTACTCGCGTGTATCCACTGCCCTTCAAGCTCGGCTCACATCTGTTTACAACAACGTCTGCGATTTGCCCTACTAGCCCTGTTCTCTACCGATCACTGTGACCTCTACCGGTCCCTCGGCTGGCTACCGCTCAAAGGTCACTTTGACTTTTCCCTTGGCTGCATCGTTGCCAACACCCTCAGAACTGGGGACGTGTCCCCTCTCTCCTCCCGCCTCATGATTAGACATTCTGCTAGGACCCTCCATTCCTCAGTCCCCCCCCCTTTGTAGTCCAGAAAGCTGCTACTAGTAGGGGCAGTAAAGTTTTATCTGTCACAGCCCCCACCCTGTGGAACAATCTACCCTCATGTCTCAGAGCAGCCTTCTCTCACCTCACCTTTAAATCCAGTTTCAGAACCTGGCTACTTGTGGAATTTTGCTGTAACTGTTCGCCCATGTAGCCCCCCACCCCCACCCCATCGGCTGTGCCACTCCTTTCTCTTTTTTCTGCTGCACTTGTGCCTTTACTGTCTCCTGCCTTTATGCTCAGTGGTTGTCAGGCCAGTAGGGCAGTCAAGTTGCAGTTTTAAGGGTAACCACTTCTATGACCTGATTTGATTGCTTAGGAACTTTGTACCTATGCCTTTGACCTTTGTTTAGTTGTTGTTTCTGTTTTATGAACCAGTCAACTCATCTTAAGTTGCATTTGTAAAGTTGCTTATTTCTCATTTCAACCAGTATTTCATGAATTGTACCAACTGTACTCGTTGTAAATAATTATCATGTATTGTATAGTAGATAATTTATCATGTATGTATGTATGCATGTATTTCTTGTCATTTCTGCACCACTCCTGTGGCCCGAGTCATGCATGAAAATGGTCCTTTGGATCAGTACCTATCCGGTAATCAAAGTCATAAATAAATAAATAATGGCAAGACTGAGGCTGAGTTTCTGTCCACATTCAAGGACTGCTTCCTAGAACCACTTCCAACAAGTAACTAGGTTTGAAGCCATCCTTGAACTAGTTCTCAGCACTGGGTATGGGATACTCTCCAGTATAAACATCAAGGACTAGTTGGAGGTAGTGACCACATAAGCAATAAACCACGAGGAGGTGTGTATTAAATGATTAATGATGCATGCCCCAGGGTCATAGTAATGAGCAGTACATCATTCATCATTTCATGCACACCCCGGAGTGACTTATTGTGCTACTAAAATGGCTTGTTTGAGGTAATGAGGTTTTGTAGTCTTCCTAATGAGATTCGGTTTCTGACTGTGCATCATTAATGTTTTAATGCAGTCATGTGACGGTTGTCTTTCAATAAGGTCTCTGGATTTATCCTTGCCATTTTATAAACCTGAGTGACCTACATGGTGACAGGGAAGACTAGGTGGGACTCAGCCACCATAGATACATAGACAGTTTAGAGGACAGAAAAAAACTATGAGTCTATCAAGTCTGTCTTATTGTCCTTTAGTTGATTTTCTCTACCAATGGGCAAGAACTTTGGAAAGGTTGACTTTACCAACATGAGCATCCAGTGGCCAAGGGTCTGGAAACGCTGCATGAGGCTAGCGATGTAGAGCACATGTAGGGTTTTTTGATGATCGTGCTTGAAGCAACTGTGAAGGTCTGCAACTCAGTAAGAAATAAAAGAAAAAGGGTGTAAAATTGGCTCCCGTTGGCTCAATGGGGACCACTGCATTTGGTTCTATAGAAAAAGAAGGTTTGTAACTATTGGAACTGGACAGGTTACCTCCACACAAGAGAGGAGTAAAGAGCAGTATGGAGGTACTGCAGGAATAGCATTAAGGATGCCAAAGAGTTTCTAGAAACCAGGATAGCAGTGGGAGCTACAGATAACACCAAACTCTTCTTCCAGTACATACTGCAAATGGAAAGAGGCACATGAAGGAAAAGATTGGACCCCTGCAAACAAGAGAAGGGCAGAGAAACCTGTGCATGAGCCAGAAGCAATGGCTGAGAAGCTAAATGAATATTTCAGACACATGTTTACCTAATAGCCCCAAAGAGGGGAGGGTGTTCATTGGCAGGGATCATGGCAGCATGGGTAACAATTATGCAACCTGTGAACCTCGAACCCACCATGGTGACAGACTACTTGGCAAAGAACAAGCCAGGTAAATCCCAATAGGTGGATGAGATACACCCCAGGATCATAGTGGAAATAAAAGGACAAATAGTGGGGCCTCTTGCAATAAACATTTATGAGTTTGTGGATACAGGTGTGGTACTGCAGGAAAGTGGTCAGTATGGTCCCATTTTCAAAAAAGAGACAAGGCTGGACCTGTGCAACTACAGGTCTGTCAACCTGACATTGTTGCTGGGCCAGGTCCTGAATCCAACATCAGGAGCAGAAGTATAGATAATTTGATTGAGGTTATGTTTCTCACCACACCTCTGCATGGCTTTATGAAAAGGAGATGGTGCCAAACCCACCCAATCACATTCTTCAAGGGGATGATCAGTGAGGAGGACAGGGAAAGGCTATAGAGGTCTAACTGGACTTCAGCAACACTTTTGACACTGTGGTGCATACTAATCATCTGGTCAATGTACACCAGTGAGATATATATATATTGTCAGTATAGTTAGGATTTGGTGCACATTTCTATGTTAAACCCAATATTTTGAACCTTAATACCTTTGGAACCATTTAATAGGTTTGCACAGAATTTTGCATACATAATTTCAAGGGGTAGGACTCCTGATGTGACAAATTCTGTGTGAATCAGTTTTGTGGTTTTTGAGATACAGAGCATCAAAAAATACTAAATTTACCAGTTTTTTACGTTTCTTTGTCCACCTGTATCTCAGAAGTGGCTTTATGTTCTGCTCTGAAAATTTCAGGGTAGAAAGACTATGGGTCATAGATATGCCCTTTGAAGGTTTGGTGAAAAAGTATTAATCCATTCAAAAGTAATTAACATTCAATTTTTTCCATTATTTTCTATGGGAGAAAGCTGTTCAGCACGACACTTTTTGTGTGATACTATTTGGGGATACGTTCGAAAGTAACAGAATGTTTTCTTTTGCAGGCATGGAACTATAATAACATTGGACTGTTTGATGGATTTGCATTAAATTTGGCATGCATAATCTTTACGTTTAGGTCTCTTGGCATGTCAAATTTCGTGTAGATCCATTGTGTGGTTTCTGAGATACAAAGTGTTGAAAAAACAGAAAAATCTGTTTTTTGCCATTTCTTTGTCCACCTGGACCTCAGAAATGGTTTTGAACTGTGGTCACAGATTTTCAGGGTAAGAAGCCTTTGCCTCACAGATGTGCCTTTTGAAGGCTTGGTGAGAAAATATTAATCCATTCAAATGTTATTAAACTTTAAAGTTTTCCATTATAGCCTTTGGGGGAAAAAATATGATCTGAAAGTGAAAGCAAGTAAACAGACCCAAAAAACAGTTTCTTTGCCACTTCAAAGCAAAAAAACAGTTAGGGCTTTTGGGCTGAAATTTGCAGGGTAGCAAGCCATTGTCCCACAGATGTGCCTTTTGCTGGTTTGGTGAACAAATTTACACTGGTTGCAAAGTTACAGCACTCTGAAGTTGTAGCGTTTCCCATAGGATAACACTGTGGCGGTCACAGCACCTTTTGATGGCTATATCTCAAAATCGTTTTGAGATACAGATTTTTTGCCTAGCGCAGCTTAGTACACCTTCAGGTGTACTAAGCATGCATGGAGGTGGCCAGGTCATGAATACAACTGCGAAGGAATTTTTTCCAAAGTTGTTATGGTTACTGAGATATTGCCACATTTGCAGTACAAGGGTTACTTGGAGTGCCTCTAGGACTACACTGTGGGTCTGTGCTTTTGGGTAGGTGGGAGCAGAGGGCCTAGGGGGCCTTCATTCCCACCTATGCATACCATTTATGCTAAAGTGGGAGCACTGGGCCCTCCTATGCTATGCCTCTACACTACACTCATGGGTGTGCGAGAGCACAGGGCCCAGAGGGCCTGCACTCCCACCTATGGATACCATTTTGCAAAACTAAAAGCAAAGGGCCCTCCTGCACTATGTCTCTATACTTTTATGTAGGTGAGATAGCAGGGCCCAGAGGGCCCGTGCTCCCACCTATGGAAACCATCTTGCAATACTGGGAGCACAGGGCCTTCCTGCGCTATGTCTCTACACTTATGGGTGGGTGGGCGCACAGGGCCCAGAGGACCTGCTCTCTCAAATATGCATTCCATTATGCAAAACTGGGAGCACAGGGCCTTTCTGCACTATGCCTCTACACTTATGGGTGGGTGGGA
Source organism: Neoceratodus forsteri (assembly GCA_016271365.2). NCBI lineage: Eukaryota > Metazoa > Chordata > Ceratodontiformes > Ceratodontidae > Neoceratodus > Neoceratodus forsteri. The sequence goes on along the minus strand of CM028132.1, from coordinate 1,456,119,678 downwards.
GTGCAGGGCCGGAGAGCCTGCGCTCCCACCTATGGATACTATAGGAGCAACATTTCACTTTCTCAAAAAGAAGGGAAATTCTTTGCAAAAAAATCAGTTAATGCATCAGTTAGGGATAATTCCACATCAACTAAAGTCTGGAAATTCGATGTTAGGGTCATCAACCCTACCCCCCTCATCCCCACGACACCCTCCACAGACCAACAGGTGCTGGGGTGTACCTTGGGGTCACTGGGCCTAACTCTCACCCCATTCTCCTATACTGTACCATCTCAGCTTGTTTACGCATGTAATGGAATGAGAGTTAGGCCCAATGACCCCAAGGCACGCCCTAGCACCTGTTGGTCTGTGGAGGGTGTGGTGGGTAGGGTTGGTAACCCTAACACTGAATTTACAGACTTTTGTTGATGTGGAATCAACCCTAACCAATGCATTAATGGAGTTTTTTACAATGAATTTCCCTTTTATGTAAATATATATATATATATATATATATATATATAATAGATAAACCACTCTGAGGTGTGCGGTCGTGCTCTGATATACTGTATGCACACCTTGGTGTGCGTTGTTGCGCTGAGGCCGCGGGCGGTGGATCAACCACCCAGGCGTATATCAGGCACGACCTCAACAAATCTAGTGGTTTATCTATCTTAAAATGTCAAAATTGTTTTGGAGGGGGGTAAAAGTGCAGGTGTGCGGTCGCGCTCTGATATACGTACGGTCACGTGATGCTGTTCAGCCAATGATATTGCTGCAATTTCTCTACCCATTTTATAGATATATATATATACTGTATATATAGACTACAAAAGAACCCCAGAGCAAATGCCCTGAGGCATGGGTTATCCCAGAGGATACTGGCCAAACAGCCAGGTTTTAAAGGAATCACAATTGCATATACCCCAATAATGCAAAGCATCATGGGAAACATATGCAAATCCCTATGAGAGAATTTGGACTGGCTCTACTTTAAGCAGAATTGCATGGTGCCAGAAGGCCTCACAGTGCAATCAGCAAAGGCTAAGAACAGCAGACACATGCACGTGTTTCGACCTCATTTGGACTAATCAGTGTGCCATATCTGTGTATTAGCCCAGGGAGAGGGAGCCAGCCACCCCTTAAGGGGGATATTATTTGTTTGGGCCATCGGGCTCCCTCTCCCTCTCCCTGGGCTAAGACACAGATTGATTGTTTTCAGGAGCCACTGATGACGATCTGTAGGTCTCTTCCCTCAGAGGTCGTCTTTAGCTTTACAACCTCCCCCCCATCCAGTACCTTGTCCTGGGACCTTGCTTGCTACTGTCTGTGCATCTTTTTGCATTTTTTGGCATTGAATTTTAACTGACAAACCTCTGACTACCTCTCTAGCCTTTGTAAGTTCCTCTGCAACTCTCAGACCCCCTCCTTGCTGTCTACCCTGCCACAGAGCTTAGTGTTGTCTGCGAAGAGACACAGCTTGCCCTGGATTCATTCCTCATGTAGCTGTTGAAGATACTGAAAAGGACTGAACCCAGGACTGGTCCTTGTGGCACCCCACTGGTGACCTCCCTCTCTTCTAATTTGACTCTGTTAACCACAACCCTCTGCTGTCTCCCTTCCAAGCAGTTTCTCACTTACCGGTTTCTTTCACTGTACCCAGATCCTCTAGCTTCTTCAGCAACCTTCTGTGAGGCAGAGTTGAAAGTCTTGTTGAAATCAAGGTACAGTAAATCCACAGCATGGCCCTTATCCACTACCCTTGTTACCCAGTCAAAGAATACTATCAGGTTTGCCTGAAAAGATCTTCCTGCCATGAACATGATGTCCTCTTTGACTAGTGTCATCATCAGTTTACCCACAATAGAGGTAAGACTGACAGGTCTGTAGCTACCTGGTTTTCCTTGCCCACCCCCCATGGAGTGGGATTATGTCTGCTACCCTTCAGTCTTTTGAAACTACTCCTGTCTGAAAAGAGATACTAAATAGCCCTACCAGGGTTCAGATTGTTCTGTTGCCAGTTCCTTAGAGCACCCTCAGATGCATCTCATCTGGTCCTGGGGCCTTATCTTTTTTAAGGCTTCTAGCCCTTTCCAAACCCTTTCACTGGTGAACACTTAATGCCTCATCTCGTGGGATCCTTCCTACAGCTGCCTTACTACCATTCTCTGGCAGAGGCCCTTTGTCTTCTCTCGTGAATGCAGAACAAAAGTAGTCATTAAGAATGGCTGCTTTCTGCCTGTCCCCCTCAATTACCCGACCTCTCTCTGTTACAATTCCTCCTCTCCTCTTTCTTTTTTCCCTAATATACTGTATCTAAGGAACTGTTTTTCTCCTCACTTGACCCCCTCTGCAATATGCAGCTCAATGTCTGCCTTTGCTTCTCTGACCACCCTTTTGGTTTTCCTTGTTCTCATTTGGTACTCTCCCCATTCTTACTGCCCTTGTTTTTCCTTTTACCTTTTGAAGGCCTTTCTTTTGGCTATTACTGCTTTCTTGACCTTTCCATACAACCATATTGAGGTATTGTACCTGATTCTTTTGATTACCTTTCTCACGCAAGACTTTGTTGCCCAAGAATGCCCTCCCTTGATTGCCCTCCATCTTGCCTTCATATCCCTGATGCTGTCCACTCTGACTACCTTGTCCCAGACCATCTCCCTCTTCTGGTTGAAGTCTACACTTCTGAAATCTAGGACATCAGCTTTGATGTAAGCTTACTGGTCTCAGGGGCTATGTTGAACCATTAAGAGTTATGGTTGCTGGACCTTGGTGGCTCCCCTACCCTCACCCCTCCTACCACTTTCGAGCTGGTGAGCACCACGTGGAGAATGGCAGCCTGCCTAGTGGGTTAATTAACCAGCTACACTGGCAGGTAGTTGCACATTGTATCCAGCAGGGCCTGACTTCTGAACCCCCTGGCTGCTGGAATGTCCCAATCAATATCTGGCAGGGCTAGATCTACCACCACCACACCTCTCCCTTTTCTACTTCACTTTCTAGTTCTGCTCCTAGGTCCTTATTTCTATCTTCCTCCTGTCTGGCAGATCTGTAGATCACCCCATCTGTAGTTTCTTGCCTAAGGCACTGTGAGCTGAACCCATGGTGACTCTGTTTTCTGATTACCTACCCTGATGTTTTCATCCTCCACTACCTATATGCCTTTTCCTCTGTCCCATCTAAACATGGTGTAGCCTGGGACTATCAGGTCTCAGTCATTGTTCTCTGTGGCCCAAGTGTCTGTAAGGGCTACTAGGTGCATTGCAGTGCCTGCCACCATTGCCTGGAACTCACTAATTTTATTTTACAGACACCTGACATTAAGGTAGACCTATTTCCATCTATCTCCTGATCCCATATTGCTTGTTCCTGTTCTTTCTACCTTATTCTTTCCTTTTTTTTGCTATACTTTTTCTCACCCTGGGCATACCTGGTCTGTTCCCATTTGTCTCAGCATCCTGTGGGACTCCAGCCGCCATCCATATCTGTCGCACCACCAGAGACCTCACCTTTTAACTCCTGTGGTTTAACCCCCACAATGGGATGGTGGGGAGCCCCTAAATCACCCACCCACCTACAATGGATCCAGTCCAGGTGATGCACCGGAGCCAGAGATCCTTTTGAAAGGCCATCAAGCTGCGCGATCAGGGTGTCACCTATGTTCTGAGTTACTCCATCATGGGCAGTGGCGTGTACAATGCCATCAGAGGACGTGCCATGCAGGTGTACACCCGTAGTACATCCAATGGCTGCTCCTCTGCCTCCCCTTGAAGACACAGCATTAGTGTGCCAGCCTCTAGCCACTGCCAGAGGCCCGGCAAACACCGACACCTGGAAGACCCCCTCACCCCAGAGAAGGAGAGCTGTCCAAGGACGATTCATCCTTCTCCACCCCTGCCAACCCTCGCTCACTCCTGAACATGGATCATCGACATGGCATGAGGTAAGGCGTCCAGCTCCTCAGCGCCACCAGGCCAGCCTACCTTATTCTTTCCTAATCTCCTTAATATTGAATTTTGTATGCTGAAAGTAGGCTTTGTCATCCCTCCTCACTGGCCTCTTCATCTAACCTAATTTAAACTTCAGTCTTACTATTTAGTCCCCTGTTCAGGTGGAGCCCTAGCTAGGTTCCTCACCCACTCTCCCTTCTCAGTGGTTCCCTTAGCCTCCATATCCCCCACAGTCAGTTTAAGTGTCCAATGTAGACATCAAACATTTGCCCCACTGCACTGGCCCCCTTCCTCATCAAGTAAAGGCTGTCACCTTGGAAGAGATTCCTGTCCCATATGTCCAGTAGTCCCCCCCAACAAAGTGGTTCTCCTCCTCGTGATACTGTCCCTTCAACCACCCATTAAACTCCTCAGTCTCTTCCTTCCTTACTCTATCACTCCCATTCCTCATATTCCACTCAGGGAAGACCTCAAAAGAGGCCAAGGAGGCCAAGTGCACCTTTAATCTGTCCCCCAGCCTCTTAAAATTCTGCTTCACTGCTTCCACAGGTTAGTTTTCCACATTGTTGGTGCCCAAGTTTACCAGTGCCACCAGCTCCCCTCTCCCTTCTTTGTCATTCTCATTATCCTATCTATATCACATATGGCTGATGAATGTTAATGGATGGATAATGACTGGAAGGCATGTTTTATATAATATTGTCCACTAGACCCACTCACTAATCCTGTTGGTCACACCGACCTGACCCACCAGAATCAAAAAACACTGGATCTGCTGTCAGCCCCTGTGTACTGGACCCCACCCCCATTACAGATATGATGTGTTGGCACACATTGCTGGGGCCTTGAATATTTGGTTAAAGCTAAGATGTGTGGCAAACGTGGTAGGGCATATTTTTCATAGAGGGAAGGGAGCAAAGAGTTTTGTGAATATTCTTTAATGTACTCTAGTTTTCATGAGGCAAAATGCCAATTTTTCAACAACTTTGTCAGCAAAAATTAACTTTGGCATAGATCTACTGTTAATGTCCTCCATCCCTTCTGAACCTTAATCTCGAGGAAGAAATATGCATCTCAGTTTGATTTCTTCTGATAAACTGCTCCTATGTGGTTTGGACTGGAATTGGCTTAGTGGCAATGTTTCGAGTTATCTGCCTCTGTTTCACTTAGTAGTTCAGCCAACAAGAATAAAGTTGCAGCCTGTAATAAATCTAGCCTTGCTGATTTAATCTCCTCCAATGCTGTTTTTAGAATCAGCTCAACTGGCTTATGGTGTTGTCCCCAGCAATCACTGCCTAAGTGCATTTAATAAGAAAAAGTAAGACCCCACATATATTTAAGGGTCTGTTTTAAGGCAACAGCTCAGCAGTACTGAAGGGACAACCTTAGAAACATAGAGACATAGAAACATAGACTTTGATGGCAGATAAGGACCGCTTGACCCACCTAGTCTACCCATTTTCCTACCTACAGGATAAGCTGCAGATCCTAGTTAAAAAACAGCCTATTTCTTCCTACCCACCACAAGAATTGCCTTATGTCTGTCCCATGCATCCTTGAATTCTCCCACAGTTTTAGACCCCACAACCTCCTCAGAAAGGCTGTTCCATGCATCCACCACCCTCTCTGTGAAAAAATACTTCCTCACATTGCCCCTGATCCATCCCTCCTCTATCTTCAAATTGTGTCCCCTTGTTCTTGCACTTCTCTGTTTCTGAAAGATGCTACCCTCTTGGACTTTGTTGATTCCACTGAGGTACTTAAAAGTTTCTATCATGTCCCTCCTCTCCCTCCTTTCCTCAACCATTCTCCATGATTTGTATTAGAGGTGGGCTGGACAGATGGGGCCCAAACAAATACAGGAGAAAATCTCTTTAAAGAGACCCCAGCATCATATGGGACACTTTAAAGGGAAGATAAACAAAACTGTTCATATTTTGTAATAGCATTGTAAATGTAGGCATGTTTGAAGTCTGTTTAATCACTGCAGTGTGTTGTTTTATGTGTTAGTTTTGAAATAGTCCTATTGTTTTCCTATTTAGGGCCCATGTTAATGCATCCCTCTTTCCCATACAATATTGATATTTTAATTGCTTAGCAGTTCCAGAAACCAGTGCAACAGTTAAGCTGAGGACTTCAATGAAGTGGAACCCAGTGACTTCAGTTGAGCTGAAGATTTCAGCGAAGTGGAACCCAGTGACATCAGTTGAGCTGAGGACTTCAGTGAAATGGAACCCAGTGACATCAGCTGAGCTGAAGACTTCAGTGAAATGGAACCCAGTGACATCAGTTGAGCTCAGGACTTCAGTGAAGTGGAAGCCAGTAATAGTAGTTAAGCTGAAGACTTTGGTGAAGTGGAAGCCAGTGACATCAGTGGAGCTGAAGACTGCACTGAAATGGAATGCAGTGACATCATCTGAGCTGAAGTCACTGGATTCTGCTTTATTGTAGTCTTCCTCACAACTGATGTCACTGAGTTCCATTTCATTAAAGTCTTCATTTCACTAATGTCACTGGACCCTGGAACCATTAAGTAATTAAAAAATTAATATTGTGTGGGATAAAGGCTGCATTAATATGGACCCCTAAATAAACAAGCATTTGTCAATGCTGAAAGTTCGTCATTGGTATTGGCATTGCTATTGTCACTGCCACCACACTGACTCTGTGAACATGGCTGCCAGAGGTTAAAACATAGAAATTGTTGGCAGATAAGGACCACTAGGCCAGACTAGTCTGACCATAAGCCATGTACTTGACTACGGCTTCTGACCCTCCCTCAGCTGTACCTTTATGGTTCTCCCATGCCTGTCCCTGTGACCGGGAGCTCCTGTCTCTCTTAAGGACCGACCTTTTCTTAAATCTGTTGCAACAGTTCTTCTGTTTCTAAGCCTAATCTATCCTTTACTATTTCTAGTCCATTAGGTTGGCCACCTATGGGCACCCCCCCCTCCCTTTTCTTGACTATGCTACAGTGTCCTCTTTAATTTTCATTTTTCCCTCTTAGGTCTTCATACAGGGAGGTTATTGTGGTGACCTCCAAGTGTACGTAAAACAGATTGTGTTTATTGTTGTTGGATTTAGTATGTAATAGCACTATGTTATAAAATACCTTAATGTATATACCTTATGTTTATGAAACATGTAAATGTTGAAAATGCCATGGCACTACGTGTTTTTGATAATGGTAAAAAGTACTAGGTGACTATTATAGAAACTAAGCTAGTTGTATTATTTAAAATGCATGTATATTGTTGTAAACTTAAGGTAAGAAATGCCATGATGATTTGCATATATCCCATGATGCATTGCATTATAGAAGTATGTATGATGTTGTATTTCTTTGAAACTTGATTTGTTGCCAATGACCTTTGGGGTAGACCTTATTTCAGTGACTCTGCATTGAGCTTCTTTGTCTATAGCCTGTTTTGTTTCTTTTTGAGCTCCCACTACCCAAGCAAATGGGGCTTGCATCGGGGTGGTGGCTACATCTCAACTAGTGAATTGGATCAGAGATCAGTGTCATTAGGTGCTGGCTAAGTGCAGAGAAAGGACATTCATAGTCTGTTACTGCAAACTGATGTACTGAAGAAGAGATATGCCATTGCTTAAGGTTATCTCTTGTATTTTGAATAAACATCACACAGAGATTGTGTGTTGAACCTGAACTCCGGTGTCTGGCCCATCTGTTATCCCACAACCCCTCCCCAGACTTGGTGTCAGAAGTAGGATAACTTGCTGGAAGTGTCTGGAATGGCCGAAAAGGGACGTTTTCTGGTCGATATCGCCCAGATACCCCAGGTGGACTGATGTACCAGGAGTTGCGAGAGGAGAACCTGGAGAAGAAAGTCTGTAGAGTTCTGACCAGAACCATGGCTGACAGATGGAGAGAAGCTGCTGCCTGGACTGGACCCGAGAGCTTGGAGGAAGGCCAAGCCTGAAGAAGATGAAGAGATGCAGGTCGAGGCAGACTGGAGGTGCGAGAGACAACACCCCGGAGGTGGAGACCCTGATGAGGATGATCCACTGGACGAGTGGGCAATGGCTGGACGCAGACCGACTACGCAGAGTGGCAGAACACTGGTGCCAGGTGCTCGAGAGGTTCCTGCTGGAGAGTTTGGACAAAGAGTAGGAGGAAGATTTTTTGTGGGCTCAGTTTAACGAGGACCCCCTGACTGAGCAGGATATTCCTTTGTTTTCTGTGTTCCCAGGATGTTACCTGTTGGAGGTCGGAAATGCAAGTATGGAACTTGAATGTGAGACCCCAGGTAAGACTGTGCCTAGTGATATTGTGCTGGGGTTGAAGAGTCCAAGCAAGCAAGCAAGAAGAAGCCTATGAGGCTGAAGGGAATTTTTCTTGTATTGATGTAGCTAAATCTATTAACAGTATTGGCTGGGGTATACTGCATGCTAAAAATACTAACATTGTCAAACTGTTACAGTATGTTAAAGTTAAGGAGGGTAGAGATCACTTAAAAAAATGTCACCTTTGGAAAAAGGGAAACTCTCACATTGGTCACAAGGTATTAGATGGTAACAGATGGCTGAACACAGCATAGTGATTAGAAGGATGTTTACTAAGACACCCCAGAGTTAGAAGGTTTAGGAACCTGCTGTTTAACATTGCAGGGTATTCAGCATGAGAGGTTCCTTGGGGTCCTGTAGGTTTCTGTAGAGACCTGCCTGGGGTTAAGATGACCACGGATTTGGGGTCATAAGTTATAAAAGGTTGAAATAGGAGAGTAGAAACTACTATTGCTCCTTCCATATTCCGGCAGGCACTTTGTGTAAGACAGAGGGGTCAAGTTGGTACAGGCAATGCCAGAGGTGGCTCTGCAATGGTCCCTTTCTGTAGGCAAAAGTGTAGCAAGTTTGGTTAGGGGGCGGGCCTGATGTCAAAGAAAGAGGTACCCAAGGGCAAACAAGGAGTCTGAGGTGGTACGTGTGTTTTATTCCTTTCTCAGTGAAAACCTACAAAGGAGAAGTGGGTGGAAAATGGATTGGAACCTGTGCTGGGGTAACACCTTGAGTGTATACCCTCAGGTGTCTATATCTGTAAAAAAAGAAATAAATCAAGAGTCATAGTGGGTTTATGTAGAGGGGTTGAACCTAGGTATGGGCCCCTGCTTAAAACTGACTTGTCTGGGGGGGTTGGAGCAGGTAATTACTCACCCCAGAGAAAGTCTTTCTATGGTACTGGACATTACAGATGTCCAGATTTTTGGTTAAATATGACAGACTTTCTCTAAAAGGAGATGGGAAGGTACAGTTAGTCTCTGTTGAGAAATGTGTTAATGCCTCATGGATAAAGAATGATGATATCCACTGTGTTTATGATGGAATGTTTATTGTTAATAGGGACCCCGAGACGTAACTTCTGATGATGGATCGGTAGAAGCTCCATCTCTTCCTGGGACAGGACGGTGGTAAGCAGTCTGCAATAACGGCTTCCCTCTTAAGGTGGAGGATATGTGACCGGAAGCTCCTGCCCCTCTTGAGGACCGACCTTTTCTTAAATCTGTTGCAACAGTTCTTCTGTTTCTAAGCCTAACCTATCCTTTACTATTTCTAGTCCATAAGGTTGGCCACCTATGGGCATCCCCTTTCCTTTCTAGACTATGCTACAGTGTCCTCTTTAATTTTCATTTTTTCCTCTTAGGTCCTCATACAGGGAGGTTATTGTGGTGACCTCCAAGTGTACGTAAAACAGATTGTGTTTATTGTTGTTGGATTTAGTATGTAATAGCACTATGTTATAAAATACCTTAATGTATATACCTTATGTTTATGAAACCTGTAAATGTTGAAAATACCATGGCACTAGATGTTTTTGATAATGGTAAAAAGTACTAGGTGACTATTATAGAAACTAAGCTAGTTGTGTTATTTAAAATGCATGTATATTGTTGTAAACTTAAGTAAGAAAGGTCATGATGATTTGCATATATCCCATGATGCACTGCATTATAGAAGTATATATGATGTTGTATTTCTTTGAAACTTGATTTGTTGCCAATGCCCTTTGGGGTAGACCTTCATTCAGTGACTCTGCATTGAGATTCTTTGTCTGTAGCTTGTTTTGTTTCTTTTTGAGGCCCCACTATCCAAGCAAATGGGGTCTGCATCGGGGTGGTGGCTACATCTCAATTAGTGAATTGGATCAGAGATCAGTGTCAGTAGGTGCTTGCTAAGTGCAGAGAAAGGACATTCATAGTCTGTTGCAGCAGACTGATGTACTGAAGAAGAGATATGCCATTGCTTAAGGTTATCTCTTGTATTTTGAATAAACATCACACAGACATTGAGTGTTGAAGTCCGGTGTCTGGTCTATCTGTTATCCCACAACCCCTACACAGTACTTGCTCCCACCACCTTCTGTGGCTGACCATTCCATGTGTCCACCACCCTCTCTGTGAAGAAAAGCATCCTCATATTCCCTCTTAGCCTGCCACCTTCTAATTTCATGTCCTGCCCCCTCATTATTGTACTCCTCCTGTATTGGAAGATGTCTTTCCCCTGCACCTTGTTTATACCCTTGAGGTACTTGAATATCTCTATCGTGTCTCCTGTCTACCTTCTCTCCTCCATCAAGTACAGTACACTGTCATTTATCCGACCGCTCTTGGAGACATCAGAAGTGGTAGGATAATCGGGAGATCAGATAAACGAGAAGACAGTAATAATGTGTAGTGAGTAATCTTTATTTCATCAAAAAATCTTAATTACATGATTAAAATAAAAGAAACTGCAAACAACTTCATACTAGTGCAGGAAATGCAGTAAACTACTTGAAGTAGTCTGTGACAGACTTTTGCTTTTTGCTGTCAATTGACTATCCCCAGGCTCGTTGCTTCATCGCACGTAGAAGCATAACCTGAACAGGATCCGAGTCAGGCTGACTCTCCAAGTACAGGATACAGTTAAAAAAATGCTCCACAGCCTCAGAATGAATAGGCACAGCAGGGAGTTCAGCACTATCATCATCTTCCTCCTCCTCTTCTTCTGTAGGATCAGCTTCGGCTTCCTCCTTCTGGACAAACTCGATGATCGCATCACCTGTCATGTCAACAATGTCCAGGAAATTTTCAAGGAAGGGTGAAACGGACTCTTCAGCAGTGCTAAGCTTTTCACCACAAAGGCGCAGCTGACGAATTCCATGCCAGCACTTAAAGCGCGTCAGTCACCCCTCGCTAGCCACAAAGGGCTCTGTATTGCCCATCCTTGAGTGGAACATGAGGGCTTTCTCTTTGAGAAGGGGACCAGATAGTGGTGTCCCCTTCTCATGCTCCTGGCAAAACCACACATAAAGAGCCTCATCACACTGCTCATCTTTACAGCAGTGCATGTTCTTGCAATCCTCTGCCCCAGCTGCCGATTCCATAGTGAGAGCAAAGTCTCACAGTTTTTGTTTAGCAGTCTTAATATTGCTAATTGTGGACTCTCTCACCATTCTCCAGGCGCTCCACAATCCAAAGTTTTTGGGACACACTGAGGACAGCACACTTTCTTTTGGTAGCCATTGCAGAAAGTGAGTACAACAGACCAAACTTGTTGATTGGTGCTTAAGTACAGAGCAGCAGCAGGTGCGAGTAGGTGTCGGCAGGTTAATAGGTTAATTGTAGTGTGAAGTGGTAGGTGGATCAAAGCGGTGCTAGTGATGCGTCAATGAAAAACTGAACTCATCTCATTACGCGGGGCACAATCAGAGCATCCATTAGATAGGGAAATTGGATAAAAGGAGGTCAGATAAACAAGAGTGTACTGTACATATTGAGGTCCCTTAATCTCTGCTCGTTTGTTTTGTGGTGCAAACCCTGTACCATCTTTGTCGCCCTTCTCTGAACTGTCTCCAGCCTGATTATGCCCTTTCTAAGGTGCAACCTCAAGAACTACACACAGTACTCCATGTGAGTCCTGTCCAGGGTTTTATATAACGTCATCACTACCTTCCTCCTTCTGCAGGTAATACCCCTGCTTATGCAGCCCAGCATGCAACTGGCCCTCCCTGCTGCCTTTGTAGTCTGTTTTGACATTTTCAAGTCATGTGAAATTATAACCCCCAGTTCCCTTTGTTCCTTAGTAACTGTCAGCAACTGCCCCCACCTGTAGCTCTCCCCAGGATTTCTATGCCCCAGGTGCATAATTTTACACTTCTTTGATTTAAACCTCAGATGCCACTCCTCAGACTATTTCTCATGCCTGCCTAGGTCCTTTCTCATTTTCTTCACCCCTTCTGGAGTATCCACCCTGTTGCAGATATTGGTGTCATCTGCAAACAGGCAAACCTTTCCTTCCAGCCCCTCTGCAATGTCACTAATGAAGACATTGAACAGGACTGTTCCAAGAACTGATTCCTGTGGTACCCCACTGGTCACACACACCCCCCAGATTGAACCCTATTTACCACCACCCTCTGTCTCCTGTCTGTTAGCCAGTTCCTAACCCAGTTCACCACCTTGTGTCCTATGACCAGACTACCCATCTTGTTAATAAGCCTCTTATGTGAGACAGTGTCGAAGGTCTTGCTGAAATCAAGGTAGGTGACATCCACCGCCTCCCCACATTTACTTCCTTCATCACCCAGTCAAAGTAATCTATCAGATTCGTGTGGCACGACTTACCCACAGTGAATCCATGCTACCTGGAGTCCTGGGCACTGATGGCTTGTAAATGTTCCACTGACCTTTCTTTAAGCAGTGTGTGCATGATCTTCACCACTACTGATGTGAAGCTGACTGGTCTATAGTTCCCAACCTCCTCCCTACTGCCGGATTTGTGTAGAGGGGCCACATGTGCCCTCCTCCAATTCTCTGGCACCACTTCTGTGTTGAGTGACTCTGTTAACATGGCTGCCAGAGCTTGAAATATAGAAACTGTAGGCAGATAAGGACCAGCAGGCCAATCCAGTCTGACCGTAAGCCGTGTACTTGACTATGGCTTCTGACCCTCCCTTAGCTGTACCTTTATGGTTCTCCCATGCCTGTCCCATGGATGTTTAACTCCCGGCACAGTACTCACTCTCACCACCTCCTGCGGCAGACCATTCCATGTGTCCACCACCCTCTCTGTGAAGAAAAGCATCCTCATATTCCCTCTTAGCCTGCCACCTTCCAATTTCATGTCCTGCCCCCTCATTCTTGTACTCCTCCTGTATTGGAAGTTGTCTTCCCCCTGCACCTTGTTTCGGTAGTCTCTGACATCGGCGCCTGAATTAAGGTGCTGTCCGAAATGGCGATGCGATGTGAGCGAAAGCTCAAATGGCGATGGGGGGGAGGGCAACTGGATGTGGTGGGGTGGGCGACTGCAGTGACAGGATGTCTCTATATGTACACGTGCATGGGGGGAAGCGAGCACAGCGATCGTGGCCTGCGAGGGGGCAGAGGTGATGTAGGGGGTGGCGCTGTGGTCAGCTGCCGAGCTACACCATGGCATCGGGGGTTGGCCTCCACTTGCGGTGAGTGGGGTACCGGGTTCGGGTCTGGGTCCGGGCGCTACTGCATTTTTGTTGCACCCAGCCCGAAACTTGTTTTGGCTTTTTGCCCCCGTGCACCCCTGGGTTGAGAATCCTTTAGTAGAAGTGCGGAAGCGTTAAACGGGCACAGCCTCCCCACAACAATAGAACCAAGGTCCCCAGGCGCCATTCCTCCGTCTCGAGGATGTCAGGGTGGTGAATTAGTTTTTGCCACCCTGATGTCGCAATAACGCTGGTCACCGCTCGGCACTCGCCGTTATCACATAGAACCCCTTGTTTATACCCTTGAGGTACGTGAATGTCTCTATCATGTCTCCTGTCTACCTCCTCTCCTCCAGTAAGTATATATTGCAGTTCCTTAATCTCTGCTAGTTTGTTTTGTGGTGCAAGCCCTGTACTATCTTAGTCTCCCTTCTCTGTACCATCTCTTGCCTGTTTATGCCGTTTTGAAGGTGCAGCCTCAAGAACTGCACACAGTACTCCATGTGAGGCTTGACCAGGGTTTTATATAACATCATTACTACCTCCCTTCTTCTGCTTGTGATACCCCAGCTTATTCACCCCGGCATGCCACCGGCCCTCCCTGCTGCCTTTGTAGTCTGCTTTGACATTTTCAAGTCATGTGAAATTATAACCCCCAGCTCCCTTTGTTCCTCGGTGACTGTCAGCAACTGCCCCCCATCCTGTAACTCTCCCCAGGATTTCTATGCCCCAGGTGCATAATTTTGCACTTCTTTGATTTAAACCTTAGTTGTCACTCCTCAGACCATTTCTCAAGCCTGCCTAGGTCGTTTCTCATTTTCTTCACCCCTTCCAGAGTATCTACCCTGTTGCAGATCTTGGTGTCATCTGCAAACAGGCAGATCTTTCCTTCCAGACCCTCTGCAATGTCACTAACAAAGACATTGAACAGGACTGTCCCTAGTACTGATTCCTGTGGTACCCCGCTGGTCACCCCCCTCCCCAGATTTTACCCTATTTACCACCACCCTCTGTCTCCTGTCTGTTAGCCAATTCCTAACTCAGTTCACCACCTTGTCTACCATGTCCAGACTACCAATCTTGTTAACAAGTCTCTTATGTGAAATGGAGTAGAAGACCTTGCTGAAATTGAGGTAGGTGACATTCATGCCCCCCTTTCCTTCATCACCCAGTCAAAGAAATCTATCAGATTCATCTGACACAACCTACCCACTGTTAGGCCTGACCAGAGTTTTATATAACAGCATCACTTCCTTCCTCCTTCTGCTGGTGACACCCCTGCCTATGCAGCCCTTGTAATTTTTTCACATTTTGACCCCAAATTTTCTACATAGACTTCTTATCACCGTATTTCATAAACCCCATAGGTGAAAATTTCTTAATCCGTGGCAAAATGCCATTCCGCACCACAGGTGCAGAAACTCATTTTGGGCAGGATGTGTGAAATGATAGCTGTACTGTTCATGAGGATGTGTGAAGAAATGGCTAGGCTGAAAATTTGGAATCAAAATGCAAGAAACTGGCAAAGTTATGCACGTGCGTAGGAAAATGTCAATGACTGCACGTAACTCTGTCTTTTTTTGGTATTTTTGCTCCAAATTTTCAAACTGGGCTTTTGGAGACACTGCCTCGTGAACAGTGGTGCTATCATTTTGTTACTCAATCCTAAAAAGTGGATTCACGCAGCGACTGCACCATTTCACGTCACAGGTGCGAGAACATGTTTTGGGCAGGAAGTGAGAATGAGAGCTGTACTGTTCATGAGGCAATGTGGAAAAATGGCTATGTGGAAAATTTGGAGTGATAATGTTATAAATTGACCAAGTTACGGATGTGCGTAGAAAAATTTAAATGAGCACACGTAACTTGGGCCTTTGTTGGTATTTTTGCTCCAAATTTTCAACATATTTTGGGACTCTACTTCATGAACAGTGACACTATCATTTCAGTACTGTATCCCAAAAGATAATTTTGTACAGCGACTGCGCCATTCCGCGCCACAGGTGCGAAAAAACTTTTCAGGCAGGATGTGAAAAATGAAATCTTTACTGTTCATGTGGTGGTGTGAAACAATCAATCAAAATCTTTATTTTGCCAGGCGGAACATCATTAAGACAAGATGGACCTGGGGCAAAACAATTGCCAACAGGGTTAAGACATAACAGGTTGAGTGGACTTGCATAACAATTGCCATATTACATCGGTGTTGCGTGAGCTGCATTGGCTGCCGGTCAGGTGGAGGACCCTCTTCAAGGTGGGGCTTCTCACCTATAAGGCCATACACGGTCAGGGCCCTGGTTACCTGTCAGACCTCCTGGTTCCTGCTGTCTCAGTTTGCTCCCTCCGTTCTTCTTGTGGAGTCCTCCTAGCAGTTCCTAGGTCGAGGTTGAGATCGGCTGGCGATAGGGCATTCAGTATCGCTGCTCCCGTCCTATGGAACTTGCTTCCCTCCGGGGTTAAGGAGGCCCCCACCTTGGAGGTTTTCAAGGCCCGCCTTAAAGCCCTCCTATTCACCCAGGCATTTTTAGATTAAGTTACTGACCTATGATTTCTGATTTGAGTAGTATGGTCGATGTTTTGTTTTTATAAATATATGTATGTTTATAACTTTTTTCTTGTGTTTTATTGATGTACTATGAATATGTGTTTATTTATCTGTACGGCGCCCACTTTGTGACTACAGTGTATGACTGTGTGCAGACCCCAGATATCACCCCTGTACTAGCAGGGGAATGTAACAGTTCCACCTCTTTTTCCTTGCTCTGGTTGTGCTATAACCCCCAGCTTATCTTTCACACCCCTTGTAACAGTAACCCATTCCTTTTGTTGCTTCTGTCTGATTTGAACTGAGTCACTAGAGTACAGCTCTCTGGAATAGTGCTCTCGCTTTGGGTCAGGGATCTCTAGCACTCACTGCGGAAGTCTGCAAACTGGGACGGTCCTGCTATCACAAAGACATATACTGTACTTACTACTGCTAAGTATGGTCTTTCTACAGAGCAGACATTAAAAAAAATATATTTCTTAGAGCAATTATCTATGTTAGTTAACCTGTTTATAGATTAGCTGTCATCACTTCTTGAGGTCTACAAAGTACAGTATGTTTGATTGAAGGCAGTAATCATTCACAACGCAGTCTCTCTTAGACTCCAATCCACAAAGACTGTGCCAGAAACACATGAGTAGTGAACCGTGTGTATCCAGCACATAGCTTGCATGCCACCAGAATTAGTCAAGCATGGACAAATCCACAGCTCCTTGCTACCCCGATATGGATGTTCAGAAGGCTGTGCATGGGTCAGGGGTGTTGTGGGACTGGATGGGTCCAGATGCCAGGCATCCAATTGCAGGGTCATTAATACAGTATTTTATTCTTAACACATTTGATATGACAGTGCACTGATCTGCATTCGACTCATTTCCAGGTGTGTCCTGAGGCTACGTTAACTGTAGAACAGCACAGCACTATATAGAGAATACTGGATGGGTAACTGTGCACAACCAGTGTGTTCTGCCACAGGGGGGTTTTGATTCCCTCTGACCTCGAGAAAGCAGCTCGAGAGGTCCATGGGAATCAGAACCCCGAGGTGGCAAAACACACCGGTTGTGCATAGAGTTGCTCATCCTGTATTTTTTATAGTCTATAGTATTGTGTGAAATATGTGTTTGTGAGTTCTTTTGCTTTCAAAATGAAACTGACTCATGCAGTCTGTAGAGGTTCTAGAATGCTGTTCTACCACAGTAGGGTAGAATCATATTCCATGACCTTTGAACTGTGGTACAACAGCATTTTGAAAGGGATGGAATTCTATACAGAACAACACTCCACTATATACTAAAGTACGTTTATATACGAGATCAGTGTGGTGCAGAGGTTTGAGAGATAGTCAGTCATATCCTCATACAGAATAAATAACTTTTTTTATGATAGCAAAATTCAAACTTCCTTGCAATCTCAAGGGGATATGGCAACTGCTGGGAGGAGGCATTTGTGCGCCACAAAGGTTACGGTCCATGCAGAGTAGGTACATAGGATCTGTGGCAGGTTCTCCCTTGGCATAACTTTGGTACCCTCAGCTGCCCTCAGCACCCCTCTGCAAAGTGGAAAGTATTTTGAGAGTCGCAAGACATATACAAGGTAGACTGTGAACTTGCTTGAAGGCAGAGAGCAGAAGGTGATGGTGAATGGGTTGTTTGAGTAGAGAGGAGTACTTAGTGGTGTCACTCATGGATCGGTACTGGGGCCACTGCTCTCCAGCATCTTCATCAAAGATCCAGAAACTGGGGTCTTGTCCTGAAGTTTGTCCCTGTCCACAGCGGAGTCCACCTCTCTGACCAGCTAGTGTTGTTAGGGAACTTGAGCAGCCTGCTGGAGAGTCCAGCTTCCAGATCACAGTGATCAGCAAGGGTCCCGTCCTTAATCCCTGATGGATGCCACTCAGTTCATCTCTCCATCATACTAGTGCCCATCCACTAAGATCCTTTGTTGCCTGACCCCCAAGCCAGTTAGCAGTGCACCTTGTGTACATCTTGTGTATATGCATGGGTTTACTTTGCCCAGAATCTTAATGCTTCACTGTATCAAATTCCTTCATGCAGTCCAACTAGACTATATCCATGGCCCTGCCCTTGTCCGGTGTAACCCCCCTGCAAATGGGGGTTCCCAAAAGACTTCCAGGAGCTTGCTTGAATGCTCCAGGCCTGAATGGTGTTTGGCGTTTAAGCCATTTATCAGTGAGTGTTTTTAGAGCCTCTGGTACTGTCTCTTTAAGAGCTGTCTGCTTGCAGACATAATTAGTTTGTATGGGGGACTGTGTGTTTCTTTGATTGAGTACCACTCGAGCTGCTGCCAATTCACTCCATTTTGCAGTCACTAGGGTGCAAAGGGAACCTATCTGAAAGATGTAACTGTTTGCCAGAAATTATTTAGAGTAATAATGAAATTACAGTTTGTCTAACCTGCTTTCTTTGCAGTCAGAGCTGTGTCTGCTAGTTCCCATTCTGGTTTTGAACTGCTGGACCAATCAGTGTGGGTAAGCTAGCTCTAAAATGGTGCCTTGGACGAATCAGAACTTGGACTCATAATCTGAGCCAGCCACAAGAGGATTGTATGGGCAGTGACTCTGGGAGATGTAGTTTAGACTTCGGCGCCTTTTTGGACCAACAGGAACAGTCTATTGTGAGTGACAGCCAATCCAGTCAAGAACTGGGAGGAACTCAAAGGAAGTTCCCAGTTTTGTCTGTTGGAGTTTCAGTTTGAGCCCTGGAAGTGAAGAAGGAAGGAGCCCTGTGCTTTTTCGGTGTGCAGTTTTAGTCAGGAAACGTGTGTAAGGCCCTGAGTTCCGGTCTGCAGCTTGTGTAACTGCTTGTTAGGACTGAATCTGTCCTGTGAAAAGAATCAAAGGGTATCTGAAGAGTAGAAACCAGGCTCACCCTGTAGAAGACTGGAGGAATTGCTGAAAATTGCACTCGGTCTGTCAGGAACTGAATCTGCTGTGTGTTCTCCCGGGTATTGTGCAGTAATTGCGATCGGGATACAGATGCAGCCTGCCTGGTATAGTGCTTTCTTTTTGCCATATAAGTGTGTGAGGAGTTTCTTGGAGCTCAAGAGTAGCCCTGCTGACATTGAAGGACCCTATCTTGTTTGGAGGTCGTGAGTACTAATTCAGGGTCGCTCCCTGTTGAATTGCCACATTAAATCCAAATGGAATTACAGTACTGCTGACTGTTTAATTTTCCTTTTCTCTGTGTGAAAAGGCCCTACCAACTATGCCACGGTTGGACTAGCCACTAGGGCTTGGGTACCCAGGGACAGTAACTGATAGGATAGCCTGTGCACAGAGCCATAGGTAGATGAGTAAAGTATAAGCTAATTAACCTGATTTCCCTGTCCTTGTTATATTCCCCTAAATAAATCAGAGCTGCTTGTTTCAGCAAAGTTATACTGCCTTAGGTATTTGTCTATGTTAAAGTATTGTACTGTGATTGTTGCACTGTATCTTATTTTACAGGAGGTCCCAGTGCCTGAACCAGCCCTGGGGTAAGTGTATACTGTGAAGGTAATTCTGATATATTGTGTGGGCCACTAGTGGGAAGAAAGGGGGTTTGCAGTGTCCCAGAGGGCTGTGACCAAGTAAGTTTAACTATTGCAAACCCTGACCTCTGGGTGGAGGCACCCGCCATTGGATCCAGGCCCCTCAACCTGTTAGTGGCAAATCAGGCAGGGGTAGTAGCCCCTGGGATAGCGCCATCTAGGGGTTACATCTTGGAGGCTCACCGCTGGGATTGTGTCCTCTAGTGGCCATATTTATGAACCACTGTTAAAAAAAAAAAAAATGGGTACCCCCGACAGAAGTGGCTGTGCACCGGCTGGTGGAGTGGGTGTATCAGGAGGAGATTGACCCCAAAATGCTATGCTTATCCTGGACATCCCCTGGGTATCAATACGGACACTGTACAGGGAGTACTTTCCAAGGTGGAAGGTTTACAAAACCCTGTGGTGGTGGGTCGGCATGCTAATCTGCTCACCCACACTTTCCTGGCCCTAGTAGAGTTTAAGGATCCCATAGATAGCTCCAAAGTGACACAGACCATTACCCCAGAGGGAGCCCTCACTGCCTGGAGAGTGATAACTAAGGACAGTAAAGACCCGGGGGGGAATGAGCTGCCACCACTGTCTGAAACTTTTGAGGAGAAATTTGCTAAATGGTTGCTAGGGGAAGGGAAAACTGTGGAGGACTTGAAGAAACTATTCTTGCCACCTGGGGGTGTTCCTCCCCCAACACCCTCTCCCGCTCCAGTACCCGTAATGGTGGCTGAACCAATGCAGACTCCTATTTCTGCACCTGCCATTAGTCACGACTCTTACCGAAGGTTGAGGATCTTCTCTGGCACCCTCCCCACCCCCAAGGGAGGATGACTGGGAGACCTGGATAGACTATGTTGCCCCCCAAGTGCTAGAATGGCAATGCTCGGAAGCCGAAAAGCGAAAGAGGGTTAGTGAGAGCCTCCGAGGTCCTGCCCTGGCTACCATCCATGCTAAATGGGCCAGTAACCCTGAAGTGACTGCACAGACCTATCTTGAGGCCTTGGAGAATGTGTATGGGAGCCCAGATTCTGATGAGGATCTATGGTGGAGAGTAAGAAATGCACAACAGTACCAAGGGGAGTTGTTGTCTGTGTATGTATCTCGGCTGGAAAAATTGTTGCAAGAATGCCTCAGAAAGGGTAGTTTGCCAGCGATTGAACTGGACCGAACCAGGCTGGACAGGATCCTTAAGTCTGCCCCCTTCTCAGAACTGCTGTTGCTTCAGTTACGCCTGGCAAATCGACTGGAATCCCCACCCTCCTACGATGAGTTAATGAGAGAAATTCGAGGAGTTGAGAAAAGGCGACCTCGGGAGGGACCTGCACCAATAGCTGCGGCTACGACCCGAGTGACTGAGGGTGGCCCATCAAGTGAAGTTCAGGGCAGATTGGCAGTCAATGAGTGCTCTGACAAGGAAAAGATATGCCACAATGGGGCGAACTGTTGAGAGAGATTGCGAATTCAAAACAGTCCTTTATGAAGGCCATGCCTGCAAGTATGGGCCCCGACCTATATCCGACTGCATCTGCTATGGGGTGGGGTACCCACCCATGTATCTCCTGCTGATAACCCTCCAAACTCAATTCCTTGACCATGGAAGTGGAGAAACTGACGAGATGTCTCCAAATGCTTATCACGCCGCAGACAGAGATGGCACCAAGGTTTCCAGTTAGTAATACTCTGCCTCTGGCTCCCAGTGTGGCGCCTTGGCCAGCTCAAACTCCAGAAAATATGTTTTGCTATAATTGTGGGAAGGATGGGACATGAAAAGAGAATGCCGGTCCCCAAAAGACACTGACAAAGTTGCATATAGGCTACAAGGAGAGCTCGGAGAACAAATCAGTGGTTAAGAGGTGCACAAATGATCCCAGTGAGGGCAACAAAATGCTAATTCACGCCCTTTGCGGCAAGGTCAGTTGCCCAGGCCCCCACTACCGCCTCCAGACTGGTCCAGAATAGTGGTACCTCCATGGAGACCACTGTAAAGGTGAATGGAGTGTCTACAAGAGCTGTATTAGACAGTGGCTCCCAAGTGACAATTATGTTCCAGGATTGGTATCAGAAGCATTTGTCAGACGTACTCTTACAACCATTAGAAGGACTGCATGTATGGGGTTAAGTGAGAAGGCCTACCCTATTCTGGGTATATCCGAATTTGGCTGTCTTCCCACCTCCAGTGGCTGGAGTGGCCAACAAGTAGAGACCCTAGCCTTAGTGTGTCCCCCACTGGATTGTATGATGGTGTCCCTTGTTGATTGGAACAAATGCTCATATGTTCGGAAGGCTGGCACAGTTGTGTTATGAAAACAGGGGTCGAAGACTAGTAGAGCTTTAAGAGTTCCGGCTTTAATTAAGAAGGCCTATGAGGCACAGAGAGATGCTGAAAAAATAGAACCAGAGGAACCAGTTGGAATTGTATGGAAGAAGGATCCTGAGTCTCTGATCCTGGCGCCAAATGCCCAGTGTACCTTACAGGGAGAGATCCGTATCAGAAAGGATGTTAAGAATAAAATATTAATGTTGGATGCACCAGGCGATGGAAAATTGCCAGAAGGACTGCTGGTCAAGCCTAGTATTTTGCCCGCTAGAGCCCATGCTTATGCCAGAAGGGTAATGGTCCAAGTTCATAATGTGTCTGAAAGAGACATTCGAGTAAATAGAGGTTGCGTCCTGGCTAATGTGCATTGTGCAGATACTGCAGTGCTACCCAGCAGCAAGAGTTCGAGGAAGAATGACAGAGTAACGCCTGACTTGTTTGATTTCGGCGACTCCCCGTTGCCAGCTGAATGGAAAGTGAGGATCAGTGAGAAGCTTGCCCAGAGAGACCAGGTGTTTTCTTTAAAGGAATGGGGACGAGGATGCGTGTAAGGAGCTGAGCACAATATCCGGCTGCATGACGAAGACCATTTCGTGAGAGGTCTCACGCCTGGCACCTGCTGATATAGATGATGTGAGACGGCATCTGCAAGAGATGTTAGCTGCTGGTGTAATACAAGAATCCAGAAGCCCTATGCTTCCCCCATTGTGGTAGTGAGGAAAAAGAATGGGACAGTAAGGATGTGCGTGGATTATCGCACCTTAAACTGACCGGACTATCCTGATCAGTACCTGACAATGCCCCATATTCAGGATGCTTTGACTGCCTAAACGGGAGCAAGTGGTTCTCTGTGCTGGATCTCCAGTGGGTACTACCAGATCCCGATGGCCCCAGAGGACCGTGGAGAAGACAGCCTTTATCTGTCCGGCCATTTCTATGAATTCATGAGGATGCCTCAAGGATTTCAGGTGCCCCAGCCACTTTTCAAAGATTGATGGAGCGTGCAGTGGGGACATGAACTTACTAGAGTGCCTGTATACCTAGATGATGTTATTGTGTTTGGAAGCTCACTGGAGGAACATGAGAGCAGATTATTTAAGGTATTGGACCGACTGGAGGACTTTGGCCTTAAACTGTCCATTGATAAGTGTCAATTCTTTCAAACATCAGTAAAGTATGTGGGACACATAGTATCCACCGAGGGAATAGAGACCGACCCAAGTAAAGTTGAGGCCTTGACCACCTGGCCACAGCCCAAAAATCTAAAAGAACTGCAAAGATTCCTGGGATTCTGTGGTTATTATCGGCGTTTCATCAAGGACTATTCAAGAGTGATCCGCCCTTTACTTAACCTTACTAAGGGTATCCCCCAACCCACAAAAAATACCAAAAGTCAGCGTCCCTCAAGACTGAAAGAGTGTATTTTCGTCCGAGTGAAGTATTTGGGGCTCGCTGGACTCCTGATTGTGAGACTGCTTTCATGAGATCATATATCAACTTACCCATGCTCCAGTGCTGGCCTATGCCGATCCAAGAAACCTTACGTCCCTGCACACTGATGCTAGCTTGCAAGGGTTGGGGCTGTGTTGTACCAAGAGCACGAGAATGGCCCGAGACCAGTGGCCTTTGCCAGTAGAAGCCTGACCCCATCCGAAAAGAACTATCCTGTACATAAGTTAGAGTTCCTAGCTTTGAAGTGGGCTATTGTTGACCAATTCCATGAGTACTTGTATGGGGCTAAATACTAGTAAAACTGACAATAATCCTTTGACCTATGTGCAGACCTCAGCTAAGTTGGATGCCACTGGCCATAGGTGGCTTTCTGCATTATCTACATATGACTATGCTCTCGAATACCGAGCAGGTCTGAACCACATAGATGCTGTGATGTCTCTCCCGGAGGCCTGTTCCCCAGAATGATTGGTCCGATTGGCAGAACCTGACATTCGAGCACTATGCCGGAAGTTTGACAGGGAGGAACAAATGTCCACGGACGCAGTGGACTGCATGGTGGATTGCTTGGGGCCCTCTGAGAATTGCATACCTGCTGCTTATTGCCACTTTTTTGCAATAGACATTGGTGCACTGCCTCAGCTGGACAATGACAGTATTCGGCGGGCTCAATCCCGCGATCCCATGATCAAAGCAGCTTTAGAAGCCCTCTGTGCAGGAAAAGATGTGTCCAAATTACGCTCCACTGATTTGAGAACTGCACTGTTATACAAAGAAGGTCCTAAGTTGAAATTGATCAATAAACTGTTATACAGAGAAACAGTAGACAGAGGGGGACAAATAGACAAACAACAACTAGTGCTGCCCACTGCCTTTCGAGACTCAGTATTGATGTCCTTGCACAACCACATGGGGCACCTTGGTATAGACAGAACACTTGACTTGGTGAGATCCAGATTCTATTGGCCTAAGATGGGGGCTGATGTGGAGCAACACATTCGAACTTGTAGTCGCTGCTTACAGAGGAAAGCTTTTACCCCAGAGGGCTGCCCCCTGTAACATCACCACCAGTGCACCCATGGAGCTGGTCTGTATTGATTTTCTGAGTTTGGAGTCAGATCAAAGAAATATCAGTAATGTGCTGGTGGTCACTGACCATTCACGAGATATGCCCAAGCTTTCCCACCAAAGACCAGAAGGCTTCCACTGTGGCCAAAGTACTTGTAGAAAACTTTTTGTTCACTATGGGCTCCACAAAGAATCCATTCTGATCAAGGAGAGACTTTGAGAGTCGTCTGATCAAAGAGATGCTTTCTCTGTGGGAGTCGCGAAAGTCCAGAACCACTCCTTACCACCCCCAGGGGACCCACAGCCTGAACGTTTCAACCGCACTTTGCTAGATATGCTAGGCTATCCTGCACCCAAAGGACAAGCCTAGATGGAGCCAACAAATTAGCACCCTGGTACATGCTTATAACTGCACCAAAAGTGATGCCACTGGGTTCTCCCTACCGCCTGATGTTTGGAAGAGAAGCTCGACTACCGGTAGATGTGTGTTTTGGGGTCTCCTGATGGGGTTCAAGCTGACAACTATTTACAGTATGTGAAAGTTAAAGGCCCAGCTAACTCATGCGTACCAACTGGCTCAAACCATGGCTGCCAAAAGAAATCTGGCCAACAAAGAAAGGTATGATAAAAGGTGAAAGCACAGGAACTCCAGGAGGGAGATCGGGTATTGCTAAGAAATCTGGGACTGCATGGCAAACACAAGATTGCTGACAGATGGCACCATCTCCCCCACATTGTAGTGGGCAAACTAGATGATCTGCCAGTGCACAAAGTAAGGCCTGAGAATAATTCAAAAGATGTAAAAACAATGCATAGAAATCATTTACTACCCATTGGACAAATCTTGATTGAGTCTGAGCCCCCATAAGATGCCCCCTCTGGACCAGTGACTAGAGCTGTTGCTAAGAAAAGATCAAGAAAGTCTGTACCTACAGAAGCAGAGTTAAAGTATTCCCCTCCACAAGTCCCAGTTGAGCATGACTGTCAGTCCATATCGGAAGAAAGTGAGAGTGACTTTGAATACTATCCTTCTTACGAACTGAGTCAATTGTTTCGGGGCAATCCCCTAGTCAATACTGGAGATGAAGCTGGGCCTTCTGGACTGTCTAAGCCCCCAGCTTCGTCCCTGGAGCCAATGCTCCCAGAAAGTGAAGTGCAAAGCATCAGATCAGATGAAATGGAATCATTGTGCATGGTTGAACTGTTTGAGCTTTCAGGAGAAAAATGATGGATTGGGTCAGACTGGTGATACACCAGAACCAGAAGAGTATTTTGAGTGCCCTGACAGTCCACTGCCAGTGTCCAAAGCTCTCAATGCGAGCCAAATGTTGTGGACTCAGAAACTGTAACTCCTGGAGCTGAAAGTGCCCCAAGTTCTAGCCTCTCTACCCCATGGAGACTCCCTAACAAGTGAGGACAATGCTGAAAATGAGGCTCAGAGTGCAGAGACTGTAACAGTTTCCCTAGAAAGACTGGTCGAGCTGTAAAGCCTGTGGTGCACCTCAGTTATGATTCCTGGGCCGGCCAGTGGACCTGCCACTCAATGTTGTCCATAAAGGAGTGTATGTGTCCCCGAGCTCATTGCCCAAACTGAGCGTCAGTGCTAACTCCAAGTTACATGTGTTGCCCTCTAAGTATGGTGCCCTTGCCCCGTCCAGCCCCAAGGTAACTGATAGGGAAGGGCCCCCTCTCTTCAGGTTTCATGTACAAGAGGTAATAACTTGAGTTATGGTACAATGTGTGTGTAATACTGTGTAAAGAGTGACGTACTGCAATGTTTCAGAAATGTGTTCTTGGTAAAATGATATATTGACTGATGATTACATGTGCGAGCCTAATGCAAATGTATATGGTTGCAGTTGAAACTTATGGGGGTACTTGCTTGACGACGGATCAAGCTTTCCCAAGCCAGGAAGGGTGTAACCCCTGCAAATGGGGGTTCCAAAAGACTTCAGGAGTTTGCTTGAATACTCCAGGCCTGAATGGTGTTTGCATTTAAGCCATTTATCAGTGAGTGTTTTAGAGCCTGGTACTGTCTCTTTAAGAGCTGTCTTGCAGACATAATTAGTTTGTAGGGGGACTGTGTGTTTCTCTGTTTGAGTACCACTCGAGCTGCTGCCAATTCACTCCATTTTTTGCAGTCACTAGAGTGCAAAGGGAACCTATCTGAAAGATGTAACTGTTTGCCAGAAATTATTTAGAGTAATAATGAAATTACAGTTTGTCTAACCTGCTTTCTTTGCAGTCAGAACTGTGTCTGCTAGTTCCCCATTCTGGTTTTGAACTGCTGAACTGGACCAATCAGTGTGGGGTAAGCTAGCTCTAAAATGGTGCCTTGGACGAATCAGAACTTGGACTCATAATCTGAGCCAGCCACAGAGGATTGTATGGGCAGTGACTCTGGGAGATGTAGTTTAGACTTGCGCCTTTTGGACCAACAGGAACAGTCTATTGTGGTGACAGCCAATCCAGTCAAGAACTGGGAGGAACTCAAAGGAAGTTCCCAGTTTTGTCTGTTGGAGTTTCAGTTTGAGCCCTGGAAGTGAAGAAGGAAGGAGCCCTGTGCTTTTCGATTGTGCAGTTTTAGTCGAGAAGCGTGTGTAAGGCCCTGAGTTCCGGTCTGCAGCTTGTGTAACTGCTTGTTAGGACTGAATCTGTCCTGTGAAAAGAATCAAAGGGTATCTGAAGAGTAGAAACCAGGCTCACCCCTGTAGAAGACTGGAGGAATTGCTGAAAATTGCACTCGGTCTGTCAGGAACTGAATCTGCTGTGTGTTCTCCCGGGTATTGTGCAGTAATTGCGATCGGGATACAGATGCAGCCTGCCTGGTATAGTGCTTTCTTTTTGCCATATAAGTGTGTGAGGAGTTTCTTGGAGCTCAAGAGTAGCCCTGCTGACATTGAAGGACCCTATCTTGTTTGGAGGTCGTGAGTACTAATTCAGGGTCGCTCCCTGTTGAATTGCCACATTAAATCCAAATGGAATTACAGTACTGCTGACTGTTTAATTTTCCTTTTCTCTGTGTGAAAGGGCCCCTACCAGCTGCCACGGTTTGGACTAGCCACTAGGGCTTGGGTACCCAGGGACAGTAACTGATAGGGATAGGCCTGTGCACAGAGCCATAGGTAGATGAGTAAAGTATAAGCTAATTAACCTGATTTCCCCCTGTCCTTGTTATATTCCTCCTAAATAAATCAGAGCTGCTTGTTTCAGCAAAGTTATACTGCCTTAGGTATTTGTCTATGTTAAAGTATTGTACTGTGATTGTTGCACTGTATCTCATTTTACAGGAGGTCCCAGTGCCTGAACCAGCCCTGGGGGTAAGTGTATACTTGTGAAGGTCATTCTGATATATTGTGTGGGCCACTAGTGGGAAGAAAGGGGGGTTGCAGTGTCCCAGAGGGCTGTGACCAAGTAAGTTTAACTATTGCAAACCCTGACCTCTGGGTGGAGGCACCCGCCATTGGATCCAGGCCCCTCAACCTGTTATTGGCAAATCAGGCAGGGGTAGTAGCCCCTGGGATAGCGCCATCTAGGGGTTACACCAGCATCCTGGTCACCCCCTCAAAGAAGGTGAGCAGGTTGATTTGGTGTGATCTGCTCCTCATGAAACCAGGCTGAGAGGGGGAGAGAACCTTGGCCTCAACCAAGTGTTCCATTATTCTGTCTTTGATAATGGCCTCCAGGTCCTTGCCCAGCACTGATGCCAGGTTGACTGCCCTTGCTTGTGTCTGACCATGTCCTCTTCTTGACTGAACAGGGGGGCCACACTGACCTCATTGCAATACCCCGGCACTAGACCTGTCCTGAAAGACTTGTGAATGATTACCCTAAGGGCATCAATTGTTCCTTTAGCACAGCTTTTATCCTGTGGTGTATCCTGTCTTCTCCATGGGACTTAACTAGCATGATCTTTACAAAGTAGTTGCCTACAAGGGCAGATGTAATTTCCACTGGCTGCATCATGGTTAACCCCAATGTTATGGCACTTCCAATGATCCTGTTTCCCCACCAATGGGTCTTTGGTGGAAAATGAAGCAAAACATTTGTGAAATATCTCAGCTATCACCTCTGGCTCTCCCTTAATTTCCTCCCCTATCCCTCTTGCCAGGAGTCCAATATCGTAGTTCAGCTCCTCACTCCATTTATGTTCCAGAAGAAGGCTTTAGTGTTGCCTGCAGCTCATACTGCTATCCTGACTTTCAGCCATTCCTTGACTTTTTTCTAATTCTAGTTTTACAGTCCCATAGAGCTGCGCTGTTCTCCTCTCTGGTCTGGAAGCAACACATCTTTTTCCTGCAGTCATGGGTCTTCATTCTAGTCAGAATTGGTTGTCTTAGGGCCCTGCTGAGCTGGAAGGGTGCACCTTTTGGCCCTTTTGTACTTAGTGCATACAGGCATGCAGATATCTGCTTATGTACAGTATGTTAAAGCAAAAGGTGGGAGTAAAAACAATCATATATATTAATATTCAATGAATATGAGGACCGGAGATCCAAGCGGAGGCCAGTATATACAATCTAATTCAGCTAGAAGGGCAGTAATGGGATAGCAGTGGAAAACAAACAAAACAAACAAGTCTATTTCTGTAGTGCCATTCATGCGAGCATCTCAAAGTGCTTTATAATTAACACACATGATTCACTTCCATGCTAAATCATCACTGAAGTGCAGCCACGTCTGGGGTAGAATGTGGCAGTAATTCTTTGTCAGCACACAACAGCTTTCCAACTGTCTGTGCCCAAATGCAAACCAATTAATATCGAGCCAGGTTAATCAGTTGGTGGATAAGTGAATGGGGGAACTGTAGTTAAGAAACTTGTGAAAATTCCCTTGCTCTTCCTGAGAAGTACCACAGGATCTTTAATATCAACCTGAACAACCACCAGAACAAGCAGAGAGGACATCGGTTTAACTTCCCATCTGAAAGATGTGGAAGAGTGGAGAGCTACAGCAATGGCCATTGCTGGAAAGGGGGGCAGGATGATGGGGGAGTTAATCACTAAGGGTGGGCGAACCAGTTCGTTAAAAAAAAAAAAAAACCCAAACAACCAAAGTGTTCGGAAATTAGCAGCTTCCAAAGACTTTCAGCTGTTCAGATCAGTTTGGCGGTTCCATCATGTGAATCCACCGTAAGAAGCATGAGGGCTCAGAGGAACCCACAGGAGGGACCATAGACAAGACTCTGGCCCCTCATTGGATGGGTAAGCTGTCCATCTTCCTAAGGTGGCACTTGATTGGATTTACTCTAGCAACCCATGTGGTCAGCCGTAGGAACTGGCACAGAGGAATACAGAACGGAGAAGGAGCAGCAGCGTTTACTGGTAGCTCCACGTGTGCTATTAAACTTGCTGCTTACTTGCTTTTTTTGCCCATTGGGCAACTCATCTAGCTGCTAGTTGGACTCATGGGACTCTAAAAAAAAAAAAAAAAGGAATTTATTATAATTTTTTTTTATATTTTATTTAAAAAACAAGAACAAACAGCTTAGAAAACTTGGGGTGGGAGGGATTGGGGGACTGGGCCTGGGAGTTGGGGAATGGGAAGTTGGGAGGAGACTGGGGGAAGGGAGGAGGAAGACTGTGGCAAGTGAGTGAGTCAAGTGCCAGTTTTTTTTTTTATTTTGGCAGCTGAGGGGGTGAACTGTGCCACCCACCACCACTTCCAGCCAAGTTAGTATTCTTGCTGTGTGCCCCCCCAACAAATCAGTCAGCTCTCAGTAGGGATTTATTATTTAGTCTACAAGCTTTGGCTCAGTGTTCATTCCATCATGTGGAATAATCCTTGAAGGAAAAAGTAAATAAATACTGTCATGGAGGGGTAGGCCAGGTCCCTGAATCTCTATGGGTAACAGCGCCTGCAGTATCAACCCTTATAGCCTAGGTACAGTGTGTGAACTACTGTCTGTGTGTATGTGTGTGTGTGTGTAATAAAATCTGACAGCCAGCCACAGTGCCACTTCTTGCATACTGTCTATTTGACCCCCCCCCCCAACAAGTCAGTCAGCTCTCATCTCTTCCTCCCTGTGCTCTGTGGGGTAAATTGAGAAGCTTTGGATTAGTGGAGACGGGCAGGGCATTCCATCGCTTCAGTGAAGCTGCTGCCCTCTTCAGCTCCGTTGTCATAGATATTATCAATAAACACGCCGCTCTTGTTAAAAGCAGAATCAGAAAAGCTTACTGCCCATGGTTCACCGAAGATCTAAAACAAGCACTGAATGAAATAGATCACCTATGGGCCACAGCCAGGCATTCAAAAGCAGCTAACAATTGGTCAGTCTTCTGGGAATGGTACAACACCTGCACCAAGCCCATCAGATCAGCGAAATCATCTTTTACCTGTATGCCCTAGTGGCAGTCAGAGGTAAACCAGCTAAGACCTGGCAAACACTTAAAACAATTGAAGAACATAGAACCACCCCGTCTATACCTGCCAAAATAACGTCCCAGGGTACTGCAATTCCTGTCAAAACTACCATCCTTGATAAATTAAATATACACTTTGCCATAGCAGGGCTAGCCTTCGACACTTTTTGGCAGCAAAATACCAATAATACCACAAAGCTACGGACCCCTTACCTAATCAAAATATTCTAAATCCCTTGCACTTCTCCCAAGTCACCTGCAAGCAAGCTGAAGACCTACTTCGTAACCTGGACACCAAAAATAGTGCCGGTGCCAATGGCATTGAACCCAGGTTCCTGAAATTAAGATATTTTCATCCTCACAGCACCCCAACCCATTTGTTCAACTTGTCTATCTCGTCCAGAGATTTCCCCTCCCTATGGAAAACAGCCCACATACTACCCCTGTTCATATCTGGTGACCTGACCTATCTTAGCAACTAAAGGCCAATTTCTATATTACCAGTTCACTCAAAGCTTCTCTAAAAGCTAGTCAAAAAACAGTTAAGGGATTACCTTAATCACTCTAACCTTATAAATCCACTCCAATCTGGATTCAGGCCCAATCATAGCACCACTTCTGCTCTAGCTTTAGTGACAAATGACTGGTTCACTGCCCTAGATAGTAAACTGATGGTAGGAGCAGTGTTGTTGGATCTGAACAAGGCATTCGATTCCATAGACCATAACTTGTTATTAGTTAAACTTAAGGAGCAGGGCTTGCAGGAAATTGCCCTTCGTTGGTTTTCCAGCTATTTGATGGACAGGCTCCAACTAATAAAGGCCTGTGCTCAGTTGAACCCCCACCTCTCTCTGCCTCATCCAAATGCCCTCCTTGCCTTCTCCCTACCCCTACCCCTTTTGTTTTGCCCCCTTACTATCTGTATACACAATGTTAATCTGTATTGTTTAACTGTGAACACAGGACCACACTGGTTTACATATTTTCTTTATTGTTAGATGATGAAATCTGTACAGTTCCTTCACATTGTTAGGCAATGACATTTGTTACATTATCAAGCTATAAGATTTGTACAGTTCCTTCTTATTTTCCAATCCTATATCTTGATTTGCTCATTTTTAAGTTTGTCGTGCGCGCAAGCGTAGACAAACTTGTTGATATGAGAGTTGCTAAACAAGGGTGTGAAGGGTGCCAGCCCAATGGCCAGTGGAGCTGCAAGGGCCGGTCTGTGGCCAGCAAAGCAACCGACAGTGTCCTGATGACATTGTTTTGCTGAGGGGGCTGGTCTCGGCAAACATTTCAAAGGACAGAGCTGACGCTGCATGCAGCTCTGTCCTTTGAAATGCGAGCCCAACTGCAGGGTAGTGCATCTTTCCTGGTTAAACAATTTCCCCTTTCCCTGCAGCCCCTTAGTGCATCTTTGCCTGGTTAAACAATTTCTCCGCTCCCTTTCCAGCACCGGGACGCCCACTCCTGGTGTCGGATTGCCCCATCAACCCATCTATATCCATAGCTGACACTGGGGTGCCCAATCCTCGTGTCAGCATCCCCCCCGGCCACCACTATTGTAATTTGTGGCACACTGGGAGCCCACCCCAGTGTGCCTAAACTTATAGGAAGTCTTTTACCTGTAAATAAAGAAAAAGAAAACCTTCCTCACAGTCTGTTATTTTTCACCTGTAAAAGCGAAAACCATCCCTCATTATCTCCCGTCCCCCTCCCCATCCCGACCCTCCTTGCACCCACCCCCTTACCCCCCACCCCATACTTACCCTCCGAGGGTTAGTGGATGTGATCTTCTGCTGAGCAGGACATGTCTGCACTCCTCAAAGCCGACCGGCAAACTGAAAGAATTCAAGGTAAGCCGTATAATGGGAATCAATGGGGGTTTCAACTTACCTTGACATCTCAGCCATTTTCAACTTACCTTGATATCTCAGCCATTTTCAACTTACCTTGATATCTTAGCCATTTTCAACTTACCTTGATATCTCAGCCATTTTCAACTTACCTTGATATCTCAGCCATTTTTCAGAATTTTAGGCCCAAATTTTCAACATGGGGTTCTTGGGACCCCACCTCATGAACATATTAGTGTCATTTCATTCCTCAGTCCCAAAAAGTGATTTTGTGGTCATTGCGAGGAATCACCTTTTGGGACCGAGTAACAAAATGGCAGTACCACTGTTCATGAGGTGGGGCCAAGTAAGGCCATGTTGCAAATTTTGTGAAAAAATTCCCAAAAATGACTGCGTTACAGGCATGCATTGTGCAGTTTCTACGCACACTCATAATTTCTTCAATTTTTAATATTTTCACTTCAGATTTTCATCAATGCAATTTTATCACACCTCCTTATGAAAAGTACAGCTGTCATTTTTCACATCCTGCCTGAAATGTGTTTGCACCAGTTGTGCAGAATGGTGCGGTCGCTGTGCAAAATCAACTTTCAGGATGGAGTAACAAAATCACAGTGCCACTGTTCATGAGAAGAGGTCCCAAAAACCCCATGTTGAAAATCTGGTGAAAATATTCCACAAAATGACCGCATTAAGGGCGTGCATTGCACAGTTTTTATGCACACTCGTAACTTTACCAATTTCTCGTATTTTCACTTCAGATTTTCAACATTGCCATTTTTTCACAACTCCTCATGAAGAGTACAACTGTCGTTTTTCACATCCTGCCCAAAATGTGTTTTAGCATCTGTGGCACCAAATGGCGCAGTCACTGGGTGAAATCACTTTTTGGGATTGAGTAACGAAATGATAGTGCCACTGTTCATGAGGTGGCATCCCAAAAAGCCC
The DNA here is from genome assembly GCA_016271365.2 of Neoceratodus forsteri. NCBI lineage: Eukaryota > Metazoa > Chordata > Ceratodontiformes > Ceratodontidae > Neoceratodus > Neoceratodus forsteri. The sequence goes on along the minus strand of CM028132.1, from coordinate 1,456,086,198 downwards.
ATGTTGAAAATACCAGCAAACATCTGAGGCATTAGGGTTTCCGACTGTAATGCCCCCCCCCCACCATGCAGAGACTCAGGAGTCGGGCATGTGCCTTGGGGTCGTTGACCGTAATGCTCACACCATTCCACCCCCACCCTGCAGCCAGTGACAGGCATTGGGATGTGCCTTGGAGTCTTTGGCCCAAAAGCTCACCCCAGTCTCCCATTCTGCACCCATCTCAGCTTATTTCATTATGGAATGGGTGAGCATTAGGGCCGAAGACCTCAAGGCACACTGCGACACCTGTCAGTGTTTGCAGGGTGGGGGTCGGGCAATAGGGTTGGAAACCCTAATGCCTCATTAAGGAAGTAAATCAGGGAGGAACGTTTGATGTCACCTACCTTGATTTCAGCAGAGCCTTCAACAACGTCCAACATAAAGGGCTGATTAACAAGATGAGTAGTCTGGTAACAGGGCACAAGCAGATAAACTGGATAAGAAATTGGCTGATGGACAGGCGGCAGAGGGTGGTGGCAATGGGATCCAATCCGGGGGACATACGAACATATGAATGTGCCAGCAGAAACAGACCACCCGGTCTATCTAAGTCTGCTCGAGTGTGCAGCCAACACCCCTAGTTTGCAGTTGCCCCACCCCCTTCCCTTTGTCATCCCACTGCCACCCCCACCTCCCCCACCCTCACTCTCCCCATTCCTGTCCCATGCCCTTTGAAGCTGTTCACAGATTTACATGATACCACCATTCTGGTAGGGTGTTCCATTTTGCTACCACCTCTCTGTGAAATAGTGTCTCCTCATTTCCTTCATAAATCTTCCCCCCTCTATTCTTAGCTTGTGCCCCCGGTGACCCTCCCCCTCCTTAACTTAAAGACCCCATCTGTCCCATCCTTATTGTTTCCCTTCAGATACTTGAATGTCTCTATCATGTCCCCCTGTCCCTTCTATCCTCCAGGGTGTACATATTCAGGTCTCCCAGCCTACTGTCATAGTCTCTCCCCTCCATTCCACATATCATCTTTGTCACCCTCCTCTGCACTCTCTCCAGTAGCCTGATATCATGCTTTAGGTATGGCCTCCAAAACTGCACACAATACTCTAAGTGCGGCCTTACCAGCAACCTGTAGCGGGGCAAGATCGCCTCTCTTTGCCTGGATGAAAACTCCCTTGCTATGCACCCCAGCAGTTTGTTCGCTTTTGTAGCCACTTTCCTGCACTGGGCAGTGTTGTTCATGGTTCCTGTTATCATTACCCCTAGGTCCTTCTCCTCCTCAGTGATCCCCAGCTTAACCCCTCCAGCCAGTATTCTCTCCTTGAGTTCTTCACCCCAAAGTGCATAACTTTACACTTCTTTGCATTGAACCTTAGCTGCCACCTCTCTGACCACTCCTCTAACTTGTGTAGGTCCCCCTGCAGCTGCTTCCATTCTTCCTCTCCATCCAACACTGCTCGGATTTTGGTGTCGTCAGCGAACAGACTTACCTTGCTCACCACCCTGTATGCAATGTCTGATATGAAGAGCCCAAGCAATACTGGCCCCAACACAGAGCCCTGTGGCACCACACTCATCACTAGCCTTGGAGTTGAGAGCTCCCCTCTCACCACCACCCATTTCAGCCTGCCACTCAGCCAGCTTGTAATCCAGTTCATCATTTTTGCCCCTACCTCTTCACCAGTTAGCTTCTCCCCAAGCTGCCCATGAGGCACCAAATCGAAGGCCTTACTGAAGTCCAAGTAAAGAACATCCACTGCATGACCCTCATCCAGCTCACCTGTCACCCAGTCATAATATTGTATGAGGCTGACTTGACAAGACTTCCCTGAAACAAACCCATGCTGCCTCACATCCTGGAGGCCATTGTCCTCCAGGTACAACACCAATCTTTCCTTTACTATCATTTCCATGAGTTTGCACACTATGGAGGTGAGACTTACCGGATGATAATTACCCAGTTCATCCCTTGGACCATTCTTGTGTAATGGTACTACATGTGCCATCCTCCAGTCCAGTGGCACACATCCCGACTCCAGTGAGGTGCTGTACACATCTGCCAGTGGCTCCGCCAACACCTCTGCCATCTCCCTCAGCACCCTGGGGTGGATACCATCTGGCCCTGGTGCCTTGTCTACCTTCAGTGCCCTCAGTCCCTCTAGGACTCTACTTGCCTCAATTCTTCCATCTGTTGCCTCCTCTCCCCGTCCCCACCCTCCCAGCCCATGCTGTAGCGGTCCCCCTTTCTTCCGTGAACACTGAGCAAAAGTATTCATTCAGTGCTTATGCCTGCTCCTCCCCTTTTCCATCCACTCCCACCCTTTTTATCCTCACTATTATCTCCTTGCACTTTCTTTTCTCCTGATGTATCTGAAAAGTCTTTCTCCCCAATTAATTCCTGTGCTAATCTCAGCTCCCTGTGAGCCTTGGCTTCTCTCACTTTTCTGGTCACCTCCCTGGACCATCTTGCATATTCCTCCCTGTCCACTTCCTTCCCAGTCCTCCTAAACCTCTGGTGCACCACTCATTTTGCCCTCACCAACTCCACAACCTTGCTATTCAACCAGCATGGTTTTCTTGCTCTGCTCCTCTTACTCTGTGCCTTGGTGCAGGCTTCTGTTGCCTCTGTAACCCCCTGTTTAATAATATCCCATTTCTGCTCTATGTCCATCTCCTGCCTTATGCCCTCCAGTTTCCCTTTCCCCTTCTGTTTCCCTTTCAGTACCTCCCAAAGTCCGCCCCCCTGAAGTTTACCACCCGAATAACTGATTTCTCTGGCTCCCCGCACATCGTGATATCAAACCACACCGTTTGGTGATCACTGTCGGCTAGTGGATCCTCTGCCTTTATTTCCCTCCCTGCCTCCCCATTCAATAATACCAGATCTAAAGTGTTCTTTAGCCTAGTAGGTACAGTAACCAACCTGTGCCAGGAGACCCTCCTGGATTGTGTCCAGGAGCACTTGCTCCCTAGCACTGGAGGTGACCGGAATGCTACAGTCAACCCCCGGCAAGTTGAAATCCCCTATGATGGGGGGGTGACCAGCTGGGTACCTCAGGGATAAGCCCTGGGACCAATCCTGTTCAATGTCTTCATTATAGACATTGCAGAAGGGCCAGAAGCAAAGGTCTGTCTGCCTGTTTGCAAATGACATCAACATCTGTAACAGACTGAATACTCCAGAACGGGTGGGGAAAATGAGTAGGGACATGGAGAGGTTTGAAAAATGGTCTGAGGAGTTGCAACTGAGGTTCAATGCAAAGAAGCCCAAATAATGCACCTGAGAAGAGGGAAACCTGTGGAGAGTTACAGGATGGGGTGAAGGTGCCGATGATCACCAAGGAATAAAAGGGATCTAGGAGTTATCAGTTCTGATGACCAAAAGGTGTCAAAGCAGAGCATGCATGTTTCAAGGACAGCCAGTGGCATGCTGGGGTGCATAGGCAGAGGTATCACTAGTAGAAGGCAGGAGGTGGTGATGCCATTATATTATGCACTAGTGAGGCCTCACCTACAGTACTGTGTGCAAATCTGGAGGCCGTAAATGTGCAAGGCCATTGACAGGGCAGAGACAGCCCATGAAAAGGCAACCAAGATGGTACATGGCTTGCAACACAGAACATATCAGGAGAGATTAAAAGGACCTCAATGTGTACTTACTGGAGGAAAGGAGGGAGCGAAGGAACATGATAGATACATTCGATTACCTTAAGGGCATAAACAAGGTGCAGAGGTGGACATCTTTCAAGACATCAAATGTTCAGCATTGACAAATGCTTATTTTTTATCCTAAAAAAAGAAAACTGTCCATCATTGCCTGCTGTGTAACCCCCCTTCCCTAAACAGTATACAGACACTGAGAGCACCCAATCCTCCAGTGTCCTTATCTGTCTATCCACTGTTGTCCGCTGTGTAACCTCCCCCCTTCCCAAAACAGTATACAGACTCTCAGGATGTCTAATCCCACAGTGTCCTCATCTGTTCAGCAAACTCCCTGCAAAAATGAAGTGTCCCTTGTCATTTTTTTTTCCCTGTAAAAAAGAAAACCGTCCATCGTTGTCCATTTGGCTGTTACCCAACCCCCTACCCTCCCACTCAGGACCCACCACCCCACACCCCCCATACCCCACACTTACCCACTGGATGTCTGTCACCATAATCTACCTTGGACTGCAGGCACGACTTCGCTCTTCAAAGCCCAACTGTAAACTGAGGTGTGCGCTTCAATGTATTTCAATGGGGTTTTCAGCATCATGTATTTCAATAGGGTTTTCAACTTAGTAGCATAATTTGCCCATTTTTAAATATTTTTACCCCAAATTTTCAGTATATGTTTTTTGGGACACAACCTCACAAATGACTTCACTAAAGCAATTTTCAAACATCCCTCCTCCTCCCATGACACCAATGTACACGACAAACTTTTGGCATTGACAAATTGTTACTTATGTGTCACACTTTATGTAATTGTCATGCTACTGTTTTGTATTGTTGTGAGCCTCTTAGGACCTCCTTGAAAATGAGCTTGCTCAATGGAGTTTTCCTGGAAATAAACTTGAACTTGAACATTATGATGGAATAAAGAAAAAAATAATCCTTGAAGGAAAACGTGCTGTGTCAGAGAGGGTTACGCCAGGTCCCTGAATCTCCGTGAGTAGCAGCGCCTGCAGAATCAGCCCTTATAGCCTAGGTGCAGAGTGTGAACTACTGTGTGTGTGTGTGTGTGTGTTTGTGTGTATGAAATAAAATCTGACAGCCAGCCACCAGAGTCACTTCTTGCATGCTGTCTGTGTGACCCCCGCCCCCCAAAAAAACAAGTCAGTAACCTCTCATCTCCTTCCTATGCTCTGTGGGGTAAATCTGTAAGCTTTGGCTTAGTGGGCATTCTGTCATGTGGAATAAATAATGAAAACATATCATCATTATCACCACCTTGGAGGTGGGTGATGGCTGTGAGGTTCAGCGCGTACATATTACAGCACTGGCACTTCCAGCGGGCACATCCACAGCGATCACTGCTTCTCATCTCATGTCACTAACCATGCTGTTTATTATTACTAAACAGTGGTTTAATTGCTTTTTCTAAAGACATGTTGATTAAAAGCTGCTAAAAATAATTTTTTCACATACATTTACCATAAAACAATAAAGGTTATTAATGGTTCCGATAAGCATCTGAATCTTTTTCTGCTTATCAAAACCTTTTAGAACCTCAGAACCTTTTGAGGTACCCCCATCCTTAATAGTCACAAGAGCAATAATGGTCAGAACCCCTCCCCCCAAAAAAAATTAAAATGAAGGGGAAGGAGGAGGAGGAGGAAGCAGAGGAGCAGATGGTGGGTAGCTGTTCCAGAGGTGGGAAAGGAAAGAGGAAATAAAGAATTGATCAGTTGAGGTTTTAAAATAAGGAATAGGTAAGGATGAGTAACAGAGAAGTAGCCATCAAGCTGTCCAGATATTTTCATATACTGTGCGATATTTCCATTTCTTTGGTGGCCCTACAGTGGTGCTGCAGGCAAGCAGGAAATTTCTGTAGAGGTATCGCAGAAATTTCAGGAAATATCTGGCCATTTCAATTGTTATAACTGTAGTAGGAGGTGGGAAGGGAGTGGGAAAGGAAGGCAAAGAGATAGCAGGGAAGGGATCTGTGTTAGACCTGCATTAGACTTTGGCTACGAAGGAAGCATAGTGGGAGAGGCACCTGACCTCAAGCGAAGGGAGGGAAATATTTATGTAGAGGGAGCTGTGTTGAAAGTAAAAAGGTCAGTTGGCAGTAGGAGTGAAAGAAGGGATTCAGCCTGGCCAGGGAAGTTTGTGGCAATCTCTGTGTAAGAAAAAAAAACAGTTAAGATCATCTTATAAAGAATCTCATGGCCGACTGGGAGTAGGAAGCAATACTGGTAGCAGTACAATGAGACACATTTGGGTCGGTAATTCTTAAGGATGCCTACAGCGTGGAAGGGGAAATCAAGGGCTTGATCCAACCACACCTCAAGGTACTTGAAGTGGGGGACTTCTTTAAGAGGGACCAACATGTGTTGAGAAGAGAAGGGTATTTTGAAACCTAATTAGCCTTTGCTTAGTGCCAAAGGCATGGAGAATGCTGTTTCCATACAGATTTGTATTTACTTGGCAGCTCTCCTTCTTTCAGAGATATACTAGGTGTCACAGACATAGCCTGATCAGGCCAAGGAAATCCTGGCTGTCATGGAGATGGCAGCAGGTGTTTTCTCCAAGCTTTTTTCTCTCCCCACCTCCCCAGGTATGGGCCACAGCCTATGTCAGCCTTAAGCACATACAGAATCCTCTCTGCAGCAAGAACTAGTTATTTGGCCCCATTGCAGGGGCCAATGTTATGGTAGAGCCTGCTAACAGCCCTCCCTGAATGAAATTCACTGCCACGCAGTAGCTGTCTTGGGCTGGCCATACCCCCACTACGACTCACTGAATCTGTTTCCAAGCCCGAGTCGACTGCACAGCAATACAATGTGCTGGGCCATTGGGATAGCCATGGAGAATATTTATGGGGGTCAGTAAATGAAAGTTAATATTGAATATACTGCTGAACTCACACTGCAGTGATGTTCCCAACTCAAAGGCCGAGGTGCTGAAAGCAGAAAGCACCTGTATAGTGTTGTTCATGCACAGGTTATTGTGCAAGGAGACATAGAGAGAATGGACACTGTTAAGGAGACAAGAGAACAGGATTGCAGCCAAGATGGAACCCTGGGGGCATCTGAATGGAAGGCAGTATAAGGTATCACCTACCTGAACCAGCCAGTGCCAGTCAGGCAGGTAGAAGTCAGGCAGGTAGGAATGTAACCAACTAGCCAAAGCATTGAAAGCAACGTTGTCTATGACTTTATCTAGTGACATGGGGGCCGGGGCAACAAATTCAAGTCAGTGTTACAAGAATGGCAAAGAAGGACAAGCCCTGATCTGTCTCCTTCACAATAGAATCAGTAATCTACAGTATAGTAGGGAAGAGACAGTGGAGTGGGATTTATGGACTCCAACCTGGAAAGGGCAGACCAAAGATCTCCCATGGATTGCCCCTCATGGCGGGGCCGAGAAGGAGAGGGCCATCCTCCCCACACCCGGTGACTCTCATCCAGACTGTGGGCCAGTGAACCAGTGATGGCGCAGGGCAGAGGTAGGCAGGAAAGGTTTCATATAGCCTGCAACAACATTTATTCCAGTTTTCTCCCCTTCATCCCCTGCCACGGTGACATGTAACCATGTGTATGTGGAGGTGTACATATGTAACGGAACCGTGCATCCTCCATTCGTGCTGCTCGAGCCACTAGAGCTACCTCCAGGCCTCCACTTGGGGTGGCCAAATCGGCAAGCCTCCCTCCCCTAGTAGAGCTGTCCATCGGACGATCAGTTCTCTACCCCCGGCCAACCCCTGATGACCCGAGCTTGTTCCCAAATCCGGGTTGTCAGTGTGGTAACAGTAAGGTACACAGCACCTCACCTGTGCCACACTGGGCCAGCTGTTGTTGTTGTGCATAGTTGGCTGTTTTGTATAGTATGTGCTGGTTTTGTCAAGTACTTGAAAGGGATAAATAAGGTTGATAAGCAGAATCTCTTTAAGCTGAGTGGCAACCATAACACGAAGGGGTGCAGTCTTAAGCTGGAGGGTGGGAGGTTTAGGAGGGAGGTCAGGAAGCACTTCTTCACAGAGAGGGTGGCGGACACTTGAAATGCGCTGCAGCTAAGAGGTCATCTCATTGAAGAAAGTGGTCAGCTTTAAGAGAGGCTGGATAGGCATAGGGAGACAGTAAGGATCATGGGTGGGGAGGAGGGCAGGGACATTAGCTCAAGCTGTGGACCCTGCAATAACAGACTTGATAGACCAAATGGCCTTCTTCCGCTGGCTTCTTCGTATGCTTAAATTCATTTAACTTCTTACTAACTCTGCCTTGAACTGTGGTCAGATAAACATAAAACAGCAAACAACAGGATAAGATTAAAACATTCAGTGTAATTTAAGTAATAAATACATGAGCTGGCAACATTTCTAGAAGTTCGTCTTTTAACAAATGGTTGATGTAACTAGTCTTGCTGATGTCCTCAGAACAAGGAATCTGCAGTGCAGATAAGCATGAAGAATCTTACGAGATGGGATTCTATGTTGTTGTACCACAGTAGAGGCACACAGTAGGTACTTTGTACAACAACATTCTAACTTCACTATTGTGGTACAACAGCATCTGGTAGTGTGTGGATTTCCATAGGCAACAGCACTGAGTCATATACTATACGATATTTCTGCACTAAAGCCAGTGCCGGGATAAAGAGATGAGACAGAAGTTCCTCAGGGAGGAAAAGTCACCCCCTTTGTGGAGGGGTAGAACTTGAGCTAGCTTCCAGACCCACTGAACTTTACCAGGCCAAAAGGAGAGAATGAGGGAAAAGCATCAATAGGAGACAGCTGTTGCAGGAGCAGAGAGGTGCAGATGTTTAGGGTCAGCCCCTGAAAAGCTTGGATGAATTCTGTGTGCATAACGTAGCAGCAGGAGAGGTATGGAAGAAGGAGAATGGGGGAGGGGTGTAGGGGAGGAAAGATGGGACACAAAAGTGAATGGAGTGGGAAGTGGAGATGATGGGGGTTAAGCACAAAGAGTGGGGGAGGGGAAGTGAAGGGGGAAGTGGAAGAAGAGCTAATGAGAGAGGTGGGAGCAGAGAAAGAGGACACAGGAAGTAAATATATTCATTGAAAATAGAAGTGACCAGAGCAGGATCTGAGACTGGAGAATTCAGCAGTTTCAGGAGCAGGGTCTGACTGAGGGGAACAAAAAAGGAATGGCTCAGCTTCCAGAACTTGGAAGTGTTCAGGTTGTTAAAGCAGCAGTGCTGGATAATCAAGAAGTGATCCGTTACCAGTTATGTAGCGCCACAGTAAATATGGCGGCTGTTATCTAGTACTTCTGCTTTCAACATGGCGGGTGGCAGAAATGTAAACAAAAACAAAGGAAAAATTAGCATATTATGGGGTGATAGTACAACGCTGGCGAGAAAGATTACCAGGTACATGCTCAACAGGGCACAGGGAATAAACTGTTGAAAAAGCGCAGATTTTTTTAATCTTGCATTGCTGCTTTAAGGGAAGTTTGCTGTGGCTTCCCTGATAGACTTAGTGCTGGTATTTTGGTGCTGTTAATACCTAAACAAATGTCATTTGAAATGACATCTAGTCTCTTCCTTCAAAGCATTCATTTGCTTAGGTGTGGACAATCAGAAAACAAATGTGATACTTACAGTAAATCAGCTTGAGATACATCAAGTTATTATTGGGACTGGATTTTAAACTTTCACAGCCACTTCCCCAACATTTCGGAAACACATAAACTCTTTACAGAAAAGAAAGTATTGGCTTTCTCATGGTAATTAAGACAGACAGGGAAAGAAACCTTGCTAATGAGAGTCAGATTCTGACTGGCTTTACAGCTTGCTCTACAAAGGTTGTCTTCATTCATGAAGATTTGAACATATGTTTCAAGGTAAAACATTTGGGTCCGTATTTCCAAAGCATGTGCATATGCAATTTGATCACTCCAGCAAATTTTGAAACTTATTTTGGTAGAATACATCCTGCTTAGAATTGCTGGGCATGTCACCACACTTTATGACCAGGATATTCAAAGATCTTGGTTTGTGCTTGCAAAAAGTTTGCTCCGGGAGCAACAGTACCGTGAACAAACTACTGGTATACTGAAGCATGTTTAAAGCACACATCCTTGTTTCAGTATACCAGTCAAGGGAGCCAGACATTAAACTGTTTGCTTTCACAAACCACAGCTTCCTACTTGATGTATGAGGTATAGGGAGCCATTGGATATACAGGAGCAAATGGGGTTTTAGGGCTCGGAGATGGCATTTGCCTCTACGGAACAATCTGCCATCTTTGTACATCCCTATCCAAATGACCTCAATGCACTAGCAAGGTGCTATGGAGTCATTTGCATCCCATTAGGGCATCATTACAGGCCATGAGCAAAACGTTGTGTGTGCCCGCCCCTCTGGTGCTAAACAGGGCTGCCTGTATACTGTTCCTGGCATCTGGTGGTTGCCTACCCCCCCCCCAAAGCACAAGTCTGAGCTGTCATACAAGTTCCCTAGCAGTCTAGTGGTCCCCCCAGTCACCCACTCAACATGTAGTCATACTTTCTCTGGCTTCCAGTGGTCCACTTCCCAACCCCCATTGCCCGCCCAATATTTAGTTGAACTTTTCCTGGTGCCCAGTGGTCCCCTATACCTCCATATCCCCTGCCCAATATTCATATGAAGTATTCCCTGGTGTCTAGTGCCTCTTACCCCCAAACACTCAGAAGACACGCCATCCCCATCTCACCCACTCAAGGTTCCATGTCATAATAGCGATTGCAATACAGCGATTGCTATTATGGCATGTTTATATCGCTGAAAAGCATTTCGGTGATATACAAGTCTCGGCGACCCGTCTTCCGGCATACCTTAGTGTTTTTGTGGGGGGGCTGCACCCCGTGCCCCCTCACAGGGGGCTTTGCACCCACACCCCTGCTTTAAGATTGTGAACTCTGGGGGGTGCATGTTCAGGGGCAAACTCAGTGGGGGTAAAACAAAAACATGCAGCCACAAGCAGCGGTAAAATACTCTCAGTCCGTCTCAACCCAGTGCCTACTGCACTGTAGCTAGTCACCATCACCACCACACCACAGGGCTGGCTCGACTGCAGCAGGCTCTCCTGCCTATCGAAACCCTCCCTCCTAGCCCCCCCCTCCACCTCCGTATCCCTCCCTTCTGGTTGCTTTCCTCACTATGCCATCGCTACCATGGCAGGGTAGCTGCCAATGATAGCGCTATAAATGAGTCGCTGTTTTTACAGTTGTTCATTTACAATCGCTATCATCACTGGCTGTCCCCACTCAGAACCCTTCAGCACCCCCCAGTCCTATATTTACCTTAGTAGCCAGTTCCCCCCATGTGATGGCTACTGGCACAGCCCTTCCACCCACCATCTTGAACAGCCATCGTCTGAATGACAGGGAGTATGTGCATCTACTGAAGAACCAGTTGATCTTACTTTGAGAGAGCTCTTGCGGTAGATAATCACCTTGAGGACTGCACCCCCTGGTGTCAGGACCACACAGAAACTTTAGCTAGCAGTGTCTGATGGGGGACCGCCCACCCGACATTATGTGATGGATGTCAGCGTGACACTATATAGTTGGCAGTCCCCACGCCTGCCTTCCAGTTCTTTCCCGGCTTTGATCTGAGCACATCAGACCCCTGCTTTTCTTTCGATGAGTATCTGTTTTTTTCTGTCCTTTGGAGTTTTATTTTGCTTTTGTGCATGTCATTGCCATCTTCCATCAAGTTGCATAAAAATAAGTGGGCTTCGTGTGGCGCGCAGCTACTGCACAAAGACTCTCACTCCCTCTGCCTCTTCTGCCTAGGCCCAGAGCACAAGGTCGAGGATTGCGAGGCCTGTTCCAGCATCAACCAGGCTACATGGAAGCATCACCAGCAGGCCCTCAAGGCTCATTTGTTAAAACAAGAAATGGGCACGATAAAAAAAGAGCTCCAGAAACTCAGAAGCGCTTCCTCCTCTCTGAATGATTCCTCCAAGCATAAGAATGGGTGGTGGACAAGTGGAACACCCTGCCAGAGGAAGTGGTGGGGGCTGAAACAATCATGGGATTTAAGAATGCATGGGATAAACATAAAGGAATTCTGGAGGTCAGGGGTTAGGGGCAACAGACTTCTAGGAAAACATAAACTGAACTTACAAGCTCAAATGGGCAGACTCGGTGGGCCATAGGCCCTTATCTGCCAACACTGTCTATGTATCTATGTAAGAAAAAAGAGGGATAGAAAAAACATCAGGACCAGGACAGGTCCCCCTGTCACCCGCAGCCGCCCTCGGGTGAGCAGTGGTCTTCTTCCTCCGGGAAGTCAGCTGCTGCCTCCATGACTGCTCCACCCCAGGAGCAGTCCTTGAATCCCCTGCCACCACTGCTCACAGTGACCGTGGATGCCTCGGTAACGTCCAAGGCTTCCACTGCTCTTAGGCCCCTTTCCACTGGTGGATCTAAGTTGGCGGGTGAGGTCGATAAGTTGCTCATCGGATCCTCCAACGAGCGCCCGTCCCAGGCAGTGAAGTTGGGCTCCGGGGTATCCAGTGCCTTCCTGGCCATGGTTGATAAGTCAGTCGTCAGTTCGCCTGACGTCCGCCCGACCAATCCGGTCAATAAGCCGGTCCTCGGTTCACCCATCTGCCCAACCAATCTGGACATTGGGGTCTGGCGAGGGCTCTGAAAAATGCCCAGTTGCTGGACCTACCACATCTTTCCCTGGTTAGGTGTCCCCTCTAGGTCACCCCCTCCTCTCCTCTGGAAGAGCCTCCACCGCCCTCCCCAGATCAACGGGACACAGAAGATGGGAGTCGTCCATCAGGTGAAGAATTCCCTAGTTAACCTCCGAATCGGACGTTGGAAATCCCAACTAACCCCCAGGAACACCACCCACCGAATCTTCTGGTGGAGACACCTGTACCTATGCCAGGTTTGTCTCCCACTAGTCCGGTGTCTGACCCAGTTTTCCCAGGTCCTTCTGGGCTGGGTTTCAGGCCCCCTCAGGGTCCTTCTTTGGGCCCCCTGTGCCACCGTTGGGCCCCCCCCCGTCAGGTTATCCGATGCCACACTTTCCAACATACATCCCCTCGGGCTACCCATCAGGATACCAGATGCCGGGGTATTCATCCACTTATCCTCTACTGTGTTACCCAGTGCATGCCTACCATACGTCCGGGCTACCCGATGTCGGGGTTTCCATCAGGATACCCATCGGCCTTCCAGCCTCCTCTGCCCCTTCACCTCCTTCTCAGCCTCAGGCAGACTTCAGGGCTATCCTGCAATCATGGCGGTTGGAGACCAAGGCTCAGCTCATGTCAGAGCTGGATAGCTGTCCCTCCCTCAGGAAAGTTACCAGTGTTTCAGTAGACCAGATGCCCAGGTCTGCCCCTATGCCAGACGCACATCAACTGATGTTGGGCCTGCAGAAAGAGCCTTCATCACGGCGGTCAACTGACAAAGCCCCCCTGATACTCAGGAACCTTCTCGTCCTGATGTCTGGTCTTCAGAGTCCTCGGACACGGACTCGGATTCTGACTCATCTTCCTCAGCAGGTCGGGGTTTGAGACTCCTCCCACAGAGGAGCCTAGGCCTAAGGAATCCCCTAAATCTCCACCTAAGGACTCTTCTTTTGCAGACCTCCTATAAAAGATTGTGGAGGTCTACGAATGGTAGTTCGATGCTCAAGATCCTAAGTGCCATAGGCTGGCTGAGCATTTGGACATGCAGGAGGCAGCTCCCATCCTCACATCTCCTTGGTTAGAGCCACATGAAGACCTGGCATCCACCATTTGGATGATGCCCTCTTCAGTACTGGCAGTAGCCAAAAAAGGCTGACTGGACTTATAGAATGCCAGAGGGTAAAGATCACCTTAGTGTTCACCCCAAGGCAGACTCAGTAGTCATCACAGCAGCTCATGATAGGCCCACTAAGCTGAGAAATATGAGCACCTCTCCTCCTGATAAGGAGTTGAGACAGCTGGATCAATTTGGGAGGAAGTTATATTCTTCCTGCATGTTGGCCATGCATGCCTTGAACTATCTAGCATATATGCTGGTCCACCAGAAGTCTCTCTTTAGTCAACTGAAACCCGCCATTGATGCTCTGCCAGAGTCCAAAACTATCCTGCCTGACTCCATCAGGTCCTCCAAGGTCGCCTGTCAGCATTCACTAAGGGCCACTTATGATGCCATGGACTCCCTGCCAGGGGCACTGCCACAGCGGTTAGCCTCGGGAAATTTTCCTGGCTAAGGGTATCTGGATTGGTGCTCCATCCCCTTTGGAGGTGATGCTCAAGACATCATCACCAGCCTTCAGGATAAGGGAAAGGTCCTAAGATCGGTCCACACCATGTAATGACCTAAATTTTCTGGCCAAAAAGCCTTTTTCGTTGCCAAGCTAAGTGGCAGACAAAGCAGCAGCAGATGGACATATGTCAGACAAAACATCAAGCACCATCAGCAACAATCACTCCTCCCGCAAAAGCCCAAACAGCCTTCGGCGCAGCTCTCCCCACTCCTCCTCCCTTGCTTAACTTTCGGTCCACCCCCCCCCGCTCCTCAGAGGAGCTGGTGGGCTGAAGATTTACCAGTTACTTACCGGAATGGGAGGCAGTCACCACCGATTTGTGGATACTTGGTTGGGCAGGGCCACACTCTGGAGTTTCTGGAGAAACCCCTAGACAGGCCTCCAAGGGTATCTTTTTATCCCAAGGTGCACATTCCCCTATTAAGGAAAGAAATTGAGGCTCTGTTACAAAAGAAGGCAATAGATCCCATTCCATCAAGCCAGGTAGGAAAGGGGTATTATTCCCACTTTTTCCTGGTCCCAAAAAAGATGTGAGACTTGCATCCTATTTTGGACCTCAGCACCCTAAACCTGTACGTAGAGTACAAATGGTTTTGAATGCTGACACTCCCAGGTCTGCTTCCCCTCCTGCACAAGGGACAGTAGCTCTGTGCCCTGGATATTCAGGATGCCATCCTGCATATTCCAGTTTTTCAAGTCCATCGCTGCTACCTCAGGTTTGCCTTTGAGAGGGAGCATTACTAGTTCAAGGCCCTCCCTTTTGGCCTGTCCTCTGCACCTCAGGTATTTTCCAAGTGCCTTGCAGTAGTGGTGGCAGCCTGGAGGCACCAGGGCCACTATGTGTTCCCCTACCTCGATGACTGGCTCCTGTCAACTCTGTCAAGGGAGCAGCTGGAACTTTCCCTCTCAGATACCCAGGACCTCTTTACTCAGGCTGGGATAACTGTCAACCTTTCTAAGTCCCAACTTGCCCCTTCCCAGTGCCTCCAATTTATTGGAGCGGTACTGGATATGGCCATGGGTATGGCTTTCCTCCCTTTGGAAAGGGCAGAAACTTTGTAGAAGCAGGCTCATCTTGTAGCCTTCAGCAGGCGGGTCACAACTAGGTTGATTCTCTGACTTCATGGCCTTATGGCAGCTGCCATCCCCACTGTTCCTCTAGCCAGGCTCCACATGCGAATTTCACAGTGGACGCTCAGAGCGCAGTGGGATCATAGGTTGGATGACCTAGACCACATGGCCATGGTCTCCAGTTTGATGCAACGAGAACTTCTATGGTGGCAGGATCTCAACAACCTTACCAAGGGGGCCCCCTTCCAGTCCCCATCTCCCACCCAGACCCTGACTACAGATGCATCAGGGATGGGTCGGGGCACTTACATTGGGAGCAACAGAACTCAAGGACTGTGGTCTCCATCAGAGCTCTCTCTGCACATAAATGTGTTAGAGATGAGGGCAGTGCTGTATGCCCTTCAGGCCTTCCAGCACTTGTGCCACCAGGGTCCACTATTAGTCCAGTCAGACAATATGTGTGTAGTCTGGTACCTCAACAAGCAAGGAGGCATTCGATAGTATCCCCGCTGCAGGGAGGTGGTGCATGTGTGGAACTGGGCAGTTCTGCATCAAATTCACCTCACAGCCGTTCATGTTCTAGACATGCAACACATCCTAGTGGACAGCCTCAGGCACACCAGAGTAAGAGCCCATGAGTGGGAGCTCAAGCAAGAGGTGGTCGACCATATTTTTGGCCTGTGGGGTTGTCCAGACCTGGATCTGTTCGCCTCTCCATACAGTGCAAAACTACCCAGATTTTGCTTGCTTGCTCCCTGGCATGGTGTTTCATTGGTGGGATACACTATCTCTCTGCTGAAGAGGGAGGATTCTGTAAGCTTTCCCTCCCTTTCCAGTTCTGCAGAGGGTGATGCTCAAGCTTCAGGCAGAGGGGGTTCACATGGTTCTGATTGCCCCGTATTGGCCTTGCCATGTTTGGTTTCCACTTGTTTAGCAGCTTGCAGTGGAGACTCCAGTTTCCCTGCAACTCTGCCATGATCTCCGACTCAGGAGAGGGGCACGCTGATCCATCAAGGGCAGTAGTCCCTTTACCATTACACATGGCACCTCAGGACATAGCTGCTTCAGATTTTGGAGTTTCCTCCAGAGTGGCGTGGGTCCTGGTAAAGGCTAGAAAGCCTTCTATGAGGATGACATACGCCATGAAGTGGAAACGTTTCTCAATTTGGGCCACCTCAAAGAGCTGGGACCCTTTTTCACACCCTGTTCCTCAAGTCATGGAGTATCTCCTACATATCTATAACCTGGGCCTGAGTTACTCTTCCATGAGGGTCCACCTGTTGGCTGTTTCTGCTTACCACACCTTGGTGGGAGGCAAAACTGTGGCTCAGCTGGAGGTTTCCAAAACCTTCCTGAAAGGAATCCTCCACATAAAACCCCCGGTGTGCAGTCCCATGCCACCTTGGGACCCTAATTTTATTTTGGAAAAAACTGACCTCGCCTCCATTTGAACCAGTTGGTTCTTGTGATATGCGCTATTTGTCTTGGAAAGTGCTCTTTTTAGTTGCAGTCACTTCTGCCTGGAAGATTTCCGAGCTTCAGGCCCTGATGTGTAAGGAGCCTTATTGAATTTTTCACAGTCACTGAGTGGCTCTGCGTACCAGTCCACAGTTTTTACAGAAGGTGGTTTCTGAATTTACATTGAACCAGTCGATTCAACTGCCGTTGTATTACCCTGAGCATTCCAATCACGAGGAGGTGATTCTGCATACCTTGGTTGTTCATAGAATCCTGCGTTATTACACTAACAGAACCAAGTCTGTCCAGACCAACTTTTGATTTCTTTTGCACCCAAGAGGGAAGTTGCCACAGTTTACAATCAGTGTGTATCCAAACCTTCCAGTATGCCAGTGTGCCTTCTGCATATGGAAGCGCAGTCACCTGCCCAGATGCACCGACGTAATTTAGTACCACTCACAAACGGGTTGGTACCTCCAATATGGCACACTTAGCAAGGCCTCTGCTTTTTGGGTGCTAAGAACAGTTTGTGGGCACTAAGTTATTTAGCGAGTGCTTATCTGCTTCCAGTAGCCCTGCTTTTAAGTGTTGAAAATGTCGATGATATCCACAGTGATGAAGTCTTGAAAGGGCTGTAGTGTCTTAGTTTTGTTTAGGCTGATGGTTCATGTTAGACAGTAGCAATTAGGCTGTAAGGGAAAACATCGTGTTTTTAGTTTAGAAAACTCAAGACATTTCCTTATAGTGTCATTAATTACTGGGACTATCCCCCCCCCCCCCACACACGCACACACATATGAGGGTACACCTGGAAACAATCACAGAATGAAGGCAGAGTAGCTAGCTCGGTAAATCACTTTAAAAAACAGAAGTACTATGAGAAGTACACTGGGCTTTTGCCCACATTTAAAAATTGTTGCAGGACTCAGGAACGCAGTAAGGAACTTTGCAATTTTGAGGTGAAATCATAGAAGTGGGGCTACATGTACTTTCCATACCCTGCTAGGTGTTCTATAATATATAGTGGCAAAAGTCTTTTGAGCAATCGGGATGGTCTGCATCTATCCAGGAAGGGAACAAGTCTTTTGAGCAATCGGTTTAAATGCTTCATTGGCAAGCTTTTAAACTAGTCAATGGGGGAGGCACTGATCAGCAGCAGAAAAATCCCAGCCTCTCCCTACAAAACAGGGTACTAAATGAGAAAAAGACCGAGGTAGAAAGGTCAGTGGGGGATGCTGCAACAGAAGGTAAAGCCATCTAAAATGGAGAGCAATGAGTACCAATGCCCATAGTCTGGGTAACAAGCTTCCCGAATTAGTGGTCTTGATGGAGGAGGAACATCTGGATATCGTGGCAGTCACAGAAACATGGTACACACAAAACCATGACTGGGACGTAAACATACCAGGATACACTCATCTACAGGAGGGACAGGAGGGTACAAGAGAGGAGGAGTAGCTCTTTACATAAGGGAAGGAATAAAAGCAACAGAACAAAAGGGTGAACAGGGAGGAGAAGAAGCACCGTGGGTAAATTTGGAGACAGGCAATGGCACCACAATCCGCACGGGGTTAGAGTACAGACCCTTCTCAGGGGAGGAAATGGACAAGGAAATGATAGAAAGTATACTTAGAATGGCAGAAAAAGGAGATATTGCTGACGGGTGATCTGAATATGCCAGATGTTAACTGAGTGCAGTTGCAGCAGCCACTTCAAGAGAGGGTTATTCTAGATGCCCTACAGGGGCATGCCTCAGACAACTAGTATTGGAGCCCACTCGAGAGGGAGCAATCTTAGACCTGGTTCTCTCAAATGGAGATGGAGAGGATCACAGATGTAGAAGTGGGTAGCTATCTGGGAACTAGCGACCATTGAACAGTATGGTTCACAATAAACACAGCAATAGAGTCAAGCCATACAAAGGCAAAAGTACTGGACTTTAGGAGGGCTGACTTTGCCAAAATGGGTGAGTGCCTAAGGAATGCACTAGCAAATGGGCAGGAAGGAGGGGTGGAAGAACAATGGGGAATAATAAAAACTGCCATCACAGAGGTAACGAGCCTTTGTGTGAAGCAAATAAACAAAACAAAAGGATGTAAGAAACCACTATGGTTCTCAAAGGAAGTGGCAGTGAAGGTTCAAGAGAAAAAGAAAGCATTCAGGAATTACAAGGACTCACAGAAGGAGCAAGACAGAGAACTGTATCAGTTAAAGCAAAAGGAAGCTGGGAAGGCAGTCAGAACAGCAAAGGCCCAAACCGAGGAAAAGATAGTCAACTCAGTTAAGAAGGGGGATAAAACCTTTTATAGGTACATCAGGAGGCGAAGGAAGACCAAGGAAGGATAGTGGGGCTTAATAAAGGGGAGGAGGAGGGTGGGCAGAGGAGACTGTGAAAAGGCAGAGATACTAAACAAATATTTTTGCTCAGTATTTACAAATGAAGAGGGAGGTACCTAAAACAAACAGTAGAAGCACTCTGGATACAGAAGTTGATACCAGCCCATTTACAGAAGAAAGGGTTATGAAAGAACTCTTAAAACTGAAGGTGGACAAAGCAATGGGGCCTGATGAGATTCATCCCAGAATTCTAAAAGAACTAAGAGTAGAACTAGTGACACCACTGACTACCCTCTTTAACAAATCATGGGAGGATGGGGTGGTACCCGAAGACTGGAGAAGGGCAGATGTGATTCCCCTTCACAAAAGCGGGAGCAAGACAGAAGCAGGAAACTACAGACCTGTTAGTTTAACCTCAGTGATAGGGAAAATGATGGAATCACTTCTGAAGGACAGAATTGTCGAGTATCTAGAGGCCAGAGGGGCACAGGACCCAAGGCAGCATGGATTCACAGCGGGAAGGTCATGCCAGACGAATCTGATAGATTTCTTTGACTGGGTGACCAAAGTAGTAGATCAGGGAGGGGCTGTGGACATGGCCTACCTAGACTTTAGCAAGGCATTTGACACAGTCCCACACAAAAGATTAATATACAAGTTAGCCAGCCTGGGAGTGGGTCCCAAAATGACAGCCTGGGTAAAGAATTGGCTGGAGAATAGGACACAGAGAGTAATAGTAAATGAGTCCACTCTGAAGAAGGGGGTTACTAGTGGGGTACGCAGGGGTTCAGTATTAGGACGGTCCTCTTCAATGTCTTTATAAGTGACATTGCAGAGGGACTGGAAGAAAATATGTCTCTTTGCAGATGACACAAAGATCTGCAACAGAGTTGATCACTAGTGGGGTGGAAAGGATGAGAAGGACTTGGCAAGGTTAGAGAATGGTCAAATGTATGGCAGCTTAGATTCAATGCTAGAAGTGCAAGGTAATTCACCTGGGAAACAAAACCCAGGGGAAGAGTACACAATGGGGGGTGAGATACTAACAACAACAAAAATGGAAAGGGACCTGGGGTAGTCATATCAGATGACCTAAAGGTGGGCAAGCAACGTGAGAGGGCAGCAAGGAGGGCTGGGGGATACTGGGATGCATAGGGAGAGGCATCACCAGTAGAAAACAGGAAGTTATTATCCCTCTGTACAGACAGTTGGTCAGACCCCATCTGGAGTACTGCGTGCAGTTCTGGAGACCCGATCTCCGCAAAGACATAGACAGGATGGAAGCTGTCCAGAGGAGGGCAACTAAAATGGTGCAGGGTCTGCACCGGAAGACATATGAAGAGAGACTAAAGGAGCTTAATATGTATAGCCTCGAGGAAAGGAGGGAGAGGGGGGACATGATAGAAACTTTCAAGTACCTCAAGGGAATCAACAAAGTCCAAGAGGGTCGCATCTTTCCAAAAAAGAGGTGTGCAAGAACAAGAGGGCACAATTTGAAGATAGAGGGGCGGCTCAGAGGTAATTTAAGGAAGTATTTTTTCACAGAGAGGGTTGTGGATGCATGGAACGGCCTTCCGGAGGAGGTTGTGGAGTCAAAACAGTGGTGGAATTCAAGCATGCATGGGACAGTCATAAGGCCATTCTGGGGGGGGGGGGTAGGAAGAAGTAGGCTGCTGGTTAACTAGGATCTGCAGCTTATCCAGTAGGTAGGGAAATGGACAGACTGCGTGGGCCAAGCGGTCCTTATCTGCCATCAAATTCTATGTTTCTATGTTTAAAAGATATCTGTTTTTATGTTTGCTTGCACGCATGCGCAAGAAACATATTGCAGCAGCTTGCTGCAGTAGCGAGTTGTAGAGGCACGGCAGTGTTGTTGCCAATTCCTGCAGTCCATTCTGGGGCTGGTCTCCCAGGCAGCAACAGAGGATCACGCTGTGGATGACAGCAGTTGTGTAGCTTGCCACCAAGTTGAAAGAAATTGGCCGCTGCAATCAGAGACCTCCTCGTCATTGTACAATCAGCTGTTTTGTAGAACAGTCTGATGCGGGGGCAGTCCCTGATTGCAGCAGTAAATGTAGGGTACTGGCACAGACAAAAGCATTTTTTTCTACAAACCCCCACCCCCATCTGCTTCTGCTGAGGTCTGACACTGAAAAAAAAACATTGTTTTTCTAGGAATCCTTCTCTGGTGCTAAACCCCCAACCCCACCTGCTTCTGCTGAGGTCTGACACAGAAAAAACAAGCATTTGTCAATGCCGAATGTTTGCTTGCTGGCATTGGCAGTGGTAGTGTAGAAGTTACAGAGGTGCGTAATAGGAATGGCAGTGAAGTACTGAACTGAAGCCAACCCCACCACCACCCTGCAGAGAGTGACAGGCATTGAGCTGTGCGTTTGGGTCGTCAGGCATAATGGCCACACCATTTCACCACACCCCACCCTGCAGACACTGACAAGTGTCACGGTGTTCCTTGGGGTCTTTGGCCCTTATCCCCATTCCATTCAGAAATATGGTGAGATGGGTGCGATATAAGAGAATGGGGTGAGATTTGGGGCGAAGAGTCAAGGCATACCTCGATGCCTCCCACTGACTGCAGGGTGTGGAATGGTATGAGTATCACAGGCAAGAATCCCAAGTCACACCCTGATGCCTGTCATTCTCTACAGGGTTGGGCGTTATAGTTGGAAACCCTAATACCTCAGGCATTCGTTGGTATTTTCACTCCAAATCTTCAACATGTTTGTTTTGTGACCCCACCTCATGAACAAGGGAATATCACTGTTAGCAGCTGCTTATGCACAGTGACTACGGCATTTAGCACCACAGGTGCAAAACATTCGAACAGGATGTAAAATGACAACTGTACTGTTCATGGGGAGGTGTAAAAATGGCAATGTTGCAAATCTGTACTAAAAATATTTTAAAAATGGTGAAGTCACGAAAGACATAGAAACTGTGCAACGACACCGTAATATAATTAGGTTGAGATTTTTTACAGCAGATTGTCAACTCGGCATTTGGTGCCTCCGATCATGAACAGTGTCACTGTGTTTTTCTTTATCTGTGCCGAACAATGATTTCCCACAGCGACCACGCATCTCTGCACTGAAACTGTGAAACACACTTCAGCCATGTTTGAAAAATGACAGCTGCACTGTTCATAAGGAAGTGTGGAAAAATGTCACTGGTGAAAATCTGGACTGAAAATATTACAAAGTCATGAAGTAACGAGGGTGCGTGGAAACTGCTCAATGCTTACTCGTATCACAGTCATTTTATGGTCTTTTGTCACCAAATTTTCAACATAGCCATTTTAAGACCTCTGCTCATGAACAGTGTCACTGTGATTTTCTTAATTTGTCCCATACATTGATTTCGCATACTGACTGCGCCATTGTGCGCTACATGGGTGATAACACATTTTGGGTGAGATTTGAAAAATTACAGCTGTACTACTCATAAGAAGGTGTGGTAAAAATGCAATTTTGAAAATCTGGAGTGAAAATATTGAAAATTTGTGAACTTACGAGCATGCATAGGAACTGTACATCGCACACTCGTAAAACAGTCATATTTTGGAATTTTTTCACCAAATTTTCAACATAGCCATTTTAAGACCTTTGCTCATGAACAGTGTCACTGTGATTTTTTAATTTATCCCGCACATTGATTTTGCACACCTACTGCGCCATTGAGCGCTACATGGGCAGAAACACATTTTGGGTGAGATGTGAAAAATGACAGCTGTACTACTCATAAGAAGGTGTGGCAAAATGGCAATGTTGGAAATCTGGAGTGAAAATATTGAAAATTCACGAACTTATAAGCATGCATAGGAACTGTACAACGCACGCTCATAAAACAGTCATTTTTTGGAATTTTTCCACCAAATTTTCAACATAGCCATTTTAACACCTCACCTCATGAACAGTGTCACTGTGATTTTCTTAATTTTTCCCATACATTGATCTCTCACCGACTCGCCATTATAGCTGCCATACAGCGGAAACACGCTTTGGGTGAGATGTGAAAAATGGCAGCTGTACTACTCATAAGAAGGTGTGGCAAAATGGCAATGTTGGAAATCTGGAGTGAAAATATTGAAAATTCACAAACTTACAAGCATGCATAGGAACTGTACAACGCACGCTCATAAAACAGTCATTTTTTGGAATTTTTCCACCAAATTTTCAACATAGCCATTTTAACACCTCACCTCATGAACAGTGTCACTGTGATTTTCTTAATTTTTCCCGTACATTGAATTCGCACACCGACTGGCACCAAATTTTCAACATGGGGTTTTGGGACCCTTCTCATGAATGATGTCACTGTCATGGTGTTATTCATGCCCAAGGGTGATTTCACGCAGTGACTAGCGAAATCACCCTTTGGGCCTGAACTGCCAAGAACAACGACATCAATCTGAGAAGGGTCCCAAAACCCAATGAATTAATCAAAATTCCCAAAATGCCTGAGATATGCAACAAAGTTGAAACCCCTATCCAGCCCACTATACAGTTTACCGCATTTCCTCAGTTCGTGGTCGACTTTGAAAGTGCAGACGTGTTCCGGTCCACGAAGATCGTCGCGCCGGAGTCTGGAGAGGTAAGTATGGTGTGAGGGGGTGTGGGGAGGCTGGGTGCGCAGTGGGTGGGTGCGGGTTGTGGGAGGCGGGGGAGACTCGTGGGACGTTTTGTCTTTACAGGTATAAAAAAGAAAAGCAGACTGACGTGGGACGTTTTGCCATGCTGGGGTGGGCTCCCAGCATGGCACTTACTACAGGGGGAGTTAGGACAGTGCCGCCCGATGGGGGATTGGGCACCCGGCCTGGCCTTCATTCTGCCACGCTGGGGTGGCACCCAGCGTGGCATTTCAGAAGGGTTTTGGGGAGTGGGGGAACGAGCACAGCCGACGGGATTGGGCACCCGTCGGCTATACAGGTGGTGGCGCGCGGGGAGCGCACGCCTGCTGGGCGCCTGTCTGTGAGCAGCCTTATCTTATCGCTGCTCACTCAGCGTAGCTCCCCCTTTCAACTGTATGCCACTGTATTTTGGAGCTTGTCATAGACAGCTCCAGCATGCATTGGCTTACAGGGGCCGTGCCTGCCAACACACTGACTGAATTGGAGGAGGAGGTGACACACCTCCGAAATCTCCGATGATGGCACTATGTTTCTTGCACATGCATGCAAGCAAACATAAAAACATTGTTTTTCTAGGAATCCTTCTCTGGTGCTAAACCCCCAACCCCTCCCTCTTCTGCAGAGATCTGACACAGAAAAGAATCATTTTCCCCTGCCAGCTTCTGCATAGGTCTGACACAGAAGAAAGCATTTTTTCCTACAACCTCTCCCCCCCAAGCCAACAGCAAGACAGAGGGACAGACAGAAGCGACGAGTGCAGCAGCGCGGTAGGGGCACAGGACAAGAGAGTGAGACAAGAGGAATACAGGGAGAGGCACACAGTGGGAGAGAGAACTGGCACTGTTTATGTCCCCTCTCCTCTTCCATCACGAAGTGCTCCTGTTCCTTATGGAGAGAGAGAGAGTGTAACAACAACATCAGGAGAAGTCTGTCTTTTTTTCTCTCTCTGTGCCTCTTGATGTGTCAGTAGTCCCTTAGTGCAGTGGACTTCACACTCCCCCCCCCAACCCCTGAACCAGCAGCAAGACAGAGGGATAGACACAATCAGTGCAGTGTGCTACAGGTACAGGACGAGAGAGAGCGAAAGGTACACTGCGGGAGCCAGGTGCGGCAAAGAAAGAGCCGTTAGGCTGTGACTCCCCTGCCTTCCAGCACAGTAGTTACAGCAATGTCAGTGCCGTAGTGAATAGCAGCAGCGATCTGCCTCCATTCTTGATGTGTGTCCCGCAGCCACTGTCTTTCGGTCCCCATATGCTTTTTGGTGCCAGTCATCTCGCTCCCTGTCATGCCCCAGTACCAGCTGTGAGAGTCTGCATTGTGTGGTAGCATGAGAGAATAGGAGTCCCACGAGCACACCCCACGCACACACACACACACACGCGCATGACAATGTCAGTCACTGTCCCCAGGGAGAGACAGAGAGCATATGTTGTAGAAGTAGTGGCTCTTGATCGTAGTTCTGATCCTCTGAAGTGCGGGGCACATCTTAAAGAGAGAGCAAGGCAGAGCGGGTGGCAGCAGGTGCGGCACTGATGGAGATAGCAGAGGGCATCCAAGTTGTGACCACAAATCGCCATCACCCCTGACAACAGGAAAAGTCAGGATGGAAAGAGCAGTGAGCAGCAGACCAGGTTGCGGGCAGAGGGGAAGAGAGAGCAAAAGACAGAGACACAGAATTGCCTGAAAGAGAGACGTGAAGGCGTGGTGGGGCGAGAGAGCGAGAGAGTGACAGAGAGTGAAAGACTCAGAGCAGTGACAGAAATAGAGAGAGAGAGTGTGTCAGCACAGGTGCAGGAACGGGGGAGTGGGACAGGTGGCGAAGGGTAGCGGCCACCTCTCCAGTTTTGCAGGCCAAAAGAGATGCCCTTAACATTGATTTAATGCTGCTGCTAATTGGGTCAGTGCATGACATAGTTCAGTGCCTTGCCCCTTTACAATTGGCTATAGGCCTGATACAAGCTGTCTGCCTGCCAGTCCCAGCAGAGTCATAAAGTACAGTCATCATGTTAACGTCTGCAACTCTGGTTGATAACAGCTCTATTTATGTATCTATGTAACTAGAAGCCAGGCTAGCAAGAGAGGTATAAAGGTAGCAGCCCCCCACCTCCTATTTTCCTGACTGACTCCTTCCTTGCTAATCTAGCTTTATTGGCTTGGGGTTGGTACTGGTAAAGTTCGGTAAGGTACAGTAATTTGTTTCAGAACTTTTGTTTGTGTGGTTGCTTGCTGCAACTGTGAGTGAGACAGAGTGCGCTGACTACTCCATCGTCTGGCTACGGAATCTGCACTGGGTGATGACAGTTTTATATTTTAATTTTATTCTGTTGAAAGTGTTTATTTAAAGAAACAATTTTCCCAGGCCCCCACCTTGTATCAGTGAGTGTTGTGAGTTGCGAGTCCGACAGTCCCTGTAGCTTCGCTCTAAGCCGCTGCCGCCCACAAGCCATGCTCTCTCCTTGCTTGCCCAGAGGTACTGTAGGTCGATGTGGTCACTAACCTCCTTGCTTTGCCTTGAAAATTTACTGGGTCAGACCCAGATAGGTTACAGGGTGGTCAGGCCTCAAGAGGGACCTCAAAAAGTGAAGAAAAACTGAAGACAATTCTGGATCAGAAAACGAATCCACTCTACTGCTAGCTGCTCCTACTCCTACCACTCTGCTATTGAATTTGCAAAAGTACATTTATTTTTCATTCTTGGGTAATGAGAGAGGTCCATGGGGCACAAGTCTAAGCAGTCAGGGTTTTTTTTTTTCTTGCTCGTTTTTATTTCAGCATGGTGATT
Organism: Neoceratodus forsteri; assembly: GCA_016271365.2. Classification (NCBI taxonomy): domain Eukaryota; kingdom Metazoa; phylum Chordata; order Ceratodontiformes; family Ceratodontidae; genus Neoceratodus; species Neoceratodus forsteri. The sequence goes on along the minus strand of CM028132.1, from coordinate 1,456,059,988 downwards.
GGTGGTGATGATGATATCTGTGTAAATGCAAGTGATTGCCTTGTTTGGAATGACAAAAAAAATGGTGCTGATACTACTGTACTGATGTAGAGGTACTGGTGCTGATGCTGAATCGGGATAATGTCAGTGACATGAAGCATCCAGGCCAGCTCTACATCTCTGAAAATGCGAGGCATTTTCCATGGAATGGAGATTTTATGCTATTCCCAATGCTGATTGTTTACATTTTTTTAAATTTAAATTGTGATATTAGAATAGTGGGACTGCTTTTGCGATCTGGAAATGTGTGGTGATCCTAGTTTGGCTCATAATGTCAGGATGATATTGGGTGTGACATATTATTATTATAGACTGTATGAATATTTATTATGTGACATCATAGACACAGAGCAGGATAGGGCAGGCTTCTTCTCTCATTTTATTTTCTAATGCATGCTGGTCAAACTAGTAAAATCAAAAGCATTTTATATCCCGTAATGCTGCTATAATGCAGGTCATGCCTTAACATAAGCATTTGCATGCTCAGTGTACTTTAGGTGGAATGGAAACCAAGAACAGATAAAATGAATTTCAAAAAATAATTTTGCTATATATATATATATTTACTTTGGGCTTTAGTAACTCCTTTAATTTTGACGGCAGATAAGGACCGCTTGGCCCACCTAGTCTGCCCATTTTCCTACCTAACAGATAAGCTGCAGATCCTAGTTAACCAACAGCTTACTTCCTCCTACCCCCCACTAGGACTGCCTTATGCCTGTCCCATGCATTCTTGAAGTCCCCCACTGTTCTTGACTCCACAACCTCTTCAGGGAGGCTGTTCCATGCATCCACAACACTCTCAGTGAAAAAATACTTGCTCACATTACCTCTGAGCCGTCCCCCCTCTATCTTCAAATTGTGCCCCCCCTCGTTCTTGCACATCTCTTTTTCTGAAAGATGCCACCCTCTTGGACTTTGTTGATTCCCTTGAGGTACTTGAAAGTTTCTATCATGTCCCCTTTCTCCCTTCTTTTCTCAAGGGTATATATATTAAGCTCCTTTAGTCTTTCTTCATATGTCTTCTAGTGCAGACCCTGCACCATTTTGGTTGCCCTCCTCTGGACAGCCTCCACTCTGTCTAAGTCTTTGCGGAGATGGGGTCTCCAGAACTGCACACAGTACTCCAGATGGGGTCTCCCCAACTGTCTGTACAGAGGGATAACAACTTCCTGTTTTCTACTGGTGATGCCTCTCCTATGCATCCCAGTATCACCCCAACCTTCCTTACTGCCTTCTCACATTGCTTGCCCACCTTTAGGTCATCTGATATAATTACCCCCGGTCCTTTCCATTTTACTGTTGTCAGTATCTCACTCCCCATTGTGACTCTTCCCTGGGTTTTGTTTCCCAGGTGCATTATCTTGCACTTCTTTGCATTGAATCTGAGCTGCCATACATTTGACCATTCCTCCGACCTTGCCAAGTCCCTTCTCATCCTTTCCACTCCATCTTGTGTATCAACCCTATTGTAGATCTTTGTGTCATCTGCAAAGATACATACTTTTCCTTCCAGTTCCTCCGCAATGTCACTTATAAAGACATTAAAAAGGACCGGTCCCAGTACTGAACCCTGCGGTACCCTGCTAGTAACCCTCCTTTCTTCACTGTGGACTCCATTTACAACTACTCTTTGCTTCCTGTTGTCTAGCCAATTTTTTATCCAGGCTACCATCTTGGGACCCACTCCAAGGCTGGCTAACTTGTGTATTAATCTTTTGTGTGGGACTGTATCAAATGCCTTGCTAAAATCTAGGTAGGGCACGTCCACAGCCCCTCCCTGGTCTACTACTTTGGTCACCCAGTCAAAGAAATCTATTAGATTCATCTGACATGACCTTCCCATCATGAATTCATGCTGCCTTGGGTCCTGTGCCCCACTGGCCTCTAGGTACTCAACAATTCTTTCCTTCAGAAGTGATTCCATCATGTTCCCTACCACTGAGCTCAAACTAACTGGTCTGTAGTTTCCTGCCTCTGTCCTGCTCCCACTTTTGTGAAAAGAAATCACATTCACCCTCCTCCAGTCCTCAGGTTCCACCCCATCTTCCCATGATTTGTTAAAGAGAGTAGTCAGCGGTGTCACTAGTTCTACCCTTAGTTCTTTTAGAATTCTTTTGTGAATCTCATCAGGCCCTATTGCTTTGTCCACCTTCAATTTTATTAGTTCTTTCAGAACTCTTTCTTCTGTAAATGGACTGGTATCGACCCCCATCTTCAGAGTGTTTCTCTTGTTTGGTTTAGATACCTCCCCCTCCTCTTCCTTTGTGAATACTGAGCAGAAATATTTGTTCAGTATCCCTGCTTTTTCACTGTCACCTTCTACCCACATTCCCTTCCCTTTATTAAACCTCAGAATCCCTCCTTTGGTCTTTCTTCGCTCCCTAATGTACCTATTAAAGGTCTTATCCCCCTTCTTAACAGAGTTGGCTATCCTTTCCTTGGTTTGGGTCTTTGCTATTCTGACTGTCTTCCCAGCCTCTTTCTGCTTTAACTGATAAAGTTCTCTGTCCTGCTCCTTCTGTGTTTCCTTATATTTCCTGAATGCTATCCTTTTCTCCTTAACCTTCCCTGCCACCGCTTTTGAGAACTATAGCAGTTTTTTCCTTCATTGTGTTTTGTTGATTTGCTTTACACAAAGGCTTGTTGCCTCTGTGATGGCTGTTTTGATTATTCCCCATTGTTCCTCCACTCCTCCTTCTTGCTTGTTTGCAAGTGCTTTTCTGAGGCACTCTCTCATTTTCCCAAAGTCAGCCCTCCTAAAGTCCAATACTCTTGCTTTTGTATGGCTTGATTACATGGCTGTTTTTATCGTGAACCACACTGTTTGGTGGTCGCTTGTTCCCAGATGGCTACCCACTTCTAAATCTGAGATTCTTTCTCTGTCCCCATTTGAGAGTAAATTTCAGTATCACTATTAGCTTGACTCTTACGACCCCCCCCAAAGGAAACCATCAAGATAGGCTTCTGCTTTGGTTTATTTTCCTCCCTCTCCTAGGAATTTGATTTTGATTTGAAAATTAATTGCATTTTTATCCCACCCCCCACAAAATACAGTTGGGGTTGGGATTGCCTATTGCCCCAGCCCTTTTCCATACCAACAGGCAGACTTACAATATGATTTGGCTTGAATTTGGTTTGGCACTTGTTTGTCCCCACCACCACCACCACCATCACCACCATCCATATACAGATTGGGATAGGATTCTGGTTTGGGATTGCCTAGTGTTTGCATCCTGGTTTTCTTAGTTTTTCAACTGAGGGAGTCTCCCTCTTGGCTAACATTACAGCACTGACTTTCTTTCAGGACACATGGATGGAGGCTGGGCTTCCCAGAACTGGTATTTCCCATAACTGACAGCCATAAATGTTCAACCCTTCTGAAATAATTTCTTAAAACTGAATACAGATTTTTTTAATTGGATGGGGTAATTAATTTTCCTTCACTATACTGAAATCAGTCATAGTGAACGGTTATGGCCAGTTGTGCAAGCAAACACGTAAGTTATATGGTAACAGGCTTGCAGCTTATGTGATACCTCTTAGTCACGCCTCTTCCTGTCCATGCCCGAGTCATAGACAGCACAGTATACTAAATGTAACCCCTAGATGGCGCAATCCCAGGGGCTACTACCCCTGCCTGATTTGCCACTAACAGGTTGAGGGGCCTGGATCCAATGGCGGGTGCCTCCACCCAGAGGTCAGGGTTTGCAATAGTTAAACTAACTTGGTCACAGCCCTCTGGGACACTGCAACCCCCCTTTCTTCCCAGTAGTGGCCCACACAATATATCAGAATTACCTTCACAGTATACACTTACCCCCAGGTCTGGTTCCGCACTGGGACCTCCTTGAAATGAGATACAGTGCAACAATCACAGTACAGTACTTTAACATAGACAAATACCTCAGGCAGTATAACTTTGCTGAAACAAGCAGCTCTGATTTATTGAGGGGATATAACAAGGACGGGAAATCAGGTTAATTAGCTTATCACTCTAATAATCTACCTATGGCTCTGTGCACAGGCCTATCCCTAACAGTTACTGTCCCTGGGTACCCAAGCCCTAGTGGCTAGTCCAAACCGTGGCAGCTGGTAGGGGCCCTTTCACACAGAGAAAGAGGAGATTAAACAGTCAGCAGTACAGTAATTCCATTTGGATTTAATGTGGCAATTCAACAGAGGCGACCTGAATTAGTACTCACGACCTCCAAATAAGATAGGGTCCTTCAATGTCAGCAGGGCTCACTTGAGGTACACAAACCTCTTCACACATCCATATAAAGAAAGCACTATACCAGGCAGGCTGCATCTGTATCCGATCGCAATTACTGCACACAATACCCGGAGAACACACAGCAGATTCAGTTCCTGACAGACCGAGTGCAATTTTCAGCAATTCCTCCAGTCTTCTACAGGGTGAGCCTGGTTTCTACTCTTCAGAGATCCTTTGATTCTTTTCACAGGACGGATTCAGTCCTAACAAGCTGTTACACAAGCTGCAGACGGAACTCTGGGCCTTACACACGTTTTTGACTAAAACTGCACACTGAAAAGCACAGGGCTCCTTCCTTCTTCACTGCAAAGCTCAACTGAACCTCCAACCACACAAAACCGGCACTCTTTGAGTTCCTCCCAGTTCTTGACTGGATTGGCTGTCACTCACAATAGACTGCTGCTGTTGGTCCAAAAGGCACTGAAGTCTAAACTACATCTCCCAGAGTCACTGCCCATACAATCCTCTTGTGGCTGGCTCAGATTATGAGTTCAAGTTCTGATTCGTCCAAGGCACCATTTTAGAGCTAGCTTACCCCACATTGATTGGTCCAGTTCAGCAGTTCAAAACTAGAATGGGAACTAGCAGACACAGTTCTGACTGCAAAGAAAGCAGGTTAGACAAACTGTAATTTCATTATTACTCCAAATAATTTCTGGCAAACAGTTACATCTTTCAGATAGGTTCCCTTGCACTCTAGTGACTGCAAAATGGAGTGAATTGGCAGCAGCAGGTGGTACTCAAACAGAGAAACACACAGTCCCCATATAAACTAATTATGTCTGCAAGCAGACAGCTCTTAAAGACAGTACCAGAGGTTCTAAAAACACTCACCGATAAATGGCTTAAATGCCAAACACCATTCAGGCTTGGAGCATTCAAGCAAGCTCCTGAAGTCTTTTGGGAACCCCCATTTGCAGGGGATTACACCTTCCTGGCCTGGGAAAGCTTGACGCTCCAGCGTCAAGCAAGTACCATAAGTTTCAACTGCAACCATATACATTTGCATTAGGCTCGCATACGTAATCATCAGTCAATATATCATTTTACCAAGAACACATTTCTGAAACATTGCAGTACGTCACTCTTTACACAGTATTACATACACATTGTACCAACTCAAGTTATTACCTCTTGTACATGAAACCTGAAGAGAGGCCTTCCTATCAGTTACCTTGGGGCTGGACGGGCAAGGGCACCATACTTAGAGGGCAACACAAGTAACTTGGAGTTAGCACTGACGCTCAGTTTGGGCAATGAGCTCGGGGACACATACACTCCTTTATGCACAACATTGAGAGGCAAATCCACAGGCCTCCCAAGGGAATCATAACTGAGGTGCACCACTGGCTTTACAGCTCGACCAGTCTTTCTAGGGGGAACTGTTACAGTCTCTGCACTCTGAGCCTCATTTTCAGCATTGTCCTCACTTGTCAGGGGAGTCTCCATGGGGGTAGAGAGGCTAGAACTTGGGGCATTTTCAGCTCCAGGAGTTACAGTTTCTGAGTCCACAACATTTGGCTCGCATGGAGAGCTTTCGGACACTGGCAGTGGACTGTCAGGACACTCAAAATACTCTTCTTGTTCAGGTATATCACCAGTCTGCCCCAATATAACATTTTCCTTCCCTGAAAGCTCAAACAGTTCAACCATGCACAATGATTCCATTTCATCTGATCTGATGCTTTGCACTTCACTTTCTGGGAGCATTGGCTCCAGGGATGAAGCTGGAGGCTTAGACAGTCCAGAAGGCCCAGCTTCATCTCCAGTATTGACTAAGGGATTGCCCCAAACAATTGACTCAGTTCAGTAAGAAGGATAGTATTCAAAGTCCTCTCACTTTCTTCCGATATGGACTGACAGTCATGCTCAACTGGGACTTGTGGAGGAACACTTACTTTGCTTCTGTAGGTGCAGACTTTCTTGATCTTTTCTTAGCAGCTCTAGTCACTGGTCCAGAGGGGCATCTTCTAGGGCTCAGACTCAATTAAGATTTGTCCAATGGGCAGTAAATGATTTCATGCATTGTTTTTACATCTTTGAATTATTCTCAGGCCTTACTTTGTACACTGGCAGATCATCTAGTTTGCCCACTACAATGTGAGGGAGATGGTGCCATCTGTCAGCAATCTTGTGCTTGCCATGCAGTCCCAGATTTCTTAGCAATATCCGATCTCCCTCCTGGAGTTCCTGTGCTTTCACCTTTTATCATACCTTTCTTTGTTGGCCAGATTTCTTTTGGCAGCCATGGTTTGAGCCAGTTGGTACGCATGAGTTAGCTGGGCCTTTAACTTTGCACATACTGTAAATAGTTGTCAGCTTGAACCCCATCAGGAGAGACCCAAACACACATCTACTGGTAGTCGAGCTTCTCTCCAAACATCAGGCGGTAGGGGAGAATCCAGTGGCATCACTTTTGGTGCAGTTATAAGCATGTACCAGGGTGCTAATTTGTTGGCTCCATCTAGGCTTGTCCTTTGGGTGCAGGGTGCCTAGCATATCTAGCAAAGTGTGGTTGAAACGTTCAGGCTGTGGGTCCCCCTGGGGGTGGTAAGGAGTGGTTCTGGACTTTCGCACTCCCCACAGAGAAAGCATCTCTTTGATCAGACGACTCTCAAAGTCTCTCCCTTGATCAGAATGGATTCTTTGTGGAGCCCCATAGTGAACAAAAAGTTTTCTACAAGTACTTTGGCCACAGTGGATGCTTTCTGGTCTTTGGTGGGGAAAGCTTGGGCATATCTCGTGAAATGGTCAGTGACCACCAGCACATTACTGATATTTCTTTGATCTGACTCCAAACTCAGAAAATCAATACAGACCAGCTCCATGGGTGCACTGGTGGTGATGTTAACAAGGGGCAGCCCTCTGGGCAAAGCTTTCCTCTGTAAGCAGCTAACTACAAGTTCGGAATGTGTTGCTCCACATCAGCCCCCATCTTAGGCCAATAGAATCTGGATCTCACCAAGTCAAGTGTTCTGTCTATACCAAGGTGCCCCATGTGGTTGTGCAAGGACCTCAGTACTGAGTCTCGAAGGCAGTGGGCACTAGTTGTTGTTTGTCTACTTGTCCCCTCTGTCTACTGTTTCTCTGTATAACAGTTTATTGATCAGTTTCAACTTAGGACCTTCTTTTGTATAACAGTGCAGTTCTCAAATCAGTGGAGCGTAATTTGGACACATCTTTCCTGCATATAGGGCTTCTAAAGCTGCTTTGATCATGGGATCGCAGGATTGAGCACGCGAATACTGTCATTGTCCAGCTGAGGCAGTGCACCAATGTCTATTGCAGAAAAGTGGCAACAAGCAGCAGGTATGCAATTCTCAGAGGCTCCCAAGCAATCCACCATGCAGTCCACTGCGTCGTGGACATTTTTCCTCCTATCAAACTTCGGCAAGAGTGCCCGAATGTCAGGTTCTGCCAATCGGACCCAATCATTCTGAGGAACAGACCTCCGGAGAGCATCAGCATCTATGTGGTTCAGACCTGCTCGGGTATTCAGAGCATAGTCATATGTAGATAATGCAGAAAGCACCTATGGCCAGTGGCATCCAACTTAGCTGAGGTCTGCACATAGGTCAAAGGATTATTGTCGGTTTTACTAGTATTTTAGCCCCATACAAGTACTCATGGAATTGGTCAACAATAGCCCACTTCAAAGCTAGAACTCTAACTTATGTACAGGATAGTTCTTTTCAGATGGGGTCAGGCTTCTACTGGCAAAGGCCACTGGTCTCAGGCCATTCTCAGGTTTTGGTACAACACAGCCTCCAACCCTTGCAGCTAGCATCAGTGTGCAGGACGAAGGTTTTCTTGATCGGCATAGGCCAGCACTGGAGCATGGGTAAGTTGATATATGATCTCATGAAAAGCAGTCTCACAATCAGGAGTCCAGCGGCCCCAAATACTTCACTCGGATGAAAATACACTTTTTCAGTCTTGAGGGACGCTGACTTTGGTATTTTTGTGGGTTGGGGATACCCTGAGTAAGGTTAAGTAAAGGGCGGATCACTCTTGAATAGTCCTTGATGAAGCGCCGATAATAACCACAGAATCCCAGGAATCTTTGCAGTTCTTTTAGATTTTGGGCTGTGGCCAGGTGGTCAAGGCCTCAACTTTACTTGGTCGGTCTCTATTCCTCGGTGGATACTATGTGTCCCACATACTTTACTGATGTTTGAAAGAATTGACACTTATCAATGGACAGTTTAAGGCCAAAGTCCTCCAGTCGGTCAATACCTTAAATAATCTGCTCTCATGTTCTCCAGTGAGCTACCAAACACAATAACATCATCTAGGTATACCAGGCACTCTAGTAAGTTCATGTCCCCACTGCACGCCCATCAATCGTTGAAAAGTGGCTGGGGCACCTGAAATCCTTGAGGCATCCTCATGAATTCATAGAAGCCAAGCGGACAGATAAAGGCCGTCTTCTCACGGGTCCTCTCGGCCATCGGGATCTGGTAGTACCACTCGGAGATCCAGCACAGAGAACCACTTGCTCCCGCTTGGGCAGTCCAAAGCATCCTGAATGCGGGCATTGTGTACTGATCAGGGATAGTCCGCTGGTTTAAGGTGCGATAATCCCACACATCCTTACTGTTCCATTCTTTTCCTCACTACCACAATGGGGAAGCATAAAGGGCTTCTGGATTCTTGTATTACACCAGCAGCTAACATCTCTTGCAGATGCCGTCTCACATCATCTATGTCAGCAGGTGCCAGGCGTCGAGACCTCTCACGAAATGGTCTTTCGTCATGCAGCCGGATATTGTGCTCAGCTCCTTGCACGCATCCTACATCCCATTCCTTTAAAGAAAACACCTGGTCTCTCTGGGCAAGCTTCTCACTGATCCTCACTTTCCATTCAGCTGGCAGCGGAGTCGCCCGAAATCAAACAAGTCAGCGTTACTCTGTCATTCTTCCTTGAACTCTTGCTGCTGGGTAGCACTGCAGTGTCTGCACAATGCACATTAGCCAGGATGCAACCTCTGTTTACTCGAATGTCTCTTTCAGACACATTATGAACTTGGACATTACCCTTCTGGCATAAGCATGGGCTCTAGCGGGCAAAATACTAGGCTTGACCAGCAGTCCCTCTGGCAATTTTCCATCGCCTGGTGCATCCAACATTAATATTTTATTCTTAACATCCTTTCTGATACGGACCTCTCCCTGTAAGGTACACTGGGCATTTGGCGCCAGGATCAGAGACTCAGGATCCTTCTTCCATACAATTCCGACCGGTTCCTCTGGTTCTGTTTTTTCAGCATCTCTCTGTGCCTCATAGGCCTTCTTAATTAAAGCCGGAACTCTTAAAGCTCTACTAGTCTTTGACCCCTGTTTTTCATAACACAACTGTGCCAGCCTTCCGAACATATGAGCATTTGTTCCAATCAACAAAGGGACACCATCATACAGTCCAGTGGGGGGACACACTAAGGCTAGGGTCTCTACTTGTTCGGCCACTCCAGCCACGGAGGTGGGGAAAGACAGCCAAATTCGGATATACCCAGAATAGGGTAGGCTTCTCACTTAACCCCATACATGCAGTCCTTCTAATGGTTGTAAGGGTACGTCTGACAAATGCTCCTGATACCAATCCTGGAACATAATTGTCACTTGGGAGCCACTGTCTAATACAGCTCTTGTAGACACTCCATTCACCTTTACAGTGGTCTCCATGGAGGGACCCACTATTCTGGACCAGTCTGGAGAGGCGGTAGTGGGGCCTGGGCAACTGACCTTGACAAAAGGGACGTGAATTAGCATTTTGGTGCCCTCACTGGGATCATGTCGTGCACCTCTTAACCACTGATTTCTTCTCCGAAGCCTCCTTGTAGCCTATATGCAACTTTGTCAGTGTCTTTTGGGACTGGCATTCCTTTCATGTGCCCATCTTTCCCACAATTTAGCAAACATACTTTCTGGAGTTTGAGCTGGCCGGCGACACACTGGGAGCCAAGGCGGGGGTATTACTAACTGGAAACCTGGGTGCCATCTCTGTCTGCGCGTGATAAGCATTTGGAGACATCTAGTCAGTTTCTCCACTTCCATGGTCAAGGAATTGAGTTTGGAGCTGTTATCAGCTGGAGATACATGGGTGGGTACCCCACCCCATAGCAGATGCAGTCAGATATAGGTCAGGGCTCGTACTTGCAGGCGTGGCCTTCATAAGAGGACTGTTTTGAATTCCCGGATCTCTCTCAACAGTTAACCCCATTGTGGCATATCTTTTTCCTTGTCAGAGCACTCATTGACTGTCAACCTCTGCCCCTGAACTTCACTTGATGGGTCACCCTCAGTCACTCGGGTCGTAGCCACAGCTGTTGGTGCAGGTACCTCCCGAGGTCGCCTTTTCTCAACTCCTCAATTTCTCTCATTAACTCATCATAGGAGGGTGGGGATTCCAGTCGATTTGCCAAGTAACTGAAGCAACAGCAGTTCTGAGAAGGGGCAGACTTAAGATTCTGTCCAGTCTGGTTCGGTCCAGTTCAATCGCTGGCAAACTACCCTTTCTGAGGCATTCTTGCAACAATTTTTCCAGCCGAGACATACACAGACAACAACTCCCTTGGTACTGTTGTGCATTTCTTACTCTCCACCATAGGTCCTCATCAGAATCTGGGCTCCCATACACATTCTCCAAGGCCTCAAGATAGGCCTGTGCAGTCGCTTCAGGGTTACTGGCCCGTTTAGCACGGATGGTAGCCAGGGCAGGTCTCGGGGCTCTCACTAACCCTCTTTCGCTTTTCGCCTTCCGAGCATTGCCATTCTAGCACTTGGGGGGCAACATAATCTATCCAGGTCTCCCAGTCATCCTCCCCTTTGGGGGTGGGGAGGGTGCCAGAGAAGATCCTCAACCTTCGGTAAGAGTCGTGACTAATGGCAGGTGCAGAAATAGGAGTCTGCATTGGTTCAGCCACCATTACGGGCACTGGAGCAGGAGAGGGTGTTGGGGAAGGAACACCCCCAGGTGGCAAGAATAGTTTCTTCAAGTCCTCCACAGTTTTCCCCTCTCCCAGCAACCATTCAGCAAATTTCTCCTCAAAGGTTTAAGATAGTGGTGGGGGCTGATTCCCCAGGTCTTTACTGTCATAGTTATCACTCTCCAAGCAGTGAGGGCTCCCTCTGGGTTAATGGTCTGTGGCACTTTGGAGCAATCATGGGATCCTTAAACTCTACTAGGGCCAGGAAAGTGTGGGTGAGCAGATTAGCATGCCGACCCACCACCACAGGGTTTTGTAAACCTTCCACCTTGGAAAGTACTCCTGCACAGTGTCCGTATTGATACCCAGGGGATGTCCAGGATAAGCATAGCATTTTGGGGTCGATCTCTCCCCAGTACACCACCACCAGCCGGTGCACAGCCACTTCTGTCGGGTACCCATTTTTTCTAAACAGTGGTTCGTGAATATGGCCACTAGAGGACACAATCCCAGCGGTGAGCCTCCAAGATGTAACCCCTAGATGGCGCTATCCCAGGGCTACTACCCTGCCTGATTTGCCACTAACAGGTTGAGGGGCCTGGATCCAATGGCGGTGCCTCCACCCAGAGGTCAGGGTTTGCATTAGTTAAACTAACTTGGCCAAGCCCTCTGGGACACTGCACCTCCTTTCTTCCCACTAGTGGCCCACAATATATCAGAATTACCTTCACAGTATACACTTACCCCAGGTCTGGTTCCGCACTGGGACCTCCTGTGAAGTGAGATACAGTGCAACAATCACAGTACAGTACTTTAACATAGACAAATACCTCAGGCAGTATAACTTTGCTGAAACAAGCAGCTCTGATTTATTTAGGGGGATATAACAAGGACAGGGGGAAATCAGGTTAATTAGCTTATCACTAATAATCTACCTATGGCTCTGTGCACAGGCCTATCCCTATCAGTTACTGTCCCTGGGTACCCAAGCCCTAGTGGCTAGTCCAAACCGTGGCAGCTGGTAGGGGCCCTTTCACACAGAGAAAAGGAGAATTAAACAGTCAGCAGTACAGTAATTCCATTTGGATTTAATGTGGCAATTCAACAGGGAGCGACCCTGAATTAGTACTCACGACCTCCAAATAAGATAGGGTCCTTCAATGTCAGCAGGGCTCACTTGAGGTACACAAACCTCTTCACACATCCATATAAAAGAAAGCACTATACCAGGCAGGCTGCATCTGTATCCCGATCGCAATTACTGCACAATACCCGGGAGAACACACAGCAGATTCAGTTCCTGACAGACCGAGTGCAATTTTCAGCAATTCCTCCAGTCTTCTACAGGGTGAGCCTGGTTTCTACTCTTCAGAGATCCTATGATTCTTTTCACAGGACGGATTCAGTCCTAACAAGCTGTTACACAAGCTGCAGACCGGAACTCTGGGCCTTACACACGTTTTTTGACTAAAACTGCACACTGAAAAAGCACAGGGCTCCTTCCTTCTTCACTGCCAAAGCTCAACTGAAACTCCAACCGACAAACCGGCACTTCCTTTGAGTTCCTCCAGTTCTTGACTGGATTGGCTGTCACTCAAATAGACTGCTGCTGTTGGTCCAAAAGGCACTGAAGTCTAAACTACATCTCCCAGAGTCACTGCCCATACAATCCTCTGTGGCTGGCTCAGATTATGAGTCCAAGTCTGATTCGTCCAAGGCACCATTTTAGAGCTAGCTTACCCCACACTGATTGGTCCAGTTCAGCAGTTCAAAACTAGAATGGGGAACTAGCAGACACAGTTCTGACTGCAAAAAAACAGGTTAGACAAACTGTAATTTCATTATTACTCTAAATAATTTCTGGCAAACAGTTACATCTTTCAGATAGGTTCCCTTTGCACCCTAGTGACTGCAAAATGAAGTGAATTGGCAGCAGCTTGAGTGGTACTCAAACAGAGAAAACACAGTCCCCCATATAACTAATTATGTCTGCAAGCAGACAGCTCTTAAAGAGACAGTACCAGAGGTTCTAAAACACTCACTGATAAATGGCTTAACGCCAAACACCATTCAGGCTTGGAGCATTCAAGCAAGCTCCTGGAAGTCTTTTGGGAACCCCCATTTGCAGGGTTACACCCTTCTCAGCCTGGAAAAGCTTGGCGTCGCGTCAAGCAAGTACCCATAAGCTTTAACTGCAACCATATACATTTGCATTAGGCTCACACATGTAATCATCAGTCAATATATCATTTTACCAAGAACACATTTCTGAAACATTGCAGTACGTCACTCTTTACACATTCACACATTGTACCATAACTCAAGTTATTACCTCTTGTACATGAAACCTGAAGAGAGGGGCCCTTCCTATCAGTTACCTTGGGGCTGGACGGGACAAGGGCACTATACTTAGAGGGCAACACAAGTAACTTGAGTTAGCACTGACGCTCAGTTTGGGCAATGAGCTCGGGACACATACACTCCTTTATGAACAACATTGAGAGGCAAATCCACAGGCCTCCCAAGAATCATAACTGAGGTGCACCACAGGCTTTACAGCTCGACCAGTCTTTCTAGGGGAACTGTTATAGTCTCTGCACTCTGAGCCTCATTTTCAGCATTGTCCTCCTTGTCAGGGGAGTCTCCATGGGGTAGAGAGGCTAGAACAGGGGCACTTTCAGCTCCAGGAGTTACAGTTTCTGAGTCCACAACATTTGGCTCACATGGAGCTTGGACACTGGCAGTGGACTGTCAGGGCACTCAAAATACTCTTCTTGTTCGGTGTATCACCAGTCTGCCCCAATATCATTTCCTCCCTGAAAGCTCAAACAGTTCAACCATGCACAATGATTCCATTTCATCTGATCTGATGCTTGCACTTCACTTTCTGGGAGCATTGGCTCCAGGGATGAAGCTGGGGCTTAGACAGTCCAGAAGGCCCAGCTTCATCTCCAGTATTGACTAGGGATTGCCCAAACAATTGACTCAGTTCGTAAGAAGGATAGTATTCAAAGTCACTCTCACTTTCTTCCGATATGGACTGACAGTCATGCTCAACTGGGACTTGTGGAGGGAACACTTTAACTTTGCTTCTGTAGGTGCAGACTTTCTTGATCTTTTCTAGCAGCAGCTCTAGTCACTGGTCCAGGGGCATCTTCTAGGGCTCAGACTCAATTAAGATTTGTCCAATGGGCAGTAAATGATTTCTATGCATTGTTTTTACATCTTTTGAATTATTCTCAGGCCTTACTTTGTACACTGGCAGATCATCTAGTTTGCCCACTACAATGAGGGAGATGGTGCCATCTGTCAGCAATCTTGTCTTGCCATGCAGTCCCAGATTTCTTAGCAATACCCGATCTCCTCCTGGGTTCCTGAGCTTTCACCTTTTATCATAACTTTCTTTGTTGGCCAGATTTCTTTTGGCAGCCATGGTTTGAGCCAGTTAGTACGCATGAGTTAGCTGGGCCTTTAACTTTTGCACATACTGTAAATAGTTGTCAGCTTGAACCCCATCAGAGAGACCCGAAACACACATCTACTGGTAGTCGAGCTTCTCTTCCAAACATCAGGCGATAGGGAGAATCCAGTGGCATCACTTTTGGTGCAGTTATAAGCATGTACCAGGGTGCTAATTTGTTGGCTCCATCTAGGCTTGTCCTTTGGGTGCAGGGTGCCTAGCATATCTAGCAAAGTGCGGTTGAAACGTTTCAGGCTGTGGGTCCCCTGGGGGTGGTAAGGAGTGGTTCTGACTTTCGTGACTCCCACAGAGAAAGCATCTCTTTGATCAGACGACTCTCAAAGTCTCTCCTTGATCAGAATGGATTCTTAGTGAGCCCCATAGTGAACAAAAAGTTTTCTACAAGTACTTTGGCCACAGTGGATGCTTTCTGGTCTTTGGTGGGGAAAGCTTGGGCATATCTCTCGTGAAATGGTCAGTGACCACCAACACATTACTGATATTTCTTTGATCTGACTCCAAACTCAGAAAATCAATACAGACCAGCTCCATGGGTGCACTGGTGGTGATGTTAACAAGGGGGCAGCCCTCTGGGGCAAAGCTTTCCTCTGTAAGAGCGACTACAAGTTCGAATGTGTTGCTCCCATCAGCCCCCATCTTAGGCCAATAGAATCTGGATCTCACCAAGTCAAGTGTTCTGTCTATACCAAGGTGCCCCATGTGGTTGTGCAAGGACCTCAGTACTGAGTCTCGAGGCAGTGGGCAGCACTAGTTGTTGTTTGTCTACTTGTCCCCTCTGTCTACTGTTTCTCTGTATAACAGTTTATTGATCAGTTTCAACTTAGGAACTTCTTTGTATAACAGTGCAGTTCTCAAATCAGTGGGCGTAATTTGGACACATCTTTTCCTGCATAGAGGGCTTCTAAAGCTGCTTTGATCATGGGATCGCGAGATTGACCCGTCGAATACTATCATTGTCCAGCTGAGGCAGTGCACCAATGTCTATTGCAGAAAAGTGGCAATAAGCAACAGGTATGCAATTCTCAGAGGCTCCCAAGCAATCCACCATACAGTCCACTATCCGTGGACATTGTTCCTCCCTGTCAAACTTCCGGCAGAGTGCCCAATGTCAGGTTCTGCCAATCGGACCCAATCATTCTGGGAACAGGCCTCCGGGAGAGAGCATCAGCATCTATGTGGTTCAGACCTGCTCGGTATTCGAGAGCATAGTCATATGTAGATAATGCAGAAAGCCACCTATGGCCAGTGGCATCCAACTTAGTTAAGGTCTGCACATAGGTCAAAGGATTATTGTCAGTTTTTACTAGTATTTTAGCCCCATACAAGTACTCATGGAATTGGTCAACAATAGCCCACTTCAAAGCTAGGAACTCTAACTTATGTACAGGATAGTTCTTTTCGGATGGGGTGCAGGCTACTGGCAAAGGCCACTGGTCTCAGGCCATTCTCGTGCTCTTGGTACAACACAGCCCCCAACCCTTGCAAGCTAGCATCAGTGTGCAGGACGTAAAGGCTTTCTTGGATCGGCATAGGCCAGCACTGGAGCATGGGTAAGTTGATATATGATCTCATGAAAACAGTCTCACAATCAGGAGTCCAGCTGGCCCCAAATACTTCACTCGGATGAAAATACACTCTTTCAGTCTTGAGGACGCTGACTTTTGGTATTTTTGTGGGTTGGGGATACCCTTGAGTAAGGTTAAGTAAAGGCGGATCACTCTTGAATAGTCCTTGATGAAGCGCCGATAATAACCACAGAATCCAGAATCTTTGCAGTTCTTTTAGATTTTGGGCTGTGGCCAGGTGGTCAAGGCCTCAACTTTACTTGGGTCGGTCTCTATTCCTTGGTGGATACTATGTGTCCCACATACTTTACTGATGTTTGAAAGAATTGACACTTATCAATGGACAGTTTAAGGCCAAAAGTCCTCCAGTCGGTCCAATACCTTAAATAATCTGCTCTCATGTTCCTCCAGTGAGCTGCCAAACACAATAACATCATCTAGGTATACCAGGCACTCTAGTAAGTTCATGTCCCCACTGCACGCCCATCAATCGTTGAAAAGTGGCTGGGGCACCTGAAATCCCTTGAGGCATCCTCATGAATTCATAGAAGCCAAGCGGACAGATAAAGGCCGTCTTCTCACTCTCCCTGGGGCCATCGGGATCTGGTAGTACCCACTCCGGAGATCCAGCACAGAGAACCACTTGCTCCCGTTTAGGCAGTCAAAGCATCCTGAATCACGGGGCATTGTGTACTGATCAGGGATAGTCCGCGGTTAAGGTGCGATAATCCACACACATCCTTACTGTTCCATTCTTTCCTCACTACCACAATGGGGAAGCATAAGGGCTTCTGGATTCTTGTATTACACCAGCAGCTAACATCTCTTGCAGATGCCGTCTCCCATCATCTATGTCAGCAGGTGCCAGGCGTCGAGACCTCTCACGAAATGGTCTTGTCATGCAGCCGGATATTGTGCTCAGCTCCTTGCACGCATCCTACATCCCATTCCTTTAAAGAAAACACCTGGTCTCTCTGGGCAAGCTTCTCACTGATCCTCACTTCCATTCAGCTGGCAGCGGAGTCGCCAAATCAAACAAGTGTAGGCGTTACTCTGTCATTCTTCCTTTAACTCTTGCTGCTGGGTAGCACTGCAGTGTCTGCACAATGCACATTAGCCAGGATGCAACCTCTGTTTACTCGAATGTCTCTTTCAGACACATTATGAACTTGGACCATTACCCTTCTGGCATAAGCATGGGCTCTAGCGGGCAAAATACTAGGCTTGACCAGCAGTCCCTCTGGCAATTTTCCATCGCCTGGTGCATCCAACATTAATATTTTATTCTTAACATCCTTTCTGATACGGACCTCTCCCTGTAAGGTACACTGGGCATTTGGCGCCAGGATCAGAGACTCAGGATCCTTCTTCCATACAATTCGACCGGTTCCTCTGGTTCTGTTTTTCAGCATCTCTGTGCCTCATAGGCCTTCTTAATTAAAGCGGAACTCTTAAAGCTCTACTAGTCTTTGACCCTGTTTTCATAACACAACTGTGCCAGCCTTCCGAACATATGAGCATTTGTTCCAATCAACAAAGGGACACCATCATACAGTCCAGTGGGGGGACACACTAAGGCTAGGGTCTCTACTTGTTAGCCACTCCAGCCACGGAGGTGGGGAAAGACAACCAAATTCGGATATACCCAGAATAGGGTAGGCCTTCTCACTTAACCCCATACATGCAGTCCTTCTAATGGTTGTAAGGGTACCCTGACAAATGCTCCTGATACCAATCCTGGAACATAATTGTCACTTGGGAACCACTGTCTAATACAGCTCTTGTAGACACTCCATTCACCTTACAGTGGTCTCCATGGAGGACCCACTATTCTGGACCAGTCTGGAGAGGCGGTGTGGGGCCTGGGCAACTGACCTTGCCACAAAGGACGTGAATTAGCATTTTGGTGCCCTCACTGGGATCATATGTGCACCTCTTAACCACTGATTTCTTCTCCGAAGCTCTCCTTGTAGCCTATATGCAACTTTGTCAGTGTCTTTTGGGACTGGCATTCCCTTTTCATGTGCCCATCTTTCCCACAATTATAGCAAAACATACTTTCTGGAGTTTGAGCTGGCGAGGCGACACACTGGGAGCCAGGGCGGGGGTATTATAACTGGAAACCTGGGTGCCATCTCTGTCTGCGGTGATAAGCATTTGGGACATCTTGTCAGTTTCTCCACTTCCATGGTCAAGGAATTGAGTTTGGAGCTGTTATCAGCAGGAGATACATGGGTGGATACCCCACCCCCATAGCAGATGCAGTCAGATATAGGTCAGGGCCCGTACTTGCAGGTGTGGCCTTCATAAGGGGACTGTTTTTGAATTCGGATCTCTCTCAACAGTTAAGCCCCATTGTGGCATATCTTTTCCTTGTCAGAGCACTCATTGACTGTCAACCTCTGCCCTGAACTTCACTTGATGGGTCACCCTCAGTCACTCGGGTCGTAGCCACAGCTGTTGGTGCAGGTACCTCCGAGGTCGCCTTTTCTCAACTCCTCAATTTCTCTCATTAACTCATCATAGGAGGGTGGGGATTCAGTCGATTTGCCAGGCGTAACTGAAGCAACAGCAGTTCTGAGAAGGGGCAGACTTAAGGATTCTGTCCAGTCTGGTTCGGTCCAGTTCAATCGCTGGCAAACTACCCTTTCTGAGGCATTCTTGCAACAATTTTCCAGCGAGAGACATACACAGACAACATCCCCTTGGTACTGTTGTGCATTTCTTACTCTCCACCATAGGTCCTCATCAGAATCTGGGCTCCCATACACATTCTCCAAGGCCTCAAGATAGGCCTGTGCAGTAGCTTCATGGTTACTGGCCCGTTAGCTACGGATGGTAGCCAGGGCAGGACCTCGGAGCTCTCACTAACCCTCTTTATCCCGCCCGAGTACTTGCCATTCTAGCACTTGGGGGCAACATATCTATCCAGGTCTCCCAGTCATCCTCCCTTTGGGGTGGGGAGGGTGCCAGAGAAGATCCTCAACCTTCGGTAAGAGTCGTGACTAATGGCAGGTGCAGAAATAGGAGTCTGCATTGGTTCAGCCATCACGGGCACTGGAGCAGGAGAGGGTGTTGGGAAGGAACACCCCAGGTGGCAAGAATAGTTTCTTCAAGTCCTCCACAGTTTCCCTCTCCCAGCAACCATTCAGCAAATTTCTCCTCAAAGGTTTAAGATAGTGGTGGGGCTGATTCCCCGGTCTTTACTGTCCTTAGTTATCACTCTCCAAGCAGTGAGGGCTCCCTCTGGGTTAATGGTCTGTGGCACTTTGGAGCTATCTATGGGATCCTTAAACTCTACTAGGCCAGGAAAGTGTGGGTGAGCAGATTAGCATGCCGACCCACCACCACAGGGTTTTGTAAACCTTCCACCTTGGAAAGTACTCCCTGCACAGTGTCCGTATTGATACCCAGGGGATGTCCAGGATAAGCATAGCATTTGGGGTCGATCTCCTCCCAGTACACCACTCCACCAGCCGGTGCACAGCCACTTCTGTCGGGTACCCATTTTTTCTTAACAGTGGTTCGTAAATATGGCCACTAGAGGACACACAATCCCAGCGGTGAGCCTCCAAGATGTAACCCTAGATGGCACTATCCCAGGGCTACTACCCTGCCTGATTTGCCACTAACAGGTTGAGGGGCCTGGATCCAATGGGGGTGCCTCCACCCAGAGGTCAGGGTTTGCAATAGTTAAACTAACCTGGCCACAGCCCTCTGGGACACTGCAACCCCCTTTCTTCCCACTAGTGGCCCACACAATATATCAGAATTACCTTCACAGTATACACTTACCCCCAGGTCTGGTTCCAGCACTGGGACCTCCTGTGAAGTGAGATACAGTGCAACAATCACAGTACAGTACTTTAACATAGACAAATACTTCAGGCAGTATAACTTGCTGAAACAAGCAGCTCTGATTTATTTAGGGGATATAACAAGGACAGGGAGAAATCAGGTTAATTAGCTTATCACTCTAATAATCTACCTATGGCTCTGTGCACAAGCCTATCCCTATCAGTTACTGTCCCTGGGTACCCAAGCCCTAGTGGCTAGTCCAAACCGTGGCAGCTGGTAGGGGCCCTTTCACACAGAGAAAAGGAGAATTAAACAGTCAGCAGTACAGTAATTCCATTTGGATTTAATGTGGCAATTCAACAGGAGCGACCCTGAATTAGTACTCACGACCTCCAAATAAGATAGGGTCCTTCAATGTCAGCAGGGCTCACTTGAGGTACACAAACCTCTTCACACATCCATATAAAGAAAGCACTATACCAGGCAGGCTGCATCTGTATCCCGATCGCAATTACTGCACAATACCCGGGAGAACACACAGCAGATTCAGTTCCTGACAGACCGAGTGCAATTTTCAGCAATTCCTTCAGTCTTCTACAGGGTGAGCCTGGTTTCTACTCTTCAGAGATCCTTTGATTCTTTTCACAGGACGGATTCAGTCCTAACAAGCTTTACACAAGCTGCAGACCGGAACTCTGGGCCTTACACACGTTTTTGACTAAAACTGCACACTGAAAAAGCACAGGGCTCCTTCCTTCTTCACTGCCAAAGCTCAACTGAAACTCCAACCGACAAAACCGGCACTTCCTTTGAGTTCCTCCCAGTTCTTGACTGGATTGGCTGTCACTCACAATAGACTGCTGCTGTTGGTCCAAAAGGCACTGAAGTCTAAACTACATCTCCCAGAGTCACTGCCCATACAATCCTCTTGTGGCTGGCTCAGATTATGAGTCAAGTTCTGATTCGTCCAAGGCACCATTTTAGAGCTAGCTTCCCACACTGATTGGTCCAGTTCAGCAGTTCAAAACTAGAATGGGAACTAGCAGACACAGTTCTGACTGCAAAGAAAGCAGGTTAGACAAACTGTAATTTCATTATTACTCTAAATAATTTCTGGCAAACAGTTACATCTTTCAGATAGGTTCCTTTGCACTCCTAGTGACTGCAAAATGAAGTGAATTGGCAGCAGCTTGAGTGGTACTCAAACAGAGAAACACAGTCCCCCATATAAACTAATTATGTCTGCAAGCAGACAGCTCTTAAAGAGACAGTACCAGAGGTTCTAAAAACACTCACTGATAAATGGCTTAAACGCCAAACACCATTCAGGCTTGGAGCATTCAAGCAAGCTCCTGGAAGTCTTTTGGGAACCCCCATTTGCAGGGGGGTTACATATGTTTCAGTGATCTGTCCTTTTCATGCTGTGTCAGTCTTGTAAGATATGCAACCTCAATTAAGTCTTGGCTGAAACTCAGAATGCAAACACGTGGATACTACCCCCTTAACAGTGTCCTACTGCTCCCGTTCCTTTTCCATACCAGTTTCCCTGCTGTATTCATCTAGTAGCATTTGCTTTCAGGACTGTAAAGTGTTTTGCTTAATGTAAATTCCTGCTCCTGTGAACGAATGGCTCCCATTCCCAGCTCCTAGTACCCTGTACCCATCCCCAGAAAGCAGTGCGATCAGAAAAGAGGGGAGGAGGCACTTTCTAACAGGCCTCCTCCACTTTCCACTGGCTGTATTTGTGACCCATCTGCCTCCTCTTAAGCCCCCTATGGCATACATTAATTTAAAAAAAAAAAACAATGCCAGTGCGGCAATCAGGAAGCTGGGAAAGAGCTGCTTTCATTACATGCCTCCTTCACCTTCCGCTGGCTCATGCATTTCCTTGTCTCCCAACTCTGCTGACTAGGCCAAAGCCTAAGCTCTGTACAGGCTAGGAGTTCTAGAGCACCAGCAGGCACTCTCAGTACAGTGGGGTTGCGCTATCGGCAGGCTGCCCACAACCCCAACTTGCTCCTCTGCTGCCACCGCAAATAAATCCCCCATCACTGCCCACAGCATAACTACGGCTCAGGAAAGCCCCTCTTACACCCAGGAAGGGTTTTAAATTTATTTTAACATAAATGTGGCCTCAGAACATTGGGGCTAGACCACTAGGCCACCAGGGCTATCTTTATGTTGTACCCCCCCTTTACAGGGCATTTACAAGCCCCACTGACCACCAATAGAACTTTTATTTCTACAGAAGGGTTACTAGCCTCTAGTAGCCCACTTGGGCTACTAAATAAATTACTGGCCACTCTACCATCACTAGAGGCAAAGCGTCCCAGCTGTGCCCCCCCTTTCCCGAACCTCACTCCCTTTTCTCTCCTTCTGCTTTCTTACTGCTTTTTTATCTAACTAACCTAATTCTCTTCTGTTTTTCCAGGTCTGACTGAACGATGGCTTCAAACTTAATCAGATAAGTATTACTTTTATTTCTAACCTATCCCTTCTGCCCTGCTGATCCCCCTAACAGCTGTGGATCCTTTGTGACCCTTTTTATGTTTTATGTTACAGGTAACTTGGTGTCACTGCTTTGGACTCTACACAGACACCCTGCACCAGGTAAGTCCCTTTATTTAACCTTACTTTGGGTGGGTTGACTGCAACGGGTGTCCATGTCCATTGCAGCCGCCTCTGTTGCTGTTTCTCTGTCCTGGTAACCACTTTCTGCTTGTGGCCAGTGAGGACTTCAGGAAGGCTTGGCAGAGCAGTAAGTCCACTAACCCTTCTACTTCTGTAATTGTTTGAGACATGCAAAGTTAACAAGGTGATGTAATCTTGTCCACACACATTCCATACTTACATTCAGGTGTTCTTCTCAGGTAGATGTCCATGGAAACATAAACACAGACTGCATGTGTTATGACCCCAAATTTTCAGCACAGCTATTTCTTCACAGCACCTCATGAATATGACAGCTGTCGTTTTTCAAATGTGTTCTTGCAGCATCCTTAAAGGTGATTTTGTACTCTTTGCACTAAACCACCTTTTGGGCAGGAGTTGAACATTTTCTCCACCATTGCTCATGAGGTGGGGTCATAAGAAGGCTAAGTTGAACATGTGGCACAAAGCCAAACAATACAGTTATCAGGCAATGTTGCATTTTGCTAACACAACCTCATAACTTTAATACACCCCTGACACATATACCATGCAAGCAAACATTCGGCATTGACAAATGCTTGCTTGAATTGGAATAAATAGCATGATTCCTTAAAACTCAATGGAAAACAAACAAGCATTTATCAACACTGAATGTTTCTGTGCATGCTATAACATGTGCATGCTTTAACAGTTTGTTGGTGGGTTTTTTTAAGGGAGTGGTTGTGAATGCATTTACCCATGGTAGGCCAGCTGAGACGCAGTACTGTATCTCATTTTCAGTTGGGTCCTCATTTTATGTATTTTTTAAAAAATTTTTTTAATCCTTCTAAGCTGCTCCTGCCGTCAGATTCTAATCAACCTCCCCGGCCCCGTAACCCAGCTTCTTTGGGACATACAATCCAGCTATCATTCTCTGCCACAGAAATGTTGGGGGTGCCCAGTTGCCAGTGTGGGGCCTGCGAGGGGTCTGTTGTCATCCTGCAGTTGGGGTGTTTTTCCACCGAGTGCTCACCCCAGGCCAATTGATGTGCAATGGGCACGGGGGGCGAACTACACCTCCATGGAGACGCCCCAGGCACCCTGTACATGTTTACACATTTTTACAACACATATTCCTATTCCTTTGGACTACCTGGCTCATATGTAATATCTCATTTCCAGTGACCGCCTCCCTCGCTCACTCATCTCCACCTACCACCACCACCATCACCATCCTATTGGCATAGGTTGCATGGATACATGTTTGCAGTACACTCTCAAGGCAAATTTTTTTTTTTTTAATTTGCATTAAAGTCTGTCTGACTGGGTGCACTGATTATGACTACATCATAACGGGAAGTCCTGGCCGCAGTTCATTCATTTACTTAGACAGTGGTGGGAGGGAGCATTAAAAATCAACTCTCTACTGTAATAAAAGACTTAAAAACACTAGCTTTATATCAGTTATGTGTTAACTTTATTGTTTTCTAGTCATTGGTTATTTTTTGTTTTTTTACTTCTACCTGATGTTGATCTACTACACATTGTAGATAATGCAGCAATTATTTCACTGAGTCTTTCAAAATGTATCTGACTCTCCCCTGCTAACCACACAGCTGCTGTTTGTGACTAGGGCTGTGTAAATCTCTTAAAGTTCTACCTTGCAATCTTTATGGGTTGAACCTGAAAAAGTTCTACCTGGTTCTACTTGGTTCTTCAAACCACACAGTACAGCAGTCATATAACCCTCCTTTCTTTCTCTTTAGTAAATTCCAACCCCCCTACACCCTTGTCCAATTTCTCTGGTGTCCAGTGGTTCCTCCCCCAATCCTGTTCCCATAAGTTTTATTTATAGTTCCCTACTGTCTAATGAACCCTCCTCCCGATCCACAATGCAGTGCCCTGACTATAATTAAAAAAAAACAGGTAGTCTTATCTGATCTAGTGGCCCTCTCTCCATCCCCGCTCTCCTGTAATTAAAAGTTTATTCTTCCCTGGTGTCTAGCGGACCACCCACCCACCCACCCCAGCAGGTAGTGCCCCACCACCTCACTCCTCCCAACTCTGACCCCATGCCAGTGACTGGCACAGCCTTCCACTCTCCATCATGGCTGGCTGCCAGACTGAGCTATCAAAGAATGAGCATGTGCTTGTACAAGCACGCACTAATTCACTGACAGCTCGGACATGGGCACACTCATTCAGCTCTGCAGGCAGCCAGCCCTTGGGGTCAGAGACGAGAGCAGAGGTCTGTGCCCCCATCTCAAGCACTGGCTTACTCATTCAGCTCTGCAGGTGGCCAGTCCTGGAGGTTGGAGACGAGAGCGGAGGTCTGTGCCGGTCACTGATGTGGGGTCTGGATTGGTGGGAATGGCAACCGACACAGATCTCTACTCTCGTCTCTGACCCCCAGGGCCAGCAGCCCACGGAGCTGTCTTGTCAATGAATGAGCGTGTGCGTGTACAACCATGCGCTCATTAATTGATAGCTCAGTCCAGCAGCTGGCCATGGTGGAGAGTGGAGGGCTGTGCCAGTCGACAGCTCAGGGTTGAGGTTGGGGTGAGGGGGGTGGTGGAGTCTGCTAGACACCAGGAAAAAAGATACATTTTTTAATTAGAGAGGATCGGGTTCAGGGAGGTTATACTTTTTTTTTTTTTAATTACAGCCAGGGCATCAGGGATAGAGAGGGGGGGTCCACTGGACACCAGGAAACTATAAATAAAACTTAGGGGATCGGGACTTGGAGGGACCACTAGACACCAGGGTAATTGGAAATTTTATTTAACATGGGGCCAGGGATCGGCTAGGGAGGGGACCACTAGACACTGCAGAAAGGAATTTTATTTTACAGCACAGGGCACTAGACAGGAGGGATTGGGAATTTTATTTACAGACCGGCGATTGGTTGGAGGGGGAGACTTTCATGTAAACTTGACTAAGCATTGTGGTTCGTGCCTCATAAATTGAGTGAACCAAAGTTCACAATAAATATGAGGAAGTTCATGGGTGCTGCTACCCATTCAAACACCTGGGCTTCAACCTTTTTTGGGCTAGGGTCGAACTGAACTTGCAGCCCTACTGGTGACATCACAGTCTGTTATCAAGGTGAGCACTATGTTGCCATTAAAGGCAAAGTCAGCTTATCAGAAAGGAGGCAAATTTTTTTTATACAGAAAGAAGTTATGTAAGAACTTACCATAACAGTAGATCTTCGAGGGGATCTCAGTCATCAGGTCACACCGAAGGAATGTCACCATTGGTGTACCAGGATCCACATGGAAGATTTTCAGCAGTACAACTGGGGCTGCCCACACCGTCTACTTCTATCATCAACCCTATAAAGGCATGAGCAACCCTGCTCCCTCCTCAGTTCCTTCCCCTGGAGCCACAGGGAGCATAGCTCTAGCCATGGGGGACCAAGGAGAGAGAGGGAGAGAGAGAGAGAGGTGCCCAGACCTATAAGAAAGGCTGGATCCACCAGATAGCCTGTTCCAGGAAGAAGCCCCCCAAAAAGGGGTATGGTGGGAGGGGAATGCAGACCTGATGACAGAGATCTCCTCAAAGATCTACTGTTACAGTAAGTTCTTACATAACTGTTCTATCTTCTTCAGGGGTAATTTTAGTCATCAGGTCACACCACAGGAATGAGTCCCAACAGTTACTGGTGTAAACAGACAATGTGGGAGGAAGACCAACCTTAAACTTAAGACAGGAGACCCTGCAGCACAGCTCTGCCAAATCCTGCACAGGCTCTAGAGGCAATGTCCAGACTCTAGGGCTTGGTAAAAGTATGGATGGTACTTCAGGTGACTGCTGCACAGATGTCAGCAGCTGAGACCCCTCTAAAACAGGCCACAGAGGTAGCCATGCCTCTTGTGGAATGAGCTTTAACCACTCCAGGCAGTTCTTTGCCATACCTGTTGTAGCAGAACACAATGCAATTTGCCAACCATTTAGATAAACATCGTTTAGAAACTGAAACACCCTCTCTACCTGGAGCAAAAGAAACAAACAACTGCTTCAATTTTCTGTGGTCCTTGGTTCGGAGCAGGTAATACTTGAAAGATCTGCACACATCTAATGTATGGAGCAGTGCTTCCTCTAGATTGGCACACTCTGGAAAATAAGCAGGAAGGTAGATGGATTGGTTCAGAATAAACTCAGACACCACCAAAGGAAGAAACTTAGTATTTGTGCAATTCAAAAAAGGCTCCTCGCACCAGAGAGCCTGAAACTCTGAAATTCTTCGTGCAGAAGTAATAGCAACTGAAAATAGTCAAGGCCACTGATTTACGGTGATTAAAACAGTGAAATTCTGTTTTCAAGGCTTCAGATTCCGGAATTGCACAGGTGATTGCTACTCTAATTTCCAGATTTTACCGGGATTCTGCAATCATTCTTTTAGTATATGCATAAATAATCAGAATAAAAGAAGGCTTAATATATATAGAAACATAGAAACATAGAATTTGATGGCGGATAAGGACCGCTTGGCCCACCCAGTCTGCCTATTTCCCTACCTAATGGATAAGCTGCAGATCCTAGTTAACCAGCAGCCTACTTCTTCCTACCCCCAACCCCCAGAATTGCCTTATGACTGTCCCATGCATGCTTGAATTCCACCACTGTTTTTGACTCCACAACCTCCTCCAGAAGGCCTTTCCATGCATCCACAACCCTCTCTGTGAAAAAATACTTCCTTAAATTACCTCTGAGCCCCCCCCATCTTCAAATTGTGCCCTCTTGTTCTTGCATTAAATAAAGCAAACAGAAAATAGTACAGGAAGGAATTTTAAGAAAAATACAAGTTTTTGTAGATTTACTGATCTGATATAAAATGCCAGATCCCATGAAATCATTGTTTTTACCGGTGTTCAGGTAACTCTGATTCCAAAATTTTACCGGGTTTTCCGGTAAAAACTGAAAATCAGTGGCCTTGAAAATAATGCTTTCCATGAAAGAAAGTGTAACTGGCAAGTCGCAGCTGGCTCAAACGGAGACAGGGACAGTTTCTCCAAAACAAAATTTAGATCCCAAGCCGCACAAGAGAAGGGATTTGGGGTTTGAGATGCAGGATGCCCCTGAGGAAGGTACAGGAGACATCCAGCTGAGCTACAGTACGGTCACCCACTGGATCATGGAAGGCAAAAACAGCCAAAATGTGCACCTTGAGGGAGGAGTACTGGAGACCTGAGTCAGACAGAGAGAGCAAGTAATCCAGGATCTGGTTCACCAGACAGACAAAAGGGTCCAGGTTATGCCTGGCAGCCCATATAGCAAACCACTTCCACTTCATAGCATAAGTGGCATGGGTGGAGGGTTACGGGCAGCCACCAGGACGTCCTCCACTCTGTTGGAAACCCCAAATCTGGAGATAGCTATGTCCTCAGGAGCCAAGCATGAAGATGGAGGGATCGGAGGTTGGGATGGACCAGGGTCCCCTGATCATGAGTCAACAGATTCCTGAGGAAACCATATCTGGTGAGGCCAGAATGGAGCTACCAGGATCATGCTGGCTCCTTTCACCTGCAGCTTGTTGAGTACCCTCTGAATCAGAGGAAACAGAGGGAAGGACATACATAGTCAGTTGCTGCAAACTGATGTATTGAAGAAGGAATATGCCATTACTGAAGGTTATCTGCTGAATTTTGAATAAACATCACACAGAGATTGTGTGTTGAGACTGAAGTTCGGTGTCTGGTCAATTTGTTAACCCACAACCCCTCCACAGTAAGGTGTAAAGAAACCTCCCACTCCAGGAGAGGGACAATGCATCTTGCCAGAAAACTCCAGGCCCTGGATTGAGCGAGGAGAAATTGGGCAGTTTTGCGTGAGAATACAAAAAGGTCCAGCTCTGAACAACCCCATCTGTCGAATAGATCTTCTGCAATGGATGAGAGATGCTCCCACTCATGCATGTTGGACTGAGTCCATCTTAGGCTGTCCATCAGAGGTTTTAACTCATTCACACCACAAAAGCTCCTTGAGATGCCACCACTTGTGTCCTGTATACCCTTAGCACTGCATACTGGGCCTTTCTAAGCAAAATCAAGCCATAATCAGCCTGCCACAAACAAATGAGAATACCTCTTGAACTGTAGGTGCTACACACAAAGTACGAGGGCAAAGTTGTTCAGCACAACATTACCTTTCCAATGGTGCTATGTAATCAATTTGGTTTTTATTTTATACTGGCTGAAATACCAAACAACTGTGTGGTTTTTTTTCAGATTTTTTCAAGGTGCTTAGGTGAGGCTTGAGAGACAAGTGTTAGCCATGCCCACCATACCATAAACAAATGTGAACAAGCATTTGTCAATGCCAAATGTTTGCTTGCTGGCATTGGCATTGGTAGTGCAGGAGTTAGAGAGAAATGCATAATGGGAATGGCATTGAAGTACTGAACTAACGTCAATCCCCAACCCTACCCTGCAGAGACTGACAGGTGTTGGGGTGTGCCTTTGTGTCATTGGCCATAATGCTCACGCCATTCCAACTAACTCCACCCTACAGACACCGACAGGTGTCGCAGTGTGCCTTGGGGTCTTCAGCCCTTACGCTCACCCCATTCCATAAGGAAATAAGCTGAGATGGGTGCAGTATAGAAGAATGGGGTGAACGTTATGGTCGAAGACTCCAAGGCACACCTTGATGCTTGTCACTTGCTGCAGGGTGGGGGTGGGGGTTGGGGTGGAAAGGCATGAGTATTACGTCCGACAACTCCAAATCACACCCCCGATGGCTCATTACTTGTTTCACCAGGAAAGGAACACAGAACAAACAAGTTGTTGGTGGAGCAAGGGCCAGGGACAGAGTGCTGGGCAGCAGGAGCTGACAAGGTTGCGAGGGAGGTGCCACTGCAGTGTCAAAACTGTTTGTGATTGCAGTGGCAGATTCTTTTCAACTCCTTGGCTCTCTTTGAAGCTGTTGTCATTGGCAGCTTCCCCCTTGATTGGTGGCTAAGGGACATACCCAGTAAAGTGTCCATTGAATTGTCCACAACACTGACACACCTCTGAAATGTGGTACTGTCTCAAGATGTTTCTTGTGCATGCACTGTGCGCATGCGCACAAGAAAACATAATAATTCCTAAAGTATACATGATAGACACAAAGTATCAGGGGCAAAGTTGTTCAACACAAAATTACCTTTCTAATGGTGCTATGCACTCAATTGTAATCAATTTGGTTTTTATTTTATACTAGCTGAAATACCCCCCCCAAATTTTTTTTTCCAGATTTATTCAAAGTGCTTAGGTGAGGCTTGAAAAACAAGTGTCAGCCACGCTCACCATACCATAAACAAATGCACATAACTCCTAAAATATACGTGATAGACACAATGCATCAGTGGCAAAGTTGTTCAGCACAAAATTACCTTTCTAATGGTGCTATGCAATCAATTCTTAGCAATTCAGTGTGTTTAATATTTAGGTAAAAACTGCTGACTTCCTCAGATGTTTCCAGGCCTGAGTGAAAGTCAGCTGAGTATGTCTACAGTCATTATTTGCCTGAGTGACTATGCTTTCAGACACCACCTGCAGGCATATCTAGACCTCAATGAGTTAATACTCCTGGGATGTGGACCACTGACAGGGTAAGGTGGAAGTCTAGTGCCCAATACCACACTCTTATTGCTTCCCTGCATGGGGGTATAAGTACAACCCCCCCTGCTTGTTGATATAGTAGACTACACTGAGGCTTTCTGACTGAATCAAGAGTTGACATGGAAGAAGATGGTTCTGGAAGGCCTGCATGGCATACAGAACCATCCACATCTCCAAGACATTGATATGCAAGGCGACTTCGATCTGGGACCAGGAACCCTGAGTCTGAAAGGGACCCAGATGAGGTCTCCAGCCCAACCCAGAGGAAACCATGTTGAGGATTTGCTGCAGAAAGGAGATCTGGAATGGCACTCCTTGCAATAGGTTCAGGGGGTCCATGCACCTTGCGGACTACGGAGGAGACCAGCACCAACTGATCTAGTTTGTCCATGCACTGGTCCCACTGTACTCGAAGAGTCCACTGCAGAATGTGCATGTGTAGCCTGGTCAGTGAAACTGTGGGGATGGCAGCTGCCATCATCCCTAACAACCTTAAGTAAACCCTGGCTGGGATATAACGGCTCTGGGCCACCTTCTGAGCCTGGGCAATAAAGCATTCTCCCTGTTTTGAGGAAGGAAGGCCTTCCCCGGTGCTGAGTCTAGGACAGCCCCTGTATATTGGAGTCTCTGGAACAGGACCAGAACTGACTTGGGCAGTTTGACTGTAATGCCCAGGGAGAGGAACAACTGAAAAATTCTGTCCAACGTACCCAGGAGCTTCTCCCTGGATGTGGCATTGAGAAGTCAATTGTCCAGGTGTAAGCCCCCTGTTACCCGGGGTTACTAGAATCCCAGTAAAACCTAGTGGTAGGCAGGGAAGGCAGCTTGTGAAACTTCAGTTAAATGGATTTCACACTGTCTTACTCTGTTCTCAGTCTCAGCTGAAATTGAGGGATGACATCATTATAGAACTTTCACAGCTGCATAAGCCACACTGGAATGTTGCAGTTGGAGGTTAGTGTAGAATGTTTGGGATTTTGAATTCAGTCTGTGTGCAATCTGAGAGAGAGACGGTAGTACAGCTGAGTGTGTGCAGGCTTTCAGAGCTTTAAGCTCTGTTTTAGAGCTACTTTTGGTAAGGTGTGTGTTTCCACCTGAAGAGGAACACAGGAACTGGTAATTGAAGTGGCGAAGACCGCTTTCAATGGTTCAAGAGCCCCATCCCTGAGGGGATGAGGGGAAGGTTTTTGCCTGTTTTCCAGGGGCAACCCCCCTGGGTCCAGCTAAGGGAAAGAAGCTGCCTGTTCAAGTTGTGCTGAGGCACCAGAAGCTCTGAGAGAGAAATTCCTTGTGGTGGAAACGTCTGTGGGACACCTGCAACCAAAGGGCGAGTTCACTCTGAAAAAGGGCCAAGTGTTTTTCACCTGAACAAAAGGAAACTAAAGGGACTGTTATGTGGGGTCAGAAAAAGACAGCCTAGTACAGTTGGAAAGTGGGGATTGGACTGCTTAATCTGTGAGAGGTCTAGAGTAATGGACATTGCCACTTAATTCAAGTATGTTCAAGTCCAGCACAAAGAGTGAAGGAAATTGGGGACTGGACTGCTTAACTCAGTGGGGGGTCTAGAGTAATGGACAGTGCCACTTAAAAGTATGTTCAAGTCCAGCATAAATGGGAAGCAAGACAAGTAGATGGAATGTGAAATACATTTAGCAAGAATCTACATTGCAAAGATTTACAGGATGAGGTGTTTACTGTCCAGAGAAATGGCCGGGTATGAATAGTGGGAGCAAGAGGAAGGAGACCCTCCATCAGTAGTAACCAAATTCACCTCTATGGATTTGATCTGAGACACCTTTTACTTTCTCTCAGGTACTTGGCCAGTGCCTGAGGAAAGTACCCAGACGTGGGACTGAAAGGAAGAATTCCCTGATGGAGCCGAGGAGCTCTTAGGTGGTTTAGGGAGCCACCAGAAAATGTTTCCATGAAGTATGGAAGGTGTCCAAGTGGCTGGCAAGGGAGCCGAGCCAGGGAAAACCCAGAACAGTGTACAAGTTCGGGCTGTGTAACCCAAAGCAGCGTGCAAGTCCAGGCTGTGTGCCCAGTGGGTTCAGAGCCTGAGGGCTAAAGTTTTGAGGAAGTGTTCTTGTTTATTTTAATCTGCATTACCAGGAGTGTAGCCCCGTGGGGGTCCATCTATGCTTTGTTTATTCTGTTTGGATGTGAATAAAAAGCCACACTTTAGAATCCCACTTCTGGTATTGGACATTACAGTTATTGCTTCCTGTGTTCGGAGTTATTTGGGTGCCCCTGTGCAGAGTAGCTAAACCTAGCCTTTGTGCAGAGTAACCTATTCCTTCCTGAACCCAGTCCACCTGGTATTGCTGTCAGATACAAATGGCATACTGGCCCTGGGTTACACAGGTAAGGGAAGATATACATTCACTCTCTTCTGAGGGCCGCAGTTACAGCTGCTAAGCACTTAGTAAAGACCCGTGGCTCAGAGGTCAAGCCAAAGGGCAGCACTTTGAACTGATGATGCTCGCCCTGGAAAAGAAATGAGAGGAACCTCCAGTGTGGAGGAAACACAGTGGTGTGCAGGTAAGCATCTCGCACATCCAGAGAACACAGACGGGCTCCTTTCTTCAGAAGGGGCATTAGGCCTGGCAAAGTTACCATTCGGAACTTTTTGTACTGGACATACAAATTGAGGTCCTTTAGGTCTAAGATGGGCCTCAGATCTCTGGTCTTTTTGGGGACCTGGAATTGAACCCCTTGTTTCTCTGGTGCCTGGGAACTGGCTTAATGGCCTGTTTGCGCAGAAGGGCCTGTACCTTCTCCCGGAGCACAGACAGGTGGTTGGGGGGTGTAGTTGGAGGGCAGAGGGGGAGTTTCTGAGTGTGACTCGATGAGCTCCAGAGTGTGACCCTGTTATATAATCTGCAGAATCCAGGCATCTGATGCTATGGTTTTCCACTGATTGAGATGGAGGGAGAACCGACCGCCGACTGCCGACCACCACCTCTTGGTTAGGGACCAGAAGAGGGGGGTCTGACAAGGAGTCATGCTGAAGTGGATCCAGCCACAGGAGCTGGTCCATCCCCTCTGGGGTGCTTGGCCGCTGCTCC
This sequence comes from Neoceratodus forsteri, assembly GCA_016271365.2. Classification (NCBI taxonomy): domain Eukaryota; kingdom Metazoa; phylum Chordata; order Ceratodontiformes; family Ceratodontidae; genus Neoceratodus; species Neoceratodus forsteri. Next base: position 1,456,026,597 of record CM028132.1, on the reverse strand, counting down.
AGCATTGGAGGGGGCGAGCACAGCAGCGGAGGCTCTTCTTTTGCCCTGGGACCTAAGGGTTGCCACTGGCCTGTTTGGTGATCTTCGAAAAGAAGGGTGTTGTCTTCCCTTAGGTTGTGTGTGGTAAAGGGAGTGGACGGACTTCATAGCCCTTCAAAATTCCTGTAAGTCATTTATGATATCTTAGAAATCTGGCCCAAAAAGCTTAGAGCCGTTGGAGTGGGCATTAAGCACCTTCTGCTGCACATTAGCAGCAAAGCCAGAGACCCTTAGCCAAGTGTGTCTACGAAGGCAAATGCTGGTGGCAGCAGCCCTGGCACTAGTATCTGGGATGTCATAGAGGGGCCACAGAAGATGTTTGCTGACATCCTCGGCAGTCTGTAAACATTGAACCACCTCCTGATTCTGCATACTTTCTGGGAGGGTTTGAGCGGCAGCCTTGCCCTTCTTCCAGATGGTATTCTGGTACTTTACCATGTGAGACAGATAATTGATAATTCTCAGCCCAAGGGTGGAGGAAACAGAAACCCTTTTGCCTCAAAGATCAGTTCTGCATGACCCTTTGTCTGGTGGAGGGAACTAATGTGCTTCAGCACCTTAAATCTGTCATGAACTGCTTTTATCACCACTGAATCTGTTTCAGGCTGGGCAGCATAATGAGGAAACCCTTGAGGGACATGGTAAAGCTTATCTACCCTACGTGGCATAGCTGGCACCATGTCAGGTCTGTGCCAGGCTGCAGTGGTAGCATTCTGCAAAGCAGGTAAAATAGTTTAGTTTAGTTTAGTTTATTGTTCTAGGAATTACTACCTTTGAGCCAGAGGCTCTTTTACAAAGGTTCCACATCAATTAGGTACAGTACAAAAGGTTACATAGATAACACAACAATTTGTGTTGTGTCAAGAGCAATAAAACATATACAAGTACATATCAAATCACTTGTGCAAAAGGACATGAGATATCAATAATCACATTATTATTACAAGAAAGCGGTCATGCCAGATTAGGAGAAACAAATAGGGAAAAAGTCCAGAACAGAGAGGTTAAGTGAAAGGTGTGGGGAGCAGACAATAGCAGAAGAAAAGGTTTCCCAAACATGTCTTTGTCAGATAACGGAACAGGGTAGGTAGTGAGAAAATAGGAGGTTTAATCAGGGCAGTCACAGGAACTGGAGGTGGCAAGGTGAGAGAAAAGCCTTGATTTGAAAATACCTAGAGAGGTGGAGGCAGTAATATGAGTGCTGAGGGCATTTAGCCAGCAGGGGGCACGATAGGCAAATGATCTTTGTCCCTGAGAAGTCCGGCATCGGGGGACTTGGAGAGGCTGGTGTTCTGATCTTCTGGTAAAATGGGTGCTAGCGCTCGAGCATAACAGGTCTTGGATACAGGGTGGAGTGAGGCCCAGAGTGGATTTTTTCGCCATCAGGCAGGTAAGGTACTTTATCCGGTTTGAGAGTTGCAACCAACCTGAGTCAGCATAGAGTTCACATGTGTGGGTACGTCGAAGTGCACCAGTGAGCAGCTGACAGGCCTTATTTAGGGATGTTGTAATGCGACTAAGTGCTGTAGTAGTGGCAGATCCGTATATAACTAAGCCATAGTCAATGACTGAGATATAGAAGATTGGATGGCAGTCCTCAGTGCAGAATGGGTAAGAAGCTGTCGGTTCCGATACAGAATCTCAGTTCGCTGATTAATAGTTTTTGCTGTACTATCAATGTGAGTTGCAAAGGTTAGGCCTTGATCAAAGTTGATTCCAAGATATTTGAAAATTGGCACTTGTTCAAGGGTATTTCCCAGGTATGTATTAATGGTGAGTGGGACTTGCCGTTTCTTGTTTTGTGGGTTAGAGAAGAGCATGGATTTAGTTTTTTTGTGGTTTAGAACCAGCTTATGTTCAAGGAACCGCATCTCAACTTTGGAAAAAGCATGCTGAAGGTTGAGGCATAAGAGGTTCGGATCTTTATGAGTGGCAAGAATCACGGCATCATCGGCATAGAGGATTAATTGCTCAGGACAGGATTTGGGGAGGAGTTTAGGAAAGGCTGAAAAGGAGGGGGCCCAGGATGGATCCCTGGGGAACTTCTGAGCGAACCGGTTTCGAGTCTGAGAGAACTCCAGCTACTTTTACAGATTGAGAGCGCTAAGCAAGGTAATTTTTTACCCAGTCATCAGGACCCTGCGAGAGCTCTAGGGATAGAAGTTGTTTGATAAGTAGGCCATGGTGAACTGTATCAAATGCCTTGGTTAAGTCAATGTAGACTGCTCCAGTTAGGTTTCCTTTGTCCATGGCATTGTGGATTGCTCCTGAGAATTCAAGTAGGGCAGTCGATGTGCTGTGCCCTTTCCTAAATCCATGCTGCTGAGTGCATAGGATGTTGTGCTTTTCCAGGTAGTCTGAAAGTTGGTCCGCCACCAAGCATTCAAGGGCCTTAGAGAGAGGTCGTAGTATTGATATCGGGCGATAGTTACCAGGCAGTGACTTATCACTTTTGTGCACCAGAGTGACAACTGCAACCTTCCATTTCCTAGGGAATTGGCTGTAGCAGAGGGAGAGATTGAAAATTTTTGTGAGGGGGAGCAGTACTTCCTCCAGAGTGAGGGACAGAAGTTTAAGGTCAATAGTGTCGCTGCTTGCTCGGGACTTAGAAATGGCCTTCTTTACATATTTATACACTTCATGTGCCTTTACTAGTTTGAAATAGAAGGGTGGTTTAGTTGGAGAGGCAGTAGTAGAAGTAGAAATTGGAGGGTCAGCTTCAGTAAAGAAATCAGATGAGAGGACACCACTAAGGTCCGTGAAGGTATCATTTAGGGTGTTTGCAATGATCTCTGGGTCTAATGTAGTGGTTCCATCCACATTCATTATTGTAGGAGAGGATTTGGACTGCTGACCCATGATATTCTTTATGTTGTCCAGAAGGATTTCCCTTCGCCCCAGGAGTTGGAGAGGGCATTCTTGAAGTAGGAGCTCTTCATCAAGCGGATTTGTTTAGTACAGTGGTTGCGAGCCTGTTTATACTTTTGAATGTCCGACAGAGTGCCAGTAGCTCTTGCAGTGGCCCAGAGGTGATCTCTACTTTTGAGTTGTGCCAATAGCTTTGCCGTGAGCCAGGGATTTGTGAGTGCTTTGATTTTGCGCTTTTTTACTGGTGCATAGGTGTCACAGGCAGTGTTGAAAGTAGTAATAAAGTAATCAAGGGCTAGGTCAACATCTTGAGTTTTGTAAATCAAGGACCAGTCTATCTGCCTAAGACAGGTCTTGAGATGAGTAAGGTTGCCATAAGGTAGGACTCTGCTATAGATGGTTTTGGAGGGCTTACTGAAACTTATTTGTCCAGGTACATATTATTGAGAGTGATCACTGAGCGAGTCAGGAGAACACTTACATTGGTTATATGGGTAGGGTGGCTGGTAAGGATCCAGTCAATGAGGGTGCTGGTCCCTGATTTGTAGTTTTTCCTGGTAGAGGAGTTTACCACTTGTGTTAAATTTGCTGCTAGGATAGCATCTTTGTTTGACCCTGCATCAGGAGCAAGCCAATTTATATTAAAGTCCCCAAGGAGAAGGACTTGATGTCAGAAGGTTGTGTACTTACGACTCGAGGACAGCCTGTAGGCGGAATCAGGATCTTTGGTGGGATATAGACAGCAGCAATCGTGAGGACTTTGTTTTGGGCACCAAGTAGTATCTTGATAGGGAGGAGTTGCACTGAGGTTTCTGTGGTGGGATAAGAACCAGGGAGACAGGTGAGGTAGTCCTTTATGTAGATTGCACATCCACCACCCCTTTTTGAGGTCCTATCCAGCCTGAATATCTTGTAGCCTTGAATAGAGATGGCATGATCCGGAGTATTAGGTGTCAGCCAAGTTTCAATGATGGCAAGGATATGTTGATAAGGTTGTGTTGGCTGGCAAAGATTTGAAGGGAGGCCAGTTTTGGGAGGAGACTGCAGATGTTTAAGGTAGCAATTTTGAGCCCCCCCTCCATTTTGGCAGGCTTGTTGTACTGTAGGAGACAGGGCCAGGATTTGAGTGGACACTTCCTGATATCAAGAGGAGGAAGAGTAGGAGTTTAAGAGACAGTTGCTGTACTTTGTAGTCAATTGAATTACACTTCTGAGGCTTATGCTTGGACCAGTGCAGGCGTCTAGGACCCAGAGCAAGGAGACTGTTAGTAATAGAGGATGATATGCCCATTTATCCTTGTTGTAGCTTGTCGGTTACACCCAGTCGCTTGCAGATAGGTACCTGGTGGTTAAGTCAAAAGCCAAAAGAATGATCAACAGCTGAGGTCCAGAGACACTGAAATGTTAAAATTCCTGAAGGTGATTAACTGCCTGCACATATGCAGGATGTGAAATCCCTTTGTCTGTATGCTTCTTTGTCATTCAAACAGGTTGCTGAAAAGCCCACATACAGATCATGGAGCAGGTCAGACGAAAATGTGGATTCCAGCAGGACCCAGAGTCACTAAGTTTGTCAGATGTAGTTGCTTCACTTTTGTTTTGCTTGGGATAGCTTCCAAAAAGTTGATTTTAAAATGAAAATAAAGATACCTGATGATGATTTTTTTGCAGAAATCCAGTCCAGGAGACTTTCACGGATGTAGTGAGCAAGAATGGTATAGTTACCACAAGCAGAAAAACATGTAAATCCACAAAAACTAAGCTACAGACACAGCGAGCTAAGCTGGTAGATACAGGACGTGTGCAGGCGGACAAAAAAAAAAAAAGAATAGGAGGGATGATCTTAGGAGGAGACACTTGGATTTCTAGAAAGTCTACCAGATCTATCCGGCTAACATCTTCTTCCTCAGTATGAAACTCCATGGCTGAAGACAACTGCTTAATAACATTGGAGAAGGTGGGGTCCACAGGAGGAGACCCAGTAATGTGCTTGACAGTGTCCTCACTCACTGAGGAAGCTGTGGATCTGTCTTCCTCAACAGGAAGACTGAGAGCTGGATGGTATTCCTCTTCAGCGTTGACCTCTTCTAAATCAAAGTCTGATGTCTGAGGCGCCACTGATGGCCCATGGGGAGCAGCCAGCAGCCGTTGGGGGGGGGCAGTTCGATAATGAAGCTGCCATTGATGGAGCAGGTGAAGTGGGCCTGTATGCCCCTAACTGGTGAACAATCACTGAGATAAATTTCATAAGGATCTCATTGAGGTTGATGAGCATCAAAGACTGCATAGACGGGGGGGGGGGGTGATGGTGCAGGGAGCAATGACCCGCCAGAAGGACCCTGAAGAGCCTGAAGGCCATAGGCCTGGAAAGGGATCAGACCTCAACAGGAGGGCCATTGACGACAATCCCACCGTTGATGCTGAAGGGGCCAATGATCCTTAGGTCAATGACTGACCGCCCTGATTATCAAGCGGAGGTGTTGTCGGTATGGGTCTGGTGGACACAGAGACCTGGACAGCAGTTTTATGTGTCGGTGCAGCCACAGCCAACAAGGAACCCCCGGAAGAAGAAAGAGAGGCCATTGGGGAGCGGGACTGCTGCCGGGGGGGAGCAGTCCCAATCGCAGTCTTTCTTATGACTTTTCCCCGAGGACTTGTCTAGGGCCTTGGAGGCCTGGAAGCTCGATGATCCTGCCGGTGACTGGGAGGCTGGGACCCCAGAGGACCCCTGCCCGAAACTGGCTTCCTGTTGTTCCATCAAGAAATTTTTAAGAGCCTTCTTGCGTCGCCTGATAGTTGTCTGATTAAACTTCTGGCAGAGCTCACAGTCAGATATTTTGTGGTCAGTTCAAAGTCAGCAGACACAGAGAGAGTGTTCATCTGTGGAGGCAATTTTCTTTCCCCAGCGGCAGCGATGGAATAGAGAAGTTGAAGGATTAACTCTCGACATAAAATAAAGGAATCTTTTTAAAAAAAGAGATTCTAAAATAGTAAGTTGAAAAAAGCCGTAGGTGAAAAAGGGTGTGAAACTGCGTTGGAGCTTACGCAGAGACCCATGCAAACAAGTCAACAGTGGTAAAGAACTGAGGAGGGAGTGGGGCCACTCACACCTTTATAGGGTTGTTGATGTCGATGGACGTTGATGGCATGGGTGGCCCCAGTTGTACTGCTGAAAATCTTCCATGTGGATCCTGCCTCCCTGACAGTGAAGTTCCTATGGCGTGACCTGATGACTGAGATACCCCCGATGAAGACTGTTTAGACTACTAAGATGTGCTGTGACCCTTGGAAAGGAACACTGAAAATTATAAAAATGTATTCTCTAGTAAACTGTAACAGGTGAAATGTCATATTTATGAAAGTACGTGCTCAAGCGCAAGTTACATTTTACCAAAAGCATATCGCCATAGCATACTCCAGGTATGAAATTCATGAAAAAAGGTATTGGCTACTCGGTGTGTGAGCAGTAAAAATGCATGCCCAACAACATACATAGGTGCTGCACCTTGTTTTTTGCATAATTTGAATTTCATAATTACTGGACCATTAGCATTTTTACCATTACTAGGAACTGGCGGTCCCTTGCTGTGTCACCTCGCACAGGCCCCTTCCTATAGACCTAAACGATGGTGCCTCTGCACTGCCTAATTAAATGGTTAATGTGGCCTGCTGGCCGAGAGAGATACCCCTAGTCCAAAAAGACTTGCTCAGCTCAGCAGTCCCTAACCACCATGTCTGTAGCTCAAGTAGCCCAACCACCATGTCTGTAGCCAAGTAGCCCTCTCTGCAATAATAGGGTCTTTTAGCAGTAAGTCTTTTCCCCTGTCTGCCTGTCTTTGTCCTCAGTCATTAAAAGGACCATCCCTAGCCCCTGAACTCTGAAAAGAACTTGTTTCAATTGATAGTTTTGCCTGCCTGCCTGAGTGCATACATTTTTAAAAGGATTTCTCCCCAAGCTCTTAAGAGGGCTTTAAAGTTAATCAGCGTGCTGCTGTCTGCCATTCCCTATCACTGCAGTCCCTAAAAGGACTGAAAATTAAGAGTTTTCTGTTTGTTTCTGGCCCTTAAAAGGGTTTTTATTTTGTGCTGTACCTGCTGAGTTCTTTGCCTGTTGCTCCAGAGGGTTCAACTCCAATGATGTGTTCTAGCAGGCTGAACAAGGCTCAACCAGCAATGCCTCATGGGGAGGGATCAGACACATGCCAGCTGCCAGTCTATGCCTCCAGACAATTCCTCAGAACCTCTGTACAGTCCATCACATGACCAGAGTCCAGTCAGCTCTCCACGATGCTGAAATGCCATTTTGCTGTTCCTCTCCCCCGCTCTCCATGCTGCTGAAATGCCATCTTGCTGTTCCGCTCCCCTGCTCTCCCCGCTGTTGAAATGCCATCTTGCTGTTCTGCTCCCCTGCTCTCCATGCTGCTGAAATGCCATCTTGCTGTTCTGCTCCCCTGCTCTCCATGCTGTTGAAATGCCATCTTGCTGTTCCGCTCCCCTGCTCTCCATGCTGCTGAAATGCCATCTTGCTGTTCTGCTCCCCTGCTCTCCCCACTGCTGAAATGCTATCTTGCTGTTCTGCTCACCTGCTCTCCATGCTGCTGAAATGCCATCTTGCTGTTCCGCTCCCCGCTCTCCATGCTGCTGAAATGCCATCTTGCTGTTCCTCTCCCCGCTGCTGAAATGCCATCTTGCTGTTCTGCTCCCCTGCTCTCCATGCTGCTGAAATGCCATCTTGCTGTTCCTCTCCCCCGCTCTCCATGCTGCTGAAATGCCATCTTGCTGTTCCTCTCCCCCGCTCTCCATGCTGCTGAAATGCCATCTTGCTGTTCTGCTCCCCTGCTCTCCATGCTGCTGAAATGCCATCTTGCTGTTCTGCTCCCCTGCTCTCCATGCTGCTGAAATGCCATCTTGCTGTTCTGCTCCCCTGCTGCAAAGGGAAAGTTCGTGCTCTTGCACTTAAATTCATGGCGTTAATGTCACCCATGAGCACAGAGTAAAGATGCACTTAGTCTTGCAGTACTGACACTAAGCAGTCTCACAAGGTCTGCCACAAGACCAGAGGAGGGTGGACAGAAAAAGGAGAGATGGGGAAAAAGTTTTAACGGCATAAGTAGACAACTAAAGAAGGGAAAACGTGTCAGACCAGCAGAAATTCATTAGGTGCCACAGTAGGCAGGCACTAAAGATCTATAGGTGTCCTTAGACAAATGTGCCTGTCCTGGGGCACCTATGGTATATTAATGGTGCAACCTACACACACACATACACACACACATACATATCCTGCACAGTACATCAACCACGAACTTCAAAAATATATTTCAGACTGAAATTAAATAATATAGGCAGAAAGAATAGTTGGAAAACAAAATCACCTTCTCCAACAATGTCAAATGCCAACCCAGACCATCACTAACTCTGAACTCTCACTGCTGCTGAGCGTTTTTTTATGTTTGCTTGTGTGTGCGCAAGAAATGTTTTGTTACAATGAACAGCATTTCAGAGGTGTGTCACTGAGTAGCCCCAATGCAGGCCAAGCTGTACTGGGCTTGTCAGTGACAGACCAATGACCAGACAAGATGAGTATGACACTGGTCACAGCTTGATGGGTGGAAACTTCGTGTAGTTGAAAGGACTGAAGCGCTCCAATGAGACAGCGCTTCAGGACTTTCATTTGCATAAAGCCATCCAGCAAGCAGTTGAGTGGCATTATGACTTTCTGGTATCATGCTGTATCTGTTTTCTGTGCACACACTCCCTCTCTAAAGTTGCTCGCTGTTCAACTTTTTTTGGAATTTGAACAGCTGTCATTTTGTTCCCATCTAAATAGAGACACAAAGCCAGCGTCGTGTACTTTCCATTCCCCCAACTGTATGGCTTTGTAAATTTCATTTAGTTTGGTCCAAGAACAGAAGAAGAGAGAGAGAGAGAGAGAGAGAGAGAGTGTGATATATCCCCCATGCTCAGATCGCCTGCCACACCCACTCCCCTTTGTCCTGACCTTGAACCGAGGACAGCAGGAGCTCACCTGAGAGACAGAACATCCACAGCTTGCCTGTCTACAGAGGCAATGTAAGATTGTGATAATGGCAGAACTGGATTTATTTATTGATTTGTATTTGATTACTGGATAGGTGTAATGATCTAATGAACCGTTTTCAGGAACGACCCGGGCCATGAATATGGCAGAATGATTAAGATACAGGTACATAATTATATGACAACTAATGACAATAGAGCCCAGTAAGACATTCTGAGAGTGCAGTTCATTAGATAATGTGTGGCTGCATGGTACATGCAGTAATGCATTTGATACAGGGACAGATACAATAGGTAGATAAAATAGGGTGTGCCTAAAAGGCCGTACAGCATAGAAACAACATTACAACATTGACAAGTAAGAATGACAGTGCAGGGCAGTGCAATGTATAGCTTGGCCTTCACTGACCCTTGACACACATCATATACTCGGACGTACACAAGGACACAGTGCATCTGGGTGAGGGAAGGGGGAGTGTGACCTCTGTAACATTAGCATCCGTCACTTTCACACACCTGGAAATGAGGAAATATCATCCCACCAAATGCCAGAATCAGGCTACATTTGTACCTCCTTCGCCTACGGCAAACAGCTGCATTCACTACAGATCACTCGTTGCTAAAAACAAGTGCATCTCTACAGCAGAGCTAAATAAATCTACTACCTTCTCACAGAAGGGCACCCAATGTGCTGATTATTGGATTTGGCATCTCCCTTAAAACTATGTGGACAGTTGGTTGTGCCCTATCAACTGAAAATGCTGTGGTGCAGATATGATCTGCCCCTGGAACCCCCTGCTGTAAGTGCCCCATAGTGACTTTAATGCTACTATCTCGGTTTCCTGTTAGTGCGTGAATTAATACTTCCTCCTCTGATAGTGAAGGAAGAGGGAGAGGAGGTGAGCAGCCCAGCTTTCAAGTTGGCAAAGCCTGTGCTGGCTGACCTTAACTGCAAACTGGTGATTTGTACACCACAAATAACCTTTGATGTCCTTCTACAAAACTGAGGTCAGGTATCTAGAGAAATCAGTATTTAAAGATTTCTACAGAGGGATGTGAGGACAACCACAACTGTTCAGGTTTCTGATTCTACAGGGGTATGTCTATCGGTGCCACCTGAGCAATAATTGCTGGGTAAGGTGGGGGGAGGGACTATCCCAGTATACTGAAACTTTACCTTCCCTGGCTATGCAATCTTGGTCCCAATGCCCCCATAACCATGGCTAGTTTGATGACAGTGCAGAGGGTGTGTGCTACTATGGCCATTACATCGAAGAATATTAATGTTTTAAAAAAACAAGTCAATCTCTGGAAAGTTGGGGGACATCTGTCTTACACAACAGGCCAGTGCCCTTTTCCTTCTCTCATCCCTTACAGATGGTAGTTTCTCTAATATGGCTATGAGGGAATCAAAAAGAAATAAAGCAGTAAACCCCCCACTCCCCCATGAATCTTGATTGTAAAAACTTTTACTACTTATACATTCATGACCCCTCTGAGATAGCTGTTTGTTAAAGAGAAAACCCTTAACCCATTGGTCTGCACCCAGTTCCCTATTTGTAGAGGAGAGAAAAAATACCAGTTTATGGAAACAAACTTGCAATAAAATATCAGTCCCGTTATAAAAATCACATTTTTGCATTTACCCAGTAAAATATTTGCATCTCCTGGTGTCCTTACTTGTGTTTGTCAGATTACTGCCATTTGGTGCCCTCTCCATGCGCTAATAGCTCATTATAGCACCAGTAGGAGGGCAGCATAATGGAGCAGTGCATATCCTTGTAGGTCTGGGGCTTTTGAAAACATAGCGGGGACATCTCGCACAGACAAAGAAAAGCCTCAGGGAAAGAGAGCTGGATGGTTTTGAGGAGTCATGTTATCGGATAAACAGCGGTGTGCCTGTTCATCCTGGATGCTGCCGAGGAAGCAAAGTTGTGAGCAAGAGGGCAAACTGTGCCCCCCCCTCCCTTTCTCATCTCATCTTCTGGAGGAAAGAGACTGGGTCTTGCAGTGCTAATAGTTGTGTTACAGATGGTTTGCACTCATATGAGATGTTCTTTGCATTACTGTAGGTTGTAGGTGTGGCTTCGTTAGAGATTGAGCAAAATGTCAAAAACTATTGCCTGCTGGCTTTGTAAATTTCATTCAGTTTGGCCTAGTAGTGAAGCAGAGAGACAGAGGCTGGTACCCTCCCGTGCTCAGCTTTCCCACCACACCCCCTGAGTCCTGATCCTAAAATGAGGACAGCAGGAGCTCACCTGTGAGATGGAGTAGCCCCAGCTCACCTGTGTACAGAGGTAATGTAGGATAGCAGTGGTAGCAGAGATCAACTGGGGGAGTGAGGAGTGTAACCTCTGCAACATTAGCATCTGTCACTTTCACACACTCTGAAACAAGGGAACATTACCCCACCAGTTAACAGAAACTGGTTGCATTTGCCCCTCTTTTGCCTATGGGAAACAGCTGCATTTGGTGTAAATCACTTGTTGCCAAAAAAACAATATAGAGGGTAAGGGATGGGTAACAGTGAACAACAATGCTGTGTTCACTTCGAGAGCTTGTCATGACAACCAAATAGACCTGGACAGCGAAGCTCAAGAAGTCTATGGTTGTCATGACAACCTCAAGAAGTGAACTCAGCATTGTCTTTTATAGTGTATGGGCAACAGTGATCACCAACTGAGCGCTTCAGGAGGAGGACGTAACAAGCTGTATTGTTTCACCTCAGACCCTGAGTTGAGCATCTCTCAGAGTGGCACTTTAACATTTAGTGTTATGATGAATGAATAAATAGCAACAGGGAAAAAATTAAAGAATCAATAAAAATGTTACAGCAGAGGCAGACGTCACTGAGAGTAAATGGCAGTTTGAACCGCCTGCTGTAAGAGTCACAAATCTGTTAGCGAGAACAGTTGATGGTAAACTGCAGTCTTCCAGGATATGGACATTGCTGTTAGAAATACATCTGTAAGAAAGGTACCTGTGAATAAAAATACACACACACAGGAAAACAGCATTACTCATTGTTTGGACAAGGAGAATCTGTTTGCTGGAAGGTTGGTGAGTGTTTGAAATTGGCTAAGGTTTGTACCTTAACTGCAGGTATCACATTTCAGCAGGGGGTTAGTGAGGGCTGAAACTCAAGTGTGTGCCTAACAGACATTCATTTGGAGTCCCCATTTTTTACATTCGCTTGCGCGCATGCACAAGGAACGTTTTGGGAGAGTAGCACACTTTGGAGGTGTGCCTCTCCCTTGCAATCCACTGCTCAGTTGAGCAGGCGTGGTGGTCCTGCACTAATGGGTGCAGGAGCTTTGTATGGCAGCGGTGGTCTTCGCTTCAAAGAAAACCACCGCTGTCATACAGAGCACCGCCCCCCCGCATCACGCCGCCCCCCCCAAAGCTTTGGTGCCACGCTAGGAGCCCACCCCAGTGTGGCAAATGTCCCACGTTGTTTGCCAACGGGGGTGCCTAAGCCCCGCCGGCCCTCAGCCCCCCCCAGCCATCTTCTGCCACGCTGGGAGCCCACCCCAGTGTGGCAAACGTCCCGCGTTGTCAGCCGACGGAGGTGTCCAATCCTCCGTTGGCTCCACGGCCCCCCCAGCCATCTTCTGCCATGCTGGGAGCCCACCCCAGTGTGGCAAAAATCCCACGTTGTCAATTGTTAAAAAAAAAAACAACCTGTAAATTAAAACCGCCCCACGCAGTCTCCCCGCCCCCACAACCCGCACCCACCCACTGTTCACTTGCCTCCCCACACCCCATACTTACCTCCGAGCTCAGCGCGACGACTTCGTGGACCGGGAACACGCCTGCACTTTCAAAGCCGACCGCGAACTGAGGAAATGCCGGTAAGCTGTATAATGGGCTAGAGAGGGGTTTTCAACTTTGTTGCATATCTCAGGTATTTTTGGAACTTTTACCATCATCGGAAAGTGAATTCTTCATGATGTACACTGTCATGAGCAAGAGTTCGGGCCCGGCGGGTGATTTCGCAGTCACTGCATGAAATTACCCTTCAGGCCCAAATAATGCCATGACAGTGACATCATTCATGAGAAGGGGTCCCAAAAACCCCATGTTGAAAATTTGGTGCCAAAATTCAAAAAAATGACTGTTTCACGAGTGTGCGTTAGCACTTCCTACGCAGGCTCGTAAGTTTGCGAATTTTCAATATTTTCACTCCAGATTTTCAACATTGCCATTTTACCACACCTCCTTATGAGCAGTACAGCTGTCATTTTTCACATCCTGCTCAAAACGTGTTTCCGCCCATGTAGTGCACAATGGCGCAGTCGGTGTGCGAAATCAATGCATGGGACGCATTCAGAAAATCACAGTGACACTGTTCATATGCAGAGGACTTAAAATGGCTGTGTTGACAATTTGGTGAAAAAATTCCTAAAAGTGACTGTTTTATGAGCGTGCATTGCGCAGTTCCTACGCACACTCGTAGGTTTGCGAATTTTCAATATTTTCACTCCAGATTTTCAACATTGCCATTTTGCCACACCTCCGTATGAGCAGTACAGCTGTCATTTTTCACATCCTGCCCAAAACATGTTTCCGCCCATGTAGTGCACAATGGCGCACTCGGTGTGCGAACTCCATGTATGGGACACATTAAGAAAATCACAGTGACACTGTTCATATGCAGAGCACTTAAAATGGCTGTGTTGACAATTTGGTGAAAAAATTCCTAAAAATGACTGTTTTACGAGTGTTCATTTCGCAGCTCCTATGAACGCTCGTAAGATTGCGAATTTTCAATATTTTTACTCCACATTTTCAACATTGCCATTTTACCACATCTCCTTATGAGCAGTGCAGCTGTCATTTTTCACATCTTGCCCAGAACGTGTTTCCGCCCATGTAGCGCACAATGGCACAGTCGCTGTGTGAACTCAGTGTATGGGACACATTAAGAAAATCACAGTGTCACTGTTCATGAGCAGAGATCTTAAAATGGCTATGTTGAAAATTTGGTGAACAAATTCCTAAAAATAACTGTTTTATGAGCGTGCGTTGTGCAGTTCCTACGCACGCTCATAAGTTTGCGAATTTTCAATATTTTCACTCCAGATTTTCAACATTGCCATTTTACCACACCTCCTTATGTGCAGTACAGCTGTCATTTTTCACATACTGTCCAATACATGTTTCCGCTACAATGGCGCAGTCGGTGTGCAAAATCAATGTATGGGACACAGTAAGACAATCACAGTGACACTGTTCATTAGCAGAGGTTTTAAAATGCCAATGTTGAAAATTTGGTGAAAAAATTCCTAACAATGACTGTTTTATGAGTGTGCATTGCACAGTTCCCACGCACGCTCGTAGGTTTGCGAATTTTTAATATTTCCACTCCAGATTTTCAACATTGCCATTTTACCACACTTCCTTATGAGCAGTACAGCTGTCATTTTTCACATCCTGCCCAAAACGTGTTTCCGCCTATGTAGCGCACAATGGGGGTAACAAAAAGGTCATGCTGAAAATTTATTGTGCAAATACCAGCAATCGCACAGGGCATTAGGGTAAAGCACCATACGTGCCAAACACCACTGCAAATACCTGCAAGCGAACGTTCGGCATTGACAAATGCTTGTTGTGAGCAGGACTAGTAGAATCTGTTTGCTGGTATGGTGAACTAGAGCTGTGTTTTTGCCCTGTAGTTTACCGAAGTAGGTCTTTTTTTACCTGATTATTTCTGTAGACACCATGTATCAAAGGAATTACCCCTAACCATCCCCAGGTGCTCTGCCTTTATAGTGGATGGCCAAGTCACACCTACTTAAAGAGGCAGGAACAGTTAGGCAGCACAGCACAAGCAGTAGCCTAGCTGATATATAGGCAGAATTACGTAGGGTATAGCCAGTAACTAGGGCCAAAGGGCACATACAAGAGGAGAAAAGACAAGCTTTAAGTCCCTACAGAAGTCTCCTCTTCAATATTTTTATCAGTGACATATCTGTGGGCCTAGAAGGCAAGGTGTGTCTATTCTCAGACGGCACTTAGATTTGTAATAGGGTAGACACTCTGGGGGAAGTGGAAAGGATGAGGACTGATCTTCAAATGCTAGAAAGGTGGACACAAACTTGGCAATTAAATTTCAGCACCAAAAAGTGCAAGGTCATGCATCTAGGGAGGAAAAATCCTTGTGAGGAATACCTCCTGTGTGGAGTGAAATTGGAAGCCACAAAGCAAGAAAGCGTTCTAAGGGTGATTATAACAGATGACCTGAAAACATCCAAGCAGTGTGAAAAAGCAGCGTTAAAGGCGAACAGTATGTTAGGCTGCATAGGAAGAGGAATTACAAGTAGAAAGTGGGAGGTGATTATGCCACTGTACAGATAAATGGTAAGGCCTCACCTGGAGTACTGTGTGAAGTTCTGGAGACCTCACCTCAGAAAGGACATAGACAGACTGGAGACAGTGCAAAGGAGAGCTACAAAAATGATACTTGGACTCCACAACAAGACATATAAGGAATGTCTGCACAACCTAAACATGTACTCCCTTGAACAATGCAGAGAAACAGGGGACATGAATGAAACCTTCAAGTGCTTGAAGGGAAATAACAAGGTCCAGGTTCAGGACCAATTTCAGATCAAGAATCATGCAAGAACGAGGGGCCATGGCATGAAGCTGGAAGGAAGCAAGTTCAAGAGTAACACAAGAAAGTTCTTCTTTACCAAGAGGGTGGTGGATACTTGGAATGACCTTCCACCAGAGATTGTGGAGACTAGGTCGGTTGGATCATTCAAGAAGGCATGGGATAGGCACAAAGGTATTAGAACACTGAATAGCAGTTAAGGGAGGGGGGCTAGGCTTATGGGCAGACTAGATGGATCATGCGGTCCCCTTCTGCCATCACTTTCTATGTTTCTATGTAAGGAGAGAGCATAAGAGTTTTGGGGTAGTGCTGCAGGTTTACAGCCCTTATAGAAATATGGATGCAATCGTAAAGAGCTGTGGAATATTCAGAGACTAAGAGACGGGGGGACAAGGAGGCAGGTGGGGGAATGGGTGGAGTGGAGAGGTAGGGATGACTGGGGTTGGGGACACAGGTAGGACGGGAGGTTTGTGAGCTGCAATGGGTGTGGGGCAACACTGTTTCTGGGAACCTGATGGAAGGTAGGGGCTGTCCAGTGTGCAGGATGTTCAGACAGCTTACGCTGGAGATAGAGAGCTTGAAACAGGAACTCGGGGGAAGGGACAGGTATGAGGGGGTGAGGAAGAGATGGGGCAGAGGGGTAGGGAGGGCTCCATCACAAGATAGACCAGGCTGCCAGGGTCTGGAAGGGGGCGCTCAGCCAGGGGGGCCAAGTTCACAAGGTCCTTGGAGAGCCAAAAGGGGGTGCTGGCAGGTGGTAGAGAACACGGGTAGACAGAGAGGAAGTAGGGAAGAGGTTCATGGTAAGCAGAGGCAGGAAGAGATTTCAAGGGAGGGCAGGGGCAGAAGGGTGAAGACAACAAACAGATATGCAGTACTGGTTGATGAAACAGGGCAGGAGGTTGGGGAAGCCACCATAGAACAAGAGTCAGGTGAATAGGAGGGAAGAGGGGAATATAGGGTACAAGGAGAGAGGGACGATGGTGGGGTAAAAGCAGGGAGGGGCAGGGAAGTAGGTCATGTTGGTACAAACACACTAAACAAAGGAAGTGGAAGGCCAAAACATGTTGGGGGGAGCGGAGGAACAATGCAGGGGGCAGTGGGAGGACGTAAAAGTAGTATGGGGGAGTGGTTGTGGAAGGGAGTGAGCACAGAAAGGACGGAGGAGGAGGAGAGCAGGTGGAGGTGCAATTAGAGGAGATGGGAGGGGGAAAAAGGCAGTGGCTGGAAGAAGAGGACACTGAGGAAAAGGGGCTCATAGGAGGGCAAACCATGGGAGAAGTGCGAGGGATGGGGGAGCGACTACTTGTATTAGGGGATCCTATGCTCGGGGGGAGGGTGAGATGGGGAGGTAAGGGAGCAAGGAAGAGCCGAACCTGGGTGGAGTGTATACCTGGTATGACAGTGAGGAGAGTAGGGCAGTGCATTTAGAAATGTGTGGAGAAGGTGGGAGGGAAGCCTCATATCATTGTGCACCTAGGAACAAATGACCTAGAGGGCAATACAGTGGAAGAAGTACAGGAGAGATTCAGAGAAGTGCGGGGTATCTGCAATTGGGTAGGAAGCTCAGTGACATTCTCCGAGCTACTGCCAGTACCTAGGACAAGCACAGCGAGAAAGACAAGAATACAGGAGTTTAAAGGGTGACTGAAGGGTTGGTGTGCAGAAATGAGGTATGGGGTAGTTGGGGAGTGAGGCGAGACATGGAACAATAAGGGGCTTTATGCCAAGGATAGGCTGCATCTCAACATAGAGGGTACAAGGGCATTGACATAGGGGCTGGAGAAGTACATTAAAAACAACATAGATTTAAAATGAGGAGGAGGAGGGGCTGAGTCGGACAGCAGGGAGGAGGCACCTTCCAGGGGAGACTAGAAGGCCTCACCCCCCCCAGAGAGGGAGGGAGGAGGAGAATGATGGGAAGTTACCAGGACAAAAGTGGAAGGGGGAGAGATGGGTAGTATCCTTGAAGCCAGGAGCCTAGCAAACAATGTGGAAGAGTTCTAGGCAATGATGGCAGAGGGGTACGTAGATATTGCTGCAATCTCAGAGCCCTGGGCCACCTAGTACCATGACTGGGATCTCACAACCCCAGGATAAAAGGTATTCCACAGGGACTGTGAGGGGGTAAGGGGAGAGGGGTGGCTATTTATGTCAGTGAGGGGATACTGTGTACCAGGGAGGAAGAGGATGAGGGGAGGCCAGAGAAGCCATATGGATATTGCTTCAAAGCCCTAAAGGTAAAACGCTTAGGATGGGGGTGGTGTACAGGCCACCCTCATAGAGCGAGGAGATGGATAGGAAGCAGGGGGAGTAAATCAGGAAGGTCAGTGGCAAAGGGAGTACAGTTATAGTGGGAGACTTCAACCTACCTGGGGTTAACTGGCAGACAGTAACTACAATACATGCCAGGGAACAGGTGCTGCTGGAGGTTATCCAAGACAGCTACCTAGTGCAAGGGGTGATGTATCCTACTATGGACGGGAACATACTGGACTTGGTGCTAACAAATGGGGACCAAGTCTGGAATGTGGTAGTACAGGACCTTCTAGCAGGAAGCGACCACCGCTCAGTTTGGTTCCTCCTCAACACAGGGAGGGAGTCGGATAACACCAGGACAAGAATGTTAGATTTCAGGAAGGAAGATTTTGCCAGAATGGGCAGCATCCTAGAGGAGTATTTAGCTGAAATTAACCCAGGGATAGATGCTGAACAGAAGTGGGAAATCATTAGGTAGGGTCTAAATGAGGCCACAAACACATGTGCCAAGTCTCAGAGTAAGCAGTCAAGGTCAAAAAAGCCTAGCTGACTCAGCAAGGAAGTGGAAGGAAAGGTGAAGGAAAAAAGATTGGCCTTCATTAAGTTCAAAAAGTCTGGGCGTGAGGAGGCTAGAGAAGTGTTCACAAAGGCATCTAGGGAGGTGACCAGGTCAGTCAAGGCAACCAAGGCAGCAAAGGAGCTGAAGTTGGCTCAGGGGAACAGAGAGAGGGGAAAAGGGGTTCTTTAAATACATAAGGGAGAAGAGGAGTTGTAGGGATGACATTGTTAGAATCAAGAGAGAGAGAGAGGGAGGATGGGTGGAAAAAGGGGAAGATCAGGCAGAGGCACTCAATGAGTATTTCTGCTCGGTGTTCACAAAAGAAAGGGATGGCCCAATACTGCAAGGGAAAGGTGGCAAGGGTGGGGGGGGGGCAGAGATAACAGATGTGGTCATCCAAGAGGATAGAGTTTTGAAGGGCCTTAAAGCCTTTCGGGTCGAGAAGGCACCAGGACTGGACGGTATACACCCAAGGGTCCCGAAGGAACTGGCAGGGGAATTGGCAGGCCCTCTAACGGACCTGTTAAACACCTCCTTGAAGATGGGGAATGTACCCAGGGACTGGAGGATGGCTCACGTGGTGCCCCTTCACAAGAGTGGACCCAAGGACCAACCGGGTAATTACAGACCTATGAGCTTGAATTCCATAATGGGGAAGTTGATGGAGACCATTCTGAAGGAGAGGTTGATAACCTTTCTCAATAGCAATGGTCTGCAGGATGAGAGACAACATGGGTTTGTCACTGGAAGATGTTGCCCAACTAACCTGATCAACTTCTTCGACTGAGCCACTAGGGTGGTTGATGAAGGCCACGCTGTGGATGTCTTGTATCTGGACTTCAGCAAGGCTTTCAACTCAGTGCCAAACAGGAGGTTAATGAGCAAGCTGAGGGACATGGGGGTGGGGAAAAACTGGTGGGGTGGGTTGAGAGCTGGCTGCAGGGCAGACAGCACAGGGTAGTTGTAAGGGTGGAGACATCCAAGCCAAGGCCAGTAACGAGTGGAGTACTGCAGGGTTCAGTGCTGGGCCCTGTTTTGTTCAATGTCTTCATTGGAGACATTGCAGAGGGGGTCAAGAGTAAGATCAACCTGTTCGCAGACGACGCTAAGATTTGTGCAAAAGTGGACAATGAGGAAGGGAGGCAGGCACTCAGAAAGGATCTAGCTAAACTTGAACACTGGTTTAGGGAGTGGCAGTTGGGGTTTAATGCTAAGAAGTGCAAGGTCATGCACCTTGGAGCCAGAAATCCCAGGAACAGCTACTGGCTGGGGGGGAGTGCAGGTAATGGCTTCAGAGGAGGAAAGGGACCGGGGTATAATAGTCACAGGGGACATGAAGGTATCAGCACAGTGTAGGAGGATGGCAGCAGGGCAAATAGGATGCTGGGGTGCATTGCCAGAGGGATCACCTCTCAAAAGGGGGAGGTTATCCTGCCATTGTATAGATCACTGGTGAGGCCACATTTGGAGTACTGTGTACAGTACTGGTGCCCATACCTGAAAAAGGATGTGAGATTACTGGAGGGGAGCAGCGTAGGGCTACATAAATGATCATGGGACTAGGGGAGTTGCCATACGAGGAAAGGTTGAAGGAGCTCAACATGAACTCACTGGAAGACAGAATGATAAGAGGGGACATGATAGAGACCTTTAAGTACCTGAAAGGCATAAACAAAGTCAGGGAGGGAGGATTGTTCCGCTTAAAGGGGGAAAGGGTCACTAGGGGGCACAGTCTGAAGCTGGAAGGGGGAAGGTTTAGGAGGTAGATGAGGAGGCACTACTTCACAAAGAGAGTGATGGCGGGTTGGAACGCACTGCTGGAGGAGTCAATTGCTTAAAGGACAGTGGATATCTTTAAGCAGGGTTGGGATAGAGTCAAGGGCAGGGTTAGTACAGACAAGAACACAAAGGAGGGAGGGACCAGAAAAGAGGAGGAAGGGAGGGGTTTGGGTAGGGTGGGGATGCTGTAGTGATATGGAATTAAGAGCTGCACAATCAGGCAGACTTGATAGACCTGTGGGACTTTTTCTGCTGACAATTTCGTATGTTCGTACTTGAGTGATTGGGGTGGAGGTGGAAGAGGGAGGTGAAAGAAAATACAGCTGACGCCATCACGATCGCTCATTTTTCAGCTTTTAACTGTCAACAGAAACTGAATGGGGAAAAATGAGTGATTGGTGAGGCTGTAATGAGAGCATGAGGGTATTATAACTTTTTGTACCATTGTAGTGATGTACTCAGCATAGTACAACAGCAGTTTGACATCACTGCGATGGTACAACAAGCCTAGGAATTCACTGAATTTCATGTGTAATAGTGCTCTCCCATACACTATAAGCCTGTACAGAAGAGCTAAATAAATCTGTTTACCAGTCTATGTAAGTAGAGTTGCAAAAAAACATCAATGTTGCTATAAAAATCACACATTTGTGTTTATCCAGTAAAATATTCGCCACTCCTGGGGCCCTTATTTGTGCTTGCCACGCAGCTGTCATGAAGTGCTATCTACATGTGCTAATAACTGGTTATACCGCCTGAGGGAGGGTGGCATAATAGAATAGTGCATGACCCTGTAGATCTGTGGCTTTTAAAAACGTAGTAGCGATGTTTGGCAGAGAAGAAAAAAGTCTCAGGAAAGACAGACGTATAAAAGTTGGGAGACTGGACAGTGCTGAGCAGTAAGATTAACAAATAAACAGCAGCATGGCCATTGAGTTTGGACACTGGTGGGGAAGCCAAGTTGCAAGCAAGAGAGTAAACTGTGCCCCCCCACCTGAACTACTGCAAAAAAAAGCTGGAGACAGCAGTACTAATAGTTGTTACACCTGGTTTGCACTCAGAGTCTCTTTGCATTAGGTTGTAGATGTGGTTTCTGTAGTAATGGAGCAGAATGTCGAGATCTATTGGCTACTGGCTTTGTAAATTTTATTTAGTTTGGTCCAATAGCAGAAGTAGAGAGAGGGAGAAGAGAGACTGGTACCACACCACATGATCAGACCACCTGCTGCACCACCCAACTCAACATACCTCTTGCCTCATAAATCAGGGACAAGGCTTAAAAAAATCAGGGACAAAGACCCAAAATCAGGGACATAGCATAAAAACTGGCAATATGCACTCAGATAGCTGATAGAACATGTGCATACATGTAAGATGCATTTTCTGAAGAAGAACAAGGGGCAGATTCAAGACAACTAGCGTAACTTGCACACAGTTGCAAGTTACGCCAGTCACCCCTATGCCAGAGACCCTATGCCACATTCCAGAAGCTGCAGGGTCCCAGCACTTGCGGCATGTGAGACACACCATGTGTAGTAGTAGCCATGCATGGTGTTGTGCAGCCGCTGTTGCATCTCGAGTCAACGACAGGTGACCTCTCAAGCCACCCCACTGCACACACACCAGGGGGCATGGGGGGCAGGATACATGGCACAGGCATCCGGGAGGGAGCGCACCAGAATTGGACCCCTGGGGGTCCCTGAAGATCGGGGATTGGGGGACAGGGGTGTGCTTGAGGGGGCTTGGGGTCCCTATGGTACCATTGCTGGGGCTCTGCATGGCGGCATCCGATGGTGCCAGTAATTGGATGCCACTTAGGACAGCTCTGAGCTGCTGGAAGTTCCCAATGCCACTGCGGCTCTGGGAATTGCAACTGTAGGTTACGACAGCCACCCCCCTTGAATTGGGCGAAGTTGCTGTCGTAACCAGCAGTTGCACTAGGTGTATGTGGGCTGTAGCATAGTGGGTGTCGTAACTCGTGATTGTCACAGCCCACATATGCCATGGCTCAAGGCACCTCTTAGAATCGTGATGGGTGTAACACATGGCGTAAGTAGTG
The DNA here is from genome assembly GCA_016271365.2 of Neoceratodus forsteri. NCBI lineage: Eukaryota > Metazoa > Chordata > Ceratodontiformes > Ceratodontidae > Neoceratodus > Neoceratodus forsteri. The sequence goes on along the minus strand of CM028132.1, from coordinate 1,456,004,379 downwards.
AGATAAGCCATGGAGTTTGGCGTATCTCGCCTTATGCTGACATAGCCCATCCTGAAATTGGGCCCAGAGTCTGTAACTTTAATGCATCACATTATTGTGTGCTTAAAATCCCCATAGTTCAGTCAGAAAAACACAAACTTTACGAGGGATGGAGGAAAATTTTGAGGCAAATTCAGGGACATTCCTGAAAATCAAGGACAGTTGGCAGGTATGCCCCCCCCCCCAGTCCCAACCCTGAGCCGAGGACAGTAGAAGCTTACCTGAGAGACAGAGTAGACCCAGCTAGCCCATGCACAGAGGTAACACAGGATAATGGTGGTAACAGAGATGGACTGGAGGGAGAGGAGCAGGGAGTGTGATTTCTGTAACATTAGAATCATCCCTTTCACACACTCAGAAACAAAGGGCCCAATTTTAAATGACATGCGGATGCCGCAAGTCCCTTGTGCACCAAACATAGCTTCCCCCAGGTCCAACTTGCACCATTTGGGGGGCCCAATTTACAGAGCTTGCACCAAATATTTGGCACATGCTGCTGTAAAGTGTGGAAACTGCCACAACTGTGCCAAATGTACAGTACCCCACAGTTGCATCAAGCATCGGGGTTGCCGCAAGGCTTGATGCAAACACAGCGGCAACCTTTGAAAATCGGGTCCAAAGAGAATATCATTCCACCAAGTGACAGAATCGGGTTGCATCTGTGCCTCTTTTGCCTAGGGGAACAACTGCATTCACTGTAAATCATTTGTTGCTAAGAATGAACACACCTCATTAGCAGAGCTAAATAAATCTCTTTTTACCAGTCTGTGGAAGCAAGCTTGCAATAAAACACCAGTGTCGCTCCTGAAACTATTCTGTACCTTCATGGTTTATTGAATGGTCCTTGAATCCAAGAGGAAAGAAATCTGTATAACTAGGCCACAGCCACAGTAGCTGTACCTTGCAGGAATAGTACTCCTTTGTGACTATATTTTATTATGTTGTCTTGCGCGCACAGTGCAGACAACATATTGTGGTAGCTTGGAGTGGAGAAGCAGGTTTTGGCGGTGCGGTCCTGCTGCAGTCAATGGCACCACTGCTTTTTCTGGCCAGGCTCTGTGGCATCAATGGCATAGCATGCTGTCTATGACAGCAGTTGAGAAGCCTGCCACTAACTTGAAAGAAATTAGCCACTGCAATCATGGAGCGCCCCTTAATTGGAGAATCAGCTGTTTTTGCTGCTGGGGTGGTTCCTGATTGCAGCAGCGAATTACAGTTTGCCTTGTCTGGTGTCTCATTTCAATAAACATGGCGGCAGCTTCCCCATCCACCTCTCATAGTCCCCTTGAAAGCCAATGGGCATGCCCCTCCCAAGTCCATTTGCCGATGGGGGTGCCCAGTCCCAGTTGGAATAATGCCCCCCCCCCATTTGTTGTGTGCTGAAGAGGGTGCCCAATCCCCTTTGGCTCATGTGCCCCCCCCAAACACTCTGTATGTGCCAATGGAATGCCCAGTCCCCATCGGCTACAGACCTCCCCAACAAACACTCAGGTGGCAGAGTGGGAGCCCACCCCAGCGTACAAAAGTACCTGTAAAAAAAGATAACCTTCCCGCATTGTTTTTTTTTTTTGTTCCCTGTAAAAGAAAAAAAAATGTCCCTTGTTGTGTTCAGTGCCCCCTCCCGGCACCCACCTTCTCTGCACCCCACCTCTCCACACCCCCACTCACCCCATACTTACCTCCGTAGCCTGGAGCAACCATCTTTGGTGGACCAGAAACACATCTGCACTCTTCAAAGCTGACCACAAACTGAAGAAATGCCGGTAAGCTGTATAATGGCATAAATGTTTTTTTTCTCAACTTCTGTGGATATCTCAGCCATTTTCATGACTTTTTGTACCAAATTTTCAACATAGGGTTCTTGGGACCCCATCTCATGAATTCAGTGACTGTCATCTGGTTATTCAATCCTGAAAGGTGATTTTGCGGTCACTGTAGGGAATCACCTTTCGGGAACGAGTAACAAAACAACAGTGTCACTGTTCATGAGGTGGGCTCCCTAAAGGCCTATGTTGCAAGTTTGGTGAAAAAATTCCCAAAAATGACAGTGTTACAAGCATGCATTGCGCAGTTTCTACGCACACTCATAACTTTGAGAATTTTTAATATTTTCATTCCAGATTTTCAGCATTGCCATTTTTTCACACCTCCTTATGAACAGTGGAGCTGTCATTTTTCACAATCTGCTTGAAACTTGGTTTTGCGCATGTGGTGCACAATGGCGCGGTCGCTGTGGGAAATCAACATTTGGGACAGATTAAGAAAATTACTGTGATACTGTTTATGAGCAGAGGTCCCAAAATGCCTATGTTGAAAATGTGGTGACAAAATTCCACACAATAACTGTGTTACGAGCATGCATTGCGCAGTTTCCACCCATGCTAGTAACTTCGAGAATTTTTAACATTTCACTCCAGATTTTCAACATTGCCATTTCTTCACACCTTCTTATGAACAATATAGCTGTCATTTTTCACATACTGCCCAAAATGTGGTTTCACACATCTGGTGCAGAATGGCACTGTCACTGTGGGACATCAGCATGTGGGACATCAGCATTCGGAACAGATTAACAACATCACAGTGCCACTGTTCACGAGCAGAGGTCCCAAATGCTTTCATGAAGTGGGGTCACGAAAAGCCCATGTTGGCAATTTGCAGTACAAATACTAACAAACTCCCGGGGTGTTAGGGGTTTCTAACCATAACGTCCCACCCTGTAGAGACTGACCGGCATCAGGGGTGTGGCTTTGTATTATTGTCTGTAATTTTCATGCCATTCCAGTCCCACCCCCACTCTGCAGCCACTGACAGGCATCAAGGTGTGCCTTGGACTCTTTGGCCCCAAATTTTACCCCATTCTCCTATACTGCACCCATCTTAACGTACTTCCTTATGGAATGGGGTGAGCGTAAGGCCCGAGGACCTCAAGGTACAACGCAATACTTGTTGGAGTCTGCAGGGTAGGGTGAGCTGAAATAACATGAGCGTTATGGCCGACACCTAAAGGCACACCTCGGTGCCTGTCAGTCTCTGCAGGGTGGTGTAGGGCTGGCGTCACTTCCATATTTTCACTGCCATTCCTATTGTGCATCTCTCTGACTCCTGCACTACCAATGCCAATGTCAGCAAGACAACATTCGGCATTGACAAATGCTTGTTACTATTCAAGTGCATGTTAACTTAAAGGAACCCAAAAAACTTGCAAAATCGAAATTGCAAGGGGGTATTAAAGAGAAGTAAGTACAGTTGTTTTCCTGGTTTGCTGCATGTTATCTGGTTTTCACTGCTGATATGATGCAGTAGAGAAATGCTGACAGACTGGTTTGATCAAAGATTCAAATGTGTACATTAGACACCTGTGTAATGTGCTTTATTAAAAGAGGTTGTGTTTTCACTTATCTCCTGGTTAAAAATGTGGGGTCAAAATGTCAAAAAACAATGATGTTGTGAAGAAACGTTGAATTTTATATATTCACCATTTACTCATAACCTTCTTATTTCTGAATATTTTGACTCTGGATTGTCAAAATAGCCCTTTGGTCACCCCACCTTATGAACATGACAGGTGTCATTTCTCAAATTCTGCCCAAAACACCTTTTCATGGTTGTTCTGCAAAGTGATGTTTTGGCCAGGATTTAGTAAATAACACCTGTCACGTTCATAAGGTGGTGTCATAAAAAGACCATGTTGAAAATCTGGAGTCATGATCTCAAAAAACAACAAAGCCATGAACCAATGCTGACATTTTTCAATGTTTACTTACAACATTGCAATGCATTTCCCTTTTGAACACACATTTACAGCGTGCTCATATTGTGTACACCCTTTGAGTGAACATGGCAGGTGTCATTTCCAAATCCCCCTCAAAAAATCTGTTTTCACAGCTGTTCCATAAAATAATGTTTTGGGTACCATTTTATAAATGATGCCTGTCATGTTTATATGCTGGGGTCATAAAAACAGAATGCTGTCATAATCAAAAGAAATAACAATATTATGCGTCAACCTCTTCATTTCCCAAGCATGACAGTTTCTCTATTATAACTTACGTTCTTAATTTGTTAATTTTAACCTCTGCACTGTCTGTGCTTCACAACTACAGGGCAAACACAAGCAAGCAAACATTCAGCCTTGACAAATGCGTGTGTTTATTCGACCGTGCTCTTTTTTTATGGTATAAGCAAGCTAAGCAGAAGCTAAAGGAAAAGCAAGCCTGCTGAGTTCCTTTTTATCAGCTCTGTCCACACACAGTTTTGGAGCCAGGTAATAAATAAATGCTGGTTCTCACCACACGCTCTCATAAGTCTGTCTCCCAGCCCCCGGTACTTGGAAGCACAACCCTGATAATGCATCATCTGCACCCCGCTACGCCCAGCTGCAGGCAGAGTGTGCAGTTCTGATCTTTGCTAAAGCCTTCATTTGCAGTGCATAACGCAGCTGTTTTATGGGCCAGTTTCCACCTTGCTTTCCTGGCAATTCTTTGCAAACAAACTAGAGTCTAATTATATACGTAGTGTACCAAATAGAAAAAGAATGTCTCCTGGAATTTAAATCAGGTGCTCTTAATTCCAATCTTGACTTGTTGAACAGTGTGAAAAACAAGCACTTCACCCAGCTCGGGCAATACCTTACACAGACTAGGCGGGCCCCACTTTACTCATTGCCAGACTACACCACTGTGCTGCTAGCCCGCCACTAGGACAGGAGATGGGTGGCACATTTACTCTGGCACCACCTGCTGTGTGTTGTTGACCAGCTAACCTCAGAGAGACTGATGAGACTCCCATTACCAGATTACCCTACTCCCTGACCACTCGTTCAACTCTGAGAGGGCTCCTCACGCTGGGTAGTGATGAGTGTCAGACTTGACCAGCCCAACCAACAGTCCACTCACAGCTGCTAGCAAAAATGGTGCTTTTGGTGCCAGCCTGTTAGTGTAACTCCCACTCTCAGTGGAGATGGGTCGGTGGGGGTATCTATGGGTTTAAAGCACAGCATGGGAAGAGGAGAGGGCCAGAATGGCCAGACACGGAGTTTCAAACATGAAAGTTTAACAGGCACACAACCAATAGTGGATAATGCGTGCACTTCTAAGTCATCCCAGGTGGGATTGTGTTTTAAATGTAGCAGGCACCAGAAAGCAATAGAAAGGGGGTATGTTGTATGCAGTGGGTGCAACTGTATTTTAAATTCAGCAGGAACTGGGGAGGTGATAGAAGTGAAGAGGAACTGCTGATAACATAGATTGTCAGCCATGGGGGGGGAGTGGGGGGACAAACAGAAGGCTAATGATGACACCACTCAGCTGCTTGCTGAGTGGTGTCATACAGATGAAAGGATAGAGCCACTCTATGATATGAGCAAGAAGTTTCAGCCCTTTCACGGTTGGCACCATGCTCATATAAATATATTTTTTAAAACTTTTTTCCAAAGTGAAAATAATCAGCAAACAAACTGTGTCTCCAGTCTCTTCACAGTTCACACATTTAAACATTTATTTCACCTTCAACGGAATGGAGTAGAAACTGACAGTGTGTGAAATTCAGTTTAATGAACACTGATAGCCCTTAGCTCAACAGCATCATGCCATGGCCCAATAATACACATATAATTACACTGCAGCTGCCTCGCTCAAGTAAAAGCAAAAACAGTGAGCGCTGTGGAGAGCTGGGAGGGTCACAATACCCCACTTGAGGAGGCAAGGGTGGTCCAGTGCTGAGCAGGATCAGGAACGTTCATCAGGACCTGTGACAGGACAGCTCGGTTAGAGCAGGGAGCACTGGAGGCAGGCCAATGAGCAGCAGGCAGCTCCGCTCTTGCAGCTTGTCTAACATCATTACTCACATGGTTCTCGATGAGGACAAGGACGAGGAGAAGGAGAGGAATGAGAATCGTATAGCAAGTCCCGAGGAGTCAGGAGGACCAAGGCCTTCGTAATGGACCCGTGAGCAAAACCATACATTTTTTACTTCTCTTTGACTCTAAGTGAGTCAGTCTTCCATGACTCCTGCTGTCTCTTTACACCACAGCACCACCTTTGACAAAGCTAGCCCTTATCACCTGAATTGCCAACTCACCATGCAATTTGGGTAAAAAAAATTAAATAAAACCCATCCCAACAACATCTATGACCATTATTACCTTGAGATGAGGCAGAGTATTCTTACTGTCACCACTATTGCAATTTGCTTTATCTGGCTGCTGGCCGGGGTTTTCGGGATTTCAATCAGTGTGATGTCAGTGGCTTGACGATGTTGTGGTCCTGGAAGGTGGAAGCTGCCAGAGCCAGCCTGAGAGCCTAATAATTATTCCAAATCCCTTCTGAAAGGATTTCTGCAGCTGCTCAACACTACACCATAAGGCAGCTTCATCCAACCACCCACTTACTGCCACTAAACACATTTTGTTTCTAGTAACAATGTTGCATCCTGCTTTGATTATTCCAATGCAATGAGTGGAGAGTCAAGTTAGTACAGTAATGGGACACTAGTTGTCTTACCTAAGTCCCAATGCCAAAGTAGATCAATTGCAGCTTGCTCATATTGCTTAAAAACTGTCTCCTTGGGCCATCCCGGTGGCGCTGAGGGTTGAGGCGCTGGACACCACACCTCGTGCTATGCCGGCGACCCGGGTTCGGGAATGACCTTGGGTCATCGGGGTACCGGCATGGGGAAGAGCAGGATTAAGCATGCCAATAGGTAGCTCTCCTTTCCCGAAGGTCGTGAGGGTGGGTTGGTGCTCCCCCCCGTAGTTCTCCTTCCACTGGGTGGAGGTTCAGTGGGTAGCTTAGGTGAAGAGGGGCAGCAAAAATTGCGGGAGGTGTAAGGGGCTGAGATGGCACCATAGGGTACGTAGCGTGCCTCCACACCCTTGCACAGCTGTGTGCTGGGGCCTTGGGGGGGGTCAGGGGAGAAAACAAAGTAAAATACAAATGTGTCCCAATTGCCAGTTGGTGGGAGGAGGCGACGGGGACCAAATGGCTATAATTTAAAAAAAAAGTCTCCTTTTATCAATAAAGTCTTCCCATGACTCAATGTGTAATTATTTTTTCAACAAAAAAAGAGTTTTATTTACTATTTCCAAAGTTTTAATCTCGTCCATAGAGTATGCTTTCTTGGGGCACGACCACGGTCTGTGAGTAGGCCGCTTTGCGGATGTTGAACTTTTACACGTCATTTTTGTTGCAGAGGCTGATTGATGTTCTGTACAAGCCCTGCGTTTCGCGCTGCAGCCGGGGGTCGTCCTTTACTAAATGAAATTAAATGTGTTTGCTAACAGATGAGTTCCAAATTTATATCTTCATCAATTAAACATGCTGTGAAATTACCTAAAATCGATGACTGAATAATCACTTTGTTGAATGCTGTCTTGCAATTACTTTCTGAGTGCCCTTCATTCATTCAAGCTCACTTTGCATTGAAGACTGCAGCTTCTATGGTGCCCTGACATGTGTGTGGGTCTTATAAATAAAATATTAATATTTCAGTACTCCTTTTTGCTGGCAAAGTATTTTAATTTGCTCCAATGGAGTTTATATTTTTACACAGAATGAGCATATGAAGAAAGATGCGAGGGTGGTCAGCAAGGCTTGGCAAGCGATGTGTTGTTTCACATCTTGAATGGTTATGTATTCCTACATGCATTTTAGCTGTCAGTTGCCTGGTTTGTCCCAAAAGTTATCTGCTCCAAAAGACTTGTCAGTGTATGAGTTTCTATTTTGTCAGTGTGATTTTCAGTATGTTCCGAGACATAGCATTCTGCTCTTTCATTTATATTGAATTACCAGCAGTTTCACTAAAGGACTTCCTATTTACCTGTACTACACAAAGTACATAATGTAACCAGCGTTGCGTGTGTCTAGATTTCTGAAATAAATTTTTATGATTAATTATTATGTGTCGGTGGTCAACTGTGATACTAGTAAGCTTCCCTTACAGACCAGTAATTCCAAACTTTAGCCAAATTGATGAGGATAAAGTATCACCCTGACTTTTGCTCAGATTTATACATTTGAAAATCTTTCCATACATGTCCAGCAACATTTGTGATTAAAGGAATAATGCCCTCCAGGGTGGGTGTTATGCTGGGATAACATCCCCACCTTGGGTGGTTGGGCCCGAGGCCACTGTTCGGGGGTGTCCAACACCCGAGAAGGGATGTTATCCAGCATAACACCCACCCAGGGGGGCATTATTCCTATTATACAATGGCTTGTTGTTTTATAATAAAAAAAATAATTTTAAAGAATGTTTTTGTTAGTGTGTAAAAATATTTTTGGTTTTTAAGAGAAGATGGTAATGGTCCAAGGAACAATCATTAAGTGGCAGTGGCAAACAATCAGCAGGGATGTTATGCCAGGATTACATCCCTACTGTGATGGTCAACTTACCAATCAGAAGCCAGGATTTTTTCATGCCATTGTATAATACTGTTTTATGCTATGGTTACTGCAGCACTGAAGTGATGATTTCTGATTTGCAGTCTCAATGCTGTGCGGTGAATGGTTCTGCATTAGGTCCCCTGTTTCCCGCTCCTACCCGTGTCATGAATTGGTCATGTTTTTACTTGCTATTATTAGTTGTGTTTTGCCACTGTAAAAGTGAATATTATGGGTTGTATTACATAAATAAATTGGTGCTATGCTAAATAAATCTTCCTTCTGAATTTTACTTTGATAGTTTTTGTCAGATTCTGTCACGTGCTGATCAATCACGCTGTTGGCACGTGGTGAAATTTATGTGACTTCCATGTGTTTACCTCAGTATCTGTTTTGGTAAATTAATAGTATAGGTGTATTCTAATCCACTAACTTTTACCTTACTGTTTGTCCTTTTTTATTGACTGAGTAGTGTCTCCCTGTGTGGGATTGATCATTGTTTTTCAGTGTTCTGTATTTTTCTTTCTTCATTACTCCATTTTTTTCCCTTTTATCACATCTTGTATGTTGTGAATAATAAAATAATTGTTACTGCTTAGTGTCGTGTTCATTTTTTATTTCCACTATCCCAAGTCATTTCCACCATGTTATCTGTTTGTTTACCAGTAATAAGCATTTTTAACCAAAATGCCTTCTTGTACAGCATTGTACTAATAACAGCACCAGTGGGCGCAGTTTTTATAAGTTTCCGAAAAATAAAGGTCAGCGAAATCTGTGGGTTGTGTCCATGAAGCGTGCTGGCTGGCAACCGATGGAGCACAGCCTCCTATGCTCTGATTATTTTAGCCCTGAACAATTTTAAATTCCTCCCAGTATCTTGGAGAGCATCGACTTCAAGCCAGGGCAATGACATCTGAAGAAGGATGCTATGCCAATGCTGTTCTCATTTGTTGAACCAATTACCGAAGGAATAGTGGAGCAGTTGTGAAGAGGTGTCGACTGGAGGTAAGACAGAATGTCTGTTACTGTAGGTTCACTGCTGTATGACACTCATATTAGTACATAATGGTACAGTCCTCCAATTAGCTTGTTGTATACCCTAATCAACCCATTCAGTCCCCCTCCATTTGGTTTGTATCGCGTCTTGTGAGCGAACGTTCAACAGCAATTCCGGCACAGTGACACAACCCATTCAACAACCACAGTGTCGAACGGGTTGTCACAAATAATAATAATAATACTCTTTATTTTATGGTGCCTTTCAAAAGCCAAGGTGCCTTACAGATTATAAAAACATCAAACATTTCAAAGTCTTAAAAATATATAAAACAACTAATACAGTTAAAATACGAAGGTTAAACACCAAATGCCTGACACCACAAATATGTTTTCAGGGCCTGTTAAAATTCCTCCATGGTCACGCACTCCCGTAACTGATGGGGTAGAGAATTCCAGAGGGTAGGGGCCGCATGCATAGATGCACAGGCCCCCGAAGATTTCAAAGACACCCTCGGGATCTCTAGCAACCCCATATCAGCTGAGCAGAGTGATCGCCCAGGGCAGTAAGGGACCAGGAGCTCTTTCAGGTAGTCCGGGCTGAGTCCATGTAGAGCTTTAAAAGTCAGAAGACCGACTTTAAAGGTAATCTGCCACTGTACTGGCAGCCAGTGCAGACCGTGCAGCACCGCCGAAATATGACTGGAATGAGAAGTTCCCATCAGAAGCTGGGCTGCTGCATTCTGCAGCAGTTGCAAGTGTCATATTTCCACCCCAGGTAGCCCTAGGTAGATGGAATTGCAATAGTCCAAGAGCGAGGACACAAAGGCATGGACCAGCGAAGGAAGATCGCCATATGGAACAAGGTGCCTAATCCTGGAGATGTTCCTCAGATGATAAAAAGAGGACTTGATGGCCTGGTGGCGCAGAGGTCTGAAGCACTGGATGTCTCACCTTATGGCACATCAGCGACCCAGGTTCGGAAGCGAGCCTGGGTCGTCAGAGGTCGGCACGGGGGGGTGGAGCTGGATGAAGCTGCCAACTGGCAGCTTTCCTCTCCAGGGAGGTGATATGCCATCCCTCGCTCACGGCTGCCCCCTGGTGGAGGCTGAGGGGCTGTGCAAGCAGGGTGCTGGCTATAGGCCAATGGGGTGGGTGGAGGAGGGTCATTATCAGGGTTGTAAGGCGATGCGTGCCTCCACACACATGCGACTCTCTCCTGGGGCCCCAGGTAAAAAAATGGGGAGAAAATGAGGAAAAATGACAGCAGGATGGCGACTGATTTCTCCGCAGGCACCGCCTGACTGGCATAAGATAAGCCCCGGTAAATCCAGGGAACGGAGCTGGGGGAGCTGGTCAGATGGGGGCCATACGGGGGAGGAGTATAAAGCATTGTACAAAAAACAAAAAAAAAGAGGACTTGACGATGGCAGACATCTGCGAATGCAGAGTCAGCCCTTCGTCAAAAATTACCCCCAGGTTATGCACCCATTTTTGAGGTAGGGAGTGATAAGCCCCCAAGGTAAAGCCTGGAGGGTAAACCAACCCAGCCCCCCTATTTGGCACACTGAATCCACAACCAACACCTCAGTCTTTTCCGAGTTCAACTTCAGCCAACTCGAGCCCATCCACTCCTGGATTTCTACGAGGCAGTTATTAAAGACCGAGAGAGCTCCATCCTGGTCAGGTGCAAAAGAAAGGTAGAGCTAGGTATTATCAGCATAGCAGTGAAACCTCAGCCCATACCTTCTTACAATGTCTCCGAGGGGCAGCATGTACACTGCGAACAACATGGGCGACAACACCGAACCCTGAGAAACCCCACATGACAGAGGAACTGGATCCGAGGAATAAACCCCAGACACCACCCTCTGAGTTCTTCCAGTGAGGTAAGATGTAAACCATCTGAGGACTACATCTGATAGTCCACAGATGAACCTCAGGTGCTCAAGTAGAACCCCATGGTCCACAGTGTCAAACGCTGAAGAGAGATCTAGAAGAACCAAGATGGAACGGTTCTTCTGATCCCTAGCCATCAGGAGATCATTGAGCACCCAAACCAGTGCTTTCTCAGTGCTATGCCTCTTTCAAAAAACGGACTGGAGGGGTTCATAGATATCATGGATGGTCAAATGCTTCTTCAGCTGTACAGCCACTACTTTCTCAATCACCTTCCCTAAAAAGGGAAGGTTTAAGATAGGTCTGTAGTTTGCATGGCAGTTGGGGTCCAAAGAAGCTTTCTTCAAGAGGGGCATTACCACCACCTCCTTCAGGGAGCTAGGAAGCTCACCTGTTTCCATGGAGAACCAGACTATCCATGCAAGGACCAGACTGATGGAATCCATACAACCCAAAATCAGGGAAGTTGGTCCTGGGTCCAAACTACAGCACATAGGGCGCATACTCTGGACAATCCGCATGACATCTATTAACTCCGGTCAGTCGAAGGTGCTCCAGGAAAGCTGAGGTGCAGTGGCCATGCACTGATCCAGAGCAACACCCTTAGAGTGTGCTGGATGGAGTGCCGCCATGATGTCAGCCACCTTAGTTGCAAAGAATCGAGCAAGTTCATCAAACTCTACTTGAGAAAAGGCTTTTCGGACTTGTAGGCAGACTGGGTTGCACAGTCTGTCTACAGTGCAAAAAAGCTGAGCTGGTCGATTCTGAGCCGCCGCAATCTCTCTGGACAGGAACTCTGCCTTCTTACAGGTGATTGCAGATTGATGGGCTTGATAATGCTCCATCAATCTAAGGTGGTCGACATCAAGGGAGGATCTCCACCAGCAACGTTCTAACCTTCGTCCTAGTCACTGCATCTCCCTCAAGGTCCCATCAAACCATGGGGACAGAGGGTGAAGGGAGAGAGGACAAACACAGACAGGAGCAGCAAGGTCCAGAGTGACTGAAATAGGCATATTATAGGCTACCACGAGGGCCTCTGGGTCACTGCTTGCCACTGGAAGGGTCGATAGGTCAAGTACCGCCGCCAGGCCTTCAGAGCTAACATCTCGTAAAGGGCAGTACCTGACCATCTCCACAGGGGTAGGCCTATGAGGAGGGCACTAAAACTAAACACTATGGTGTAGTGATCGGACCATCTGACTGGTTCCACCCCCAGATCAGAAGCCTCAATCCCCAGGAGGAAGACTAAGTCATGGGAGTGACCGTGTTTATGGGTGGCAGTGGTAACTATCTGTGTAAGTTCCAGTGATGATATCAACTGGAGGAAGTGCTGTCCCAACTGCGAGAATTTGTCATCGATCCAGGCGTTGAAGTAGCCCAGAACCATCAGTCTAGGTGACTCAAATGCCATGTCGATGATGAAGTCTGCCACTTCCTGAAGGAACCACTTCTCATCTCTGGGTAGACAGTAGATGAGAGTGATCCTACAACCTACACCTGACACCATGGTACACTCAAATGACTCAGTCTCCTCAACTGGTACACTCATGAGGTTAAGTTCGGTCTTAAAACAGACCGCAACCCCCCCCCCACCCCCGCGATCCAATCTCGGTCTGTAAATCACCAAGTACCCAGCAGGAGTTAAAGCCTCCAAAATGGGGCCAGAGTTCTCATCCAGCCAGGTCTCAGTGATGCAAGCCAGATCCATCATTTCTACAAGATCTGAAATAATTGCAGTCTTGTTTTTAATGGACCTGGCATTGTATAAAACTGCCCGGGTTGGATTAACCTCCAGGGCCGCCCGAACCACCTACCCAACAATATTGCTAGTGCCCTTGAGTATGGAAACCAGACATGGCGAACCACATTCTTGGTTCCATTTCACCCCAGGGCATCTCCTGGATCTCACGACCCCGACGTGGTGGCCCCGCTCATTCACCTTCCACTGTCTGCACCCCCCCTGCCCTCCTCCTCCCCTTATGAGCGATACTACCCAGCACCCTACAGTGCTGGTATGTTGCAAACTGCAATGGGGGAGGAATAAAGGGACGGAGATCGTGGAGAGCAGAGGGTGAATAGCACACGACCTTGGGGGCAGGCCTCCAGCACATTGTGGCAATCAGCTTATCAGAAGGCTCTCACTGAACTAACCCACAAAACAAATAAAAAAATTAAATAAAAAAATCAAAATAACCAAAAATACAACAAAATATAAACCCACACTTATACCCTATCAAAAAATTAAAACCCTGAAGTCACTGTGGAAAAAACCCTCAATTTACCCTTCCCAAACAGAAATACTAAATTCTACAATATAACCAGCTCAGGGACTAGGGCTGGGATAGGTCTATTTAAAACAAGTTTAAATCACAGATAAATAGTAACACTGTGATATTACAAATAAAGTCCAAATGAAAGAAGCAAGTCAATTAAGAAAGTGAATATCTTCAAACAATAATCTTTAACTCTCTGTGCCCTCTCACAGCCTCAGGGAGTTAGCAGAACACAGGCACTCTCACTGTCTGATTAATGAAAAATTGTTGAAATATCAATGTTTCCAGTGCCCAGGCCCTCTCACACCCTGGGGAACCAGTAAGAAAAAATACAGGCACTCTCACTGCCAACTGGGTAACCATAAATCAAACAGAAAATTTGAAGTCTGGCCATAGAGAGGTGGGCAGATAAATAGACAAAAAATATATTAGACCAGTTTGAGTTCTGAAGACTCAGAAGACTCCTACACTCTGGTTGATGTCTGTAGTGTAGCTCCAACACCACCTCTCACATAGTGGAGGAAGAACCCACAGATAATCCACAGTAACTTGAATCTGAGCAAAGTAACTTAAAATATTAAAAGAAAACAGTGTGCACAGCACTCTCACCGCCCGTACACCCAAGTAGCAGAAGCCAGAAAGGGAGGCAGGTCAAACTTTCAGGAGCACAGTTCACAGCGAAGAAGAGTGGTCTAACAGACCCACTGGTAATCCAACTTTATGCAGGATGCTAGAGATAATAAAATTACAGCCAAGTCAATGAACTCCTTCAAAAATCTTCCTCAGCAACAGCTCCATGCTAATGTTGACTGTTCTGAATAATCATTTTAGTCACTCCAATGGGGCCAGAGGCGAGTAAGAAGCTCAGAGAGTGTAATAACAGGGGAGGTAGATAGACACCCTTCAACTTCACTGCTCGGAGCTAGCCGCTTCCCTGTCTGCCCGCAACCCACGGCTACAGATACCCCAAAGAACCAACCCCAAGGCTGATCCTCAAGGTGGCTTAGGAAAAGCCTTGGTTCCCCTCTGGCTCCCCGGAGACCAAACAAGGCAACTCCTGCCTGGTTGCGGACAGAACAGTGGGCAGCAGCTCCCTGAGGCACAGATGGGTCCCTCAAACAGTGCAACTCTCTGACAATAAACTCTCCCCAAAGCTCACAAATTGGGATGACATCCTCACAGTTCGAAAACTCCACCAGCAGGGTCCGGGTGCCACAAATCCCGGCAACAGCCCCAGTTCTTCCAAGTCAAGCTCTTTAGCTTGTCAGCTACAGGCTATGAGCAGCGGGAGCACACCACCAGTCCAAGTAAGCTGTGGCCACATTCCCCAATCCTCCAGACTCGAGCAGCAGTTATTGTTTCTATACACCAACTGATGGTGCTGGCTGCTCACCCCCGAACTCCGCTCTCCCCCCCCTGTAGTTTAGAATCTATAATACACCTGTTCATTACAGAGGGATTAGTGGATACATGAAACTGACTACCAGAGGGTGGTCTGTGTGAGATGAGTGGAGGGATTCAAGCCAGAGCTGGGCAAACATACAGGGCTGATGAGGAGGGCATGGGAGGCTGACATTGGTGTATGGGTAGTGATTGACCACAGCAGCATTTGCATCATTCTACAGGTAGCACACTGCAGATGGGATGCACTAGTAGGTCTATTTCTGCCATACATTTGTTTATATTTTTTTACTGTGTGCTATACTGAAACTGTAAGTTTACTCTCTCCACCCCAATATACCTGAATAATATAATATTCTTTTCCTGGTGGTCTAGCAGATCTCCCTCTCTATCCCTGATCAACCCATATAATAATTATGCATTATTCCCTGGTGATCTAGTGGATCACACCACCCCTCCCGGCAGTAGTGCCCCACAACCCCACTCCTCCCATCCCATCCCCAAGCCCGCAACTGGCACAGCCCTCTGTTCACCACCACAGCCAATCACCAACTAAACTGCCACGGAGCATGTACTGTATACAGTGCGTGTTCACTGACTGACAACTCAGTCAATCACTGAGTGGGTACTGTATACAGTGTGCGCTCCTTGCAGTTCAGTCAGCGGCTGGCCATGGTGGTGAGCTAAGGGTTGTGCCAGTCGCTGGCTCAGGGATGGGACCAGGGGGAGCGGGGTGGTGGGGCACTGTCTGCCAGGGGGGTAGTGGTCCACCAGACTACAAAGGAACAATAAATATTTATTGTACGGGCTGATCAAGGATAGGGAGGATAGTCTTCTAGACCACCAGGGAAAGAAAATTATAGTATTTGGGCAGATTGGGGCGGGGGGCCGTGTGACCACCAGGGATGGGATCACTATTTATAACGTGGGACTGGGGTGGGGGGGTGGTGTGACCACCAGGATGGGATCACTATTTATAACATGGGGATGGGGTGGGGGCACATCTTAGAGTAGCGCACGGCCACCCCACAGCTTGCAGCAACCCATCCAGATGTGCCATTTATTTAGCGCATGGCCACAAGTTGTCACAAGCTGCGGGACTTTGCCATCGGGACCCCGCCCGATAAAGAATCGGGTGCAGGGTCCCTGGTGCACCATCAATTGGCACAAGTCACCTCTGGCTCGGCTTGTGTCGAGTTTTGAGAGCCTTGCCCCAGGAGCTTTAGTGTGGGGATGGAACACTGGTGTGGGTCATGGTTCCCATCTGACCCATCTAGACAGGATTCTAAGGTGAGACTGAAATGTCTCCCAAGGAGAATGGCTGCATCCCTGTTACTAAGTGGGGATAAGGCTGGTGAGATTTCTTCAAAAAGAGATGGTGTATCTGTTCTGCGGGCATAAACATTCCCTAATATGAGGAGGCTTTCGGGAGTGTGCATTTTGGGCATTATCCATCTGCCATATGAGTCTACGAGCTGTTTAGAAAGCATTTATTTTGTGGATTTGTGCAGGAAGATGGAGACCCCATGTTTAGATGAAGGGGTGCAGCTATGGGCTTCCAATCCTACCCACTCTCTCATTAGTTTAGTTGCCTCAGCCTCAATTAATTTAGTTTCTTGTTGCACACTTTACCCAGCTGGGAGCACAGGGAATCAGCAGTCTCCACAGGCCACACAACTGCTGCTTGTGGTTAAGTCAACAAAGGGTGCATAACTGTTATATAATCTGCACACACACACTCCATGGAGGATGGGAACCCCCTTACAATACTCATGGCCCCCAGGTGGCCTCAGTGTGGGATTGTGAGGAGCACACACAGGAACCTTAGTCTCCCAGAGAGGAGCACAATGTACTGCCAGTGGGGCAGTTGAAAACTGTACCGTATATTTATTAACAAGTGTGCCTGTTTACTTTTTATTTACCCCCTATCATTGGTGCTGCTCTTGTTCGACTTGGATCAACTCCCAGACCCACCCTTCCCTTCACTTCTCTGACACTTACCTCTCCTTCCAGGTGGTCCAAAGTGCAGCACCTACTCCATGCTGGATTCCTTTGGGTGAGGACAGCTGTCCCCTGCAGATCCTTTTAATGTGCTGGAAGGTGAGGATCTGTCATTTTGGCGCTGGCCGAGAGCTTACATTTCATGCTGCTACACTAGGGTTTTTTTTCCTGCCATTTTTCTTTTTCTTTTTTTTTTTCCTACTTTATTTCTTCTCCTGGTCAGCCAGCCCTTCCTTCACCGGTCCCCCCTGCCCCGTTACCCTAGCGTCCACTGGTACTCCCTTCCATTGCAGATTCTTGAGGTGCCCAGCTGGCCGGGTGCAGTGCCTGTGAGGGACCAGTTTCATTCTGCCGGTCACTGTTTTTCCTTTTTCTCTCCCCCCCCCCCGGGTGTGGTGCGGCAGCGTGCAATGATGCCAATAGCTGAGCTGCGCACTCTTCTGCATGCAGCACACCGGGTGTCCACTCCTTAACTGCCCCCTCTATCTGTGGGGCCATTGTGCCAGCCCTCAGCTACCACTAGGAGCCAGGTAAGCAGCAGACTCTGCACCCACCCCTTCCCAAAAGATGAGAGCTGTCCTCCCCAAATGCTCGATCCTCTCCCTCCCCGGCCGACTCCCGGCAACCCACTCACACCGCAAACACAGGTCACCGGCATGGCAGGAGGTAAGGCAGCGATACCTCAGCCCTCCACACCACTGGGCTGGCTCTCCTGCTATGTTTCTAACCATATCTCGTATGTAGCCCCCTCTCTGGCACTGTCTGGGAGAGGGCCACAACCCCTGCCTTGCAGTCCCAACCAAGGTTAAGGGTTCTGGTTTCCCATAGCTGAAAATAGGGGGTCCTTTCCCAAAAGCTAAAATAAAATGGTGGTGCCTCCACCCAGAGTACATATTTAGTGGGTCTGATTATCTGTAATACAACCCCCTGCGATGTTGTACCAATCCACCTCCCCAACAGTTACCCCAGACATGGACTTACCAGGATTCGAACCTCCCCACATTCAGTTACACCATTTACATTTCCCATTTCAACCAATAACATGATCACAAAAATTAGGCTCTGGAGTCAATTCTGCTGCAAACCAATAACATCACAATTTATTTACAAGTAGTGGTGGGCGAAGTGGGCTCAATCCATTCGGCGAAGTGATTCGCGGAGCAAAGGTGGATCTGTGGAGTGCTCCGCAACGCAAAGCGGAGTACTTCATGTTACGATGAGTAACGTGAAGTCCATTGAAAGCAATGACTTCGTGTTACTCCACCTTCCCAGACCACTACTCCACTGAAATTTTCATGGGCGCATCTAGAACAATGCACTTTACCACTTGCCTTGTTTTTGAGTTCAAGGTGAATTTTTCAGTGAATCATGGGATTTCAGGTCACATGGGCTCTACATTGATCTGTACAGCCTCAGTTTGGGGTAGTATGAGTAGGAAGGAGTAGGAGACAGTGTGCTCTGATAGCTGTCTGTGATAGGAATCTTGTAAAAGCTGTTCAAAAAGCATTTTTGCGTTGTTTTTTTGGGCTCATCGATTGTAGAAAACTCTCCTGTGCTCATATCATCGAGCGTTTTTGTTTTTGTGTGGATTTTGAATGTTAATTTACAACATTGAGTGTGTGTGGTGAAAGACAGTGAAAGTGTGCTTCGGGGGAAGGGCGTTTCTGTGGTGTAGGTAGATTTAAGTTGGAAAAATAGTGATTTCTGTGTTTTTTGGTTATATTTTTGTTATATAACTGACTGTGTTAATGTACACACAGTAATATTATCAGTAATGGTTGAAGTTTTCTTGCTGTTTGTTGTGTGGATGTAGTGCAGCAGTCCGTAATTTCAGGTTGTTTACATTACAAATTTACAATACATAATGTGGCATAGTACTGAAGTTTTGCATTTGCTACGCATTACTCGTTCAGCATTGTACACAAACTGTTGAGTGTGTGTGCGGTGTTGCATGCATCAAATAATACACCTTTTATTGTGCCACAGACTAGTGTAATTGCAGGCGCAGCAGTGTGAACCTGCTATGTACTGCAGCTGCCTGATTTTGTACTACGATCGTGGTACCTGTTCTTAGTTTTGCTGCTTGTAGTGCCGTAAAAATCTGCACTGTCTACATTCAGTGCCTCCCCCCCACATTCAAAAGAAATTTTTTTTTACCAGATTGGATTGTTTTTGTGACCTCATCAGCACCACTGGTTACTGAAGTTGTTTTGAGTGACAGTCTCAGACTAGTCTCTTATCTGTTGCTGAAGCTACAGTTGTTTTTTTGGCTTCACATCCAGAGTCCCCCAATCAGAGAGTGAACGTATCAAAATCTGAATTTGGTTATAATATTGTGGTTGATCTCCCAAAATGCCTGCAAAGAGACATGCAAGCAAAGCTGTTTCTCGCCATGGCAATGTTGGCAGTAAGATAGTCTGTGGGCGTGGTAGTAGTAGGCAGATGCAGAAGTGCACTGCTGATGTGAGGAAAGGTATTTCTCCTGCAATGTTTTTTACAGCCCAATCAGTAGCTTCACTCATAGTTGGAGGAGATGATGTTTTCCCAGTCGGTGGTGTTAGTGTTACTGGTGTTAGTGGTAGTGGAGGTAGTATTAGTATTGTTTCATCAAGTTCTAATTCCGACCAGTGTACCGTATCCAAAAATATTGAGTGTGAAGCAGTCCAAGTGAGTGGCAGAATAGATGATATCATACTTCCCAGTAACATCCCAGTAACTGAACCTGAGGATTCTGATAATCATGTCAATGATAGCATACAGTGTGATATTCCGTCCACTGTGGTGGTTAATGTCACGCATTTTCCATGCAGTGATTCACAGTGTGGTGAAAAAATATCAGGTGATGGTGATGTAGATGCAGACGATGAATGTGATGATGGCAATGATGTTGTTGTTGTTGCAACATGCAGTCCACATGCTAGCATCCAAGCAGAAGATGTGGATGTGTGTGACGTTGATGAATATGATGATGTAATTGACCCCAGTTGGGAACCGGAGAAAAAGAAATTCAAAGTGGCTGTGTCTGAGCCTGTTTGCAGGAATCCCCGGTATTAACTTGTGATCTACCAGTTTTAGTTGATGATGATGACCCAGTAATCAATATGATAGGTAGTCGTGGTGATCAGTTGCAGTCCAGGTGTGCAGTGCCCAAAACATCATGTGCCCTCCCCCCACTTCAGTGCTTAATATAACAGACTTAAATAAGCCACATCATGGACATGTTAAAAGCAGAGCATCACAATCCCTTGTTTGGGATTTTTTTGTTCAAGATGCAAATGATGAGTCAGTTGCAATCTGCCAGGTTTGCCGTGAGCGTGTGAGTCAAGGTAAAAAGGGTAGCCATCTGGGCACATGACGACAGCATAAGCATCTTAAGAATAGGCACTTGGCACTGTGGACCCAGCACAAGCTGGCAGCTAATATCACATTGGGGCATTCACCCTCATCACCAGCAACCATAGCCAGCATGTTATCCCCTTCCATGACTGTTAAGTCCAGTAGTAAATTAAACGTGTGCAGTAGTGAGGTAATAAGAGCAGAGGATTACTACAGGCAGGATGAGGTGGAGGACCATAATGACTTTGAAATGTTGTCCAGTGCTGGTGAAAGTAGCAGTTTTTGTGGTGGTGGTGAATGCAGTATGTCTAGTGCAAGTGGTACATCAACCCCGGTTGGCAAATCTGGCAAAATAACAGCATTTCTGGGTTTGTCATCATCACCTGTGCAACCGTCTTCATCAAATGTCCACACTGCACCCTCTGCCAATGCCATTCATCACAGACCACAACCATTTGTGATCAACACACCCCATGTAAAACGTTTAAGTCAGCCCACGTTACAGAGTGTTTTTGCGCATAAGCTGAAGTACCCCCCTAAATCATACAGTGTCACGTGAACTTAATGCTGCTGTAGCAGAAATGCTGGCAATTGATCTTTTGCCCTTCTCCTTTGTGGAGAATTCTGGGTTCTGTCAGTTTGCTGCACATGCCTGTCCAAAATGGAAAGTCCCATCCAGGACATATTTTTCTACCCGTGCTGTCCCTGAGTTGTTCCGCACTGTGTTTGACTCAGTAAGACATGCCCTTCAACATTCCTCCTCTCCATTCATCTATTTAAGTATGGATATGTGGACAAGTGGCAAAACAGCGGGGAGTTCATATTTGTGTATAACTGCACACTGGGTGCAGGTGCCGGGGATTGTTTGTGATGTTGGTAGTGTGAATAATCAGTGCAGTAAGGTGGATTGTCGCGGTAGCAGTCTTCCAGGAATTTGACAGCATGCAACGATCGCTATGCACATTGTGACCTGCTCACACACTGGTGAGAACATGTTGGATGTGGTGCTGACTGAAATTGACAGATGGCTAAACCCTCTGTCCCTGAGAGCTGGGTTCATAGCAAGTGACAATGGGTCAAATGTGGTGAAATGCATCACGAATGGTGGTTTTTTTTTCGTGTTCCATGCATGGCCCACTGTTTAAATCTTGTGGTGCAGGAGTTTCTGCAGCACACTGATATAAAGGAAATGCTGACCGTTGCACGACTTATCTGCTCTCACTTTTCAAGATTTGGGAAAAGCCCGTGACCAACTGTGGCAGTTGCAGATACAAAACAGCCTGCCTCAGCACCACTTGAAGCTGGAAGTTGTCACCCGATGGAACTCCATGTTATACATGGCAGAGAGGTTGTATGAACAATACAAAGCCATCTCAGAATATCTTGTTCTGCACACTAGCCGTGACAGTTCCGGGGCCTCCATGTCTATGACGACTGAACAGTGGCGCCTCATGGACTCTGTAATAACAATTTTGCAGCCTTTTGAACGTGCCACACAGGCAGTGAGTGGCGAGTCTGCCTCCATTAGCCAATCAATTCCACTGCTGCAGATGCTGAGGCAGACATTGGTGAATGTACAGCATAGCCCTGATGTTGCCAGAGACAGTGGTAGCAGTATGTTGCTGCAACACATGCTGACAGTATTCAACCAGAATCATCACATTGTGAGCATTCAGCATAGTGACAACTTTGCCATAGCAACAATGCTGGACCCAAGACACACAAACGTGGAATTACATCAGTACTGGAGGGAGGGCCTGAACAGGTAAAAAATATCAGTGGTCAACTGATGTGCTTGGTTCATGGAGCACAGAAGTGACATGCCAAGGTTAGCAAACCTCAGCAGCATAATCCATCTGAAGGTGTACCTGGAGGACCATCAAGCATATCCAGCAAGGGGAAAGGGACTGCAGTTCCAGGTGGTCTGTCATCCAAAGTGGCTGGCATCAACCTGCATTGGGAGGCTTTGTCCCAAGTGGGTATTCGTGAAATAAATGATTTGGGAGAACAAGATGATGCATCAACAACTGGACTTAGTGCGGCACAGAGAATGGTTGAGTCATATTTATCTGAAAACAGGCATCTGACAATAACTGAAGATCCTTTTTTGTACTGGAGTGGAAAGGTCAATGAATGGCCAGAACTGACTGCAGTGGCACTGAAGTACCTCACATGCCCACCCTCCAGTGTAAGTGTTGAGAGGGTATTCAGCTCAGCAGGCACAACAGTCAGGGATCGTCAGACAAACGTGTCTCCTGCAAATGTTAGTTTGCTAACATTCATTAAAATGAATGAGAGGCACATACCAGCACAGACTGCAACCTCGGTATCTGTACCTAGTCATGGTGGTCTTGCTGATGTGGAAATGGAGCATCCTGGTGGCACTGGCAGTGGCTGCCTGAAACAGCACACCACTGACGTAGATTACGACACAATGTAGAAAGAATTTCCCAGTGGTCAGACTTCAGACACTGATGACTGTGAGGGCAGCTTTTTTTATGAGGATGATGATGTGGTTAATGTTGGCAGGTTTTAACTGATGTTTTTAAAAGGCAGTGTGCCCCCCCCGGACCACCACCACTGGGACTGATGTTAGCCACTGCCACCACTTAGCCTGAGTCTGTCTGCCCCCCGGACCACCACCACCGGGAATGATGTTAGCCGCTGCCACCACTGAGCCCGAGTCTGTCCACCCCCGGACCACCACCACCGAGAATGATGTTGGTCACTGCCACCACTGAGCCTGAGTCTGTCTGCCCCCCGGACCACCACCACCGGGAATGATGTTAGCCACTGCCACCACTGAGCCTGAGTCTATCCGCCCCATGGACCACTACTACCGGGAATGATGTTAGCCACTGCCACCAGTGAGCCTGAGTCTGTCCAGACCACCACATCCATCGGCCACAGACACAAAGCTTCTTAACATTTAAACCATAAAGTGAGTATGTGTAATCATGTTTGTTATGCTGCTTCACTTCCTTTAGTTGTATGTTTTGTTTTCTATAGCTTTTCAGAGCCGCAATGGTAAGACACAGATATGGTACACTTATTTCATTTCTTTCATAGGGTAACAAAAAAAGTCTCCATCACTAAAACTCATTGGGAATGGTACTGTAGGTGTACCATACAGAGAGGAACCGATGGAATATCCTTGTGAAATCCAGTCTGGTAAAGTATGAAGATTTAATTTCATTGTTTTGGAAAGACTGCAGCAAATACTGCACACAGGTTGTATTAGTTGACAAGATGTGGGTTTGAAATGTAACTTGACTGTAGATTGAGATTTGAGAACAAGGGAGGGACAAATAATTAAATTGTAAGAAGTCATTCATGTCTTTTTTTAGGAAACTTCCGGATGCTTTGTAGTCCTGTCAAAGTGGCCTTATCCAAAAAAAGTTCTTCAACATCAGGCACCCCCCCCCCCGAGCTTGGGCACACATGCAACACGCAGAAGTCATTTCATTAGATGACCATGACCATCATTAACAACCGTACTCCAGAAGGATGCAGATGAAATCTATGAAGAAGTAACAAAATAAGAAACTATTAGAGACAAACCTGCAAATATGATTCCTCCCACTCCCCCAAAAAAAATACTTACCTTCATGTGCTTTAGAGTTATCCGTCTTTAATTTCTGCACAAAAAATTCTCATTGAGCACTGGAATGTACACACCAACAGTTTCTGTGTGACCTGTGATGCAGAACAATACCATGAGTACATGTCCATGTCAACCCCCCATTTCACCTACAAAATACACAACCATATATCTATCTATCTATCTATCTATCTATATATATATATATATATATATATATACTCACCAAGGCAGCTATTAGTGTACAGCTAAAGGGCACCCTTCAGTCCATTTGAGATGATCACATTGTATTTGCTCGAATCGTCTCGCAGAACACATTGGACCAGCAACACGGCACTCACAGTCATTATTTAATTCTGGGGGACTTTGTATGTGCTGAAACACTCTCATTTCACTGTGTTACCACTTCTGAATTTTCTGCACACAAGGAGGATGCATTTCAGGCCTGCAGAAAAAAATCTGGGACTCTGTGCCACCACTGCGCGCATGACTGAGTGCGCCATTAATTCTGGGGGACTTTGTATGTGCTGAAACACTCATTTCACTGTGTTACCACTTGTGAATTTTCTGCACACAAGGAGGATGCATTTTGGGCCTGCAGAAAAAATCTGAGGACTCTGTGTCACGTTTGTGTGTTCTGTGATTGCTGCTGTGAGCTCATGATGTCACACTGACATTACAATTAAAGCAGCATTGCAAGAATGTCCTGACAGTTTTGAACTGTACTTGTTTATGCTACTTTACATTGCCACAGCCATCACTAGTTACCTCCGAGTTGTGACTTCAATAATACGCTTCTTTTCACAATTTATGTCTGCTTTACTTACTTGACTACTTTTTTCATGTATGAAAAAAATGAGCACGCCTTCCAATATTGTTGGGACCAGGTTTGTATTTATTTGCAGCTGCTTTTCAATAACTATTGTTCTGTGGTGTCATAAAACACTGCCTGCTGCAAACTGTTAATTAACAACAGAAGTGATATATAACAACTAATTGATGTGACGGAGAAATGCAGAGGAAAACAATGACAAAGACCTGATCAGCACCAATTTAAAACGAATCCTCCTTTCATTATTTCATACATGAAAAAAGGTAGTACAGCAGACTCAACTACTACAAATTCTCGTATCATTCCAGTCAGTCAGGATGTAAGTAAAGAAAGTTGTAACATAGCATTAAAAAAAGATAGGTCAGAGTTCTCAACAGATTGTTGCGCTGCTGCTTTACAGACATTCACCACATTACATAGCTATGGTGATGCACATAAACAAATATGTGGGGGCATTACTCCCACTGGAATATTTCTTGCTCCACAGAGTGCAATATATTTCTGTGAAAACCGCCCATAATTTCGTTACAGTGTGTCACATGATGGAGGAATTACAGATCAGAAAAGCCATCCACATTCTGCCACCCTTTCTCAGCAACATTAGGACGTGAATCCAGGGGGAGTGCAGGTGCATGCTCCACTATAGTGAATGTCCGGCAGCTATCCCAGTGTTTCGTTATGTTATAAGGTTGACTTTGTGGTGAAAGGTGGGAATGTTTTCCACTAACAATGCTCTTCTTACTGGAAACGTGCACACACGTTTCACCACAAACTGACCATTATAACATAAAGAAACATTCGGAAAGCTGCCAGACAATCAGATATTCACTGTAAGGAGCACACACATGCACTCTCCCTGGCATCTCGTCCTAACTTTGCTGAGAAGGGAGGCAGAACGGGAATTCCTCCGACACGTGACACACTGTAATGAAATTACGGGTGGTTTTCACACAAATGTATTGTACTATGTGGTGCAAGAAAGATTCCCCTGGAAGGGAAAATGTGTATCATTAAACAACAACAAAGAAAAAACATACAAAAACAGTACCACACAGTAGAGGGGTGGGGGGGCAGAAAACAATCCCCTAACTTACTGTGGCCGTGGGATGTCATGGTGGTCCAGCAGCAGGTGCAAAATTGTAACTATTTGCTGCTGCTGTTGTTCTGTTGTGTTGACCTGCTGCTGCAAAGCACCAACCCTCTCATCGTCTTCTTCCAGAGCTGCCCACAGCAGGGCGATGTCAGCCTGTGTTGCAGGGACTGTGACGGGGTCCACTGCAGCAGGGAATCCAAGTAGTGGGGGTGGTGGTGGACAGGGTGGTGCTGGTGGCTGTGGTGGTGGTGGTGGTGGAGCAGCTGCTGTACTAGCCCTCCTCCTGCTGTGGCAGTGACAAGGCACAACTCCCACCCCAGCAGCACCCTCAGCCACTGCCACAGAAGGGCCAGCAGGTGGACGCCTGGCCCCTTCCGTGGCAACCTGCCACTTTGCCCTGTGGTGGTTCAGCATGTGGGTGCACTGGCTGCCAGTCCCCAAATTGCATCCCACAGGGGCCACGGCGCACCAGCACACCACACAGATGGCACACCACCGCTGTGCTGTCTCCCCCCCACAGAGTTAAAAAACTCCCACACTGGGGAGCTGTGGGGGGGACCAGACACAGTCCGTGCATGAGTCCCGCCACCTACATTTTCCACGGCCACCTCCTGTGGCTGTGGAGGTGGTGAAGGGGGTGCTTCTGGAGCCCCTACAGCTGCTGCTACCGGTGGTGGTGGTAGTGGCAGAGAAGGTGGATGCACAGCAGCCACCAGTAGCACTGGTGCTGCTGCTGCTCCTGTTGCTTCAACATGGGGGGAAGCAACACCCAGGAGTCGGGACCGGTCCAGCATGACATGACCGCCCCGCCCCCCATGGGTCTGCACTCCCCTCTAACCGCACCCACGGGCCCAGCGACTCGCCTTCTCCTGGGTCCATCCTGACACAACAAGTCCCCTGGCTGACACACACACGCACACAGATACACACACTGACACACACAGTCAGTCACACCCACACAGAAAATGAAACAAAAGTTATACAAAAAAATTCTCTAACAAAAAAAAAACACAAATACAATACAAAAACTCAAAAAAGATATAGCTTTTAAAAAAGCTGTTGGTTTTCTTCTGAAACGCAAGTGATAAGGCAATCAAGCACTTTCACTCCTAGTCTCCTCTCACAATGCTTTCTCCCCAAATGCAAAGGAGAAAGTGAAACTGTAAGCCATGTGATGTGGGAGGGGCTGCCTATTCTCTCTCTCACGCCTTACTTAGCGTTAAGGCATAATGACAACGCAAGTAGTATTAATAATAACACGAAAATGAGCACTTTGCAGTGCCCACTTCGGTGTTGTAGTTTCACTATCGCGGCGGCTACTGTCCAATTCGCCGGCCGATTAAAATTTAGCTGCATCTCTATTTACAAGGGAAGGGTTTGGATGGGGTAAGTGGAATAGATTTTAAGCAGACATTTAGTGATTGCATTTTAAAGATTCGCATTTCCCAAAATCACATTTCCCTTTTGATTCAACCCCATATTTTAGAACCATGCAGCCACCAGTATCTATCTACCTGGCTAACTGCTGTAGGTGTTACCGTACCCAGGACCCCCAACTGGTACCAGTCCAGAATGATGCCCCCAACTCTGTCCTTGGGTACCCAGATCTTACAGTTGCAGGCCGGAGGTGCAGCTGGTTGTCCGGCGTTGGTGTGCATTGCTGATTTTAACTTTTTACATTCTTTTCTCTTGGGCTTGCTGTACTGTCTTCCCGTACCAGTGAGCATGCTTGAACACTAACTGTGTACAATCCCCAGGCTGTTGCAGGGCTATTACTACTGTTTACTCATGGTTCTGCAGAATCGGTCCTGGGATGGCACAGATCACTGAATTCCTGGGGTTGATGGGCTCAATGCTTGAAACTGGGGGCACAGAGGCTGCAGCTTGGGTCTTCAGCTTGTTTGTAGTTCTTGCAGCTTGTCCTCTTCAGCCTGTTATGGGCCTGTTGCAGGACACGTGCCTAAGGCCTGCCAGCTACAGGGGACCCAGACCTGGGAGTGGCCCCATGGCCAAGCTCCCTCAGATCAGAGTGCCCAAGCACTCAGGTACAAGACCCGTGATCCCCTGCAGTGGCAGACCCCACTTGATGGGAATTAGCAAGTTCCCCACCTGGCCCTGGTGTCAGAGTGAACATTCAGCACATTTCTCTTCTCTTCTCTTTCTCTAAATCTCCTGCCCCGATGTGTAGCCAAAGCAGTTTCTGTCCATTCCTGTCTCCCAGACTCCAAGGGGTGGAGAGTCTGAAAACCCAAGGTTATCACAACAGTCTATTTCTTGTTGTATCTCAGGAGCAGACAACAGGCACCCTGCCCCTAAAGGCACCTGTCTAGCCTTCTGCTTTCACAGTCTTTCAGCTTTAACACAGCTGCAATTTCGCTCAGCTCACACACAATTCCAGAACTCAGTCTCAGAGACATTTTGAAAGTCTCTTTTCTCACCATGCAGGTGCATAGAAATTCTTCGAGTTGAATAGGCTCACTCTTCTTTTCTTCTCTCAGCACATCTATTCTCATTCCTCAGTATTCTGTCTTTTCCCAGACTTAGATGCAACCTTTGTCCTTTACCAGGCTCTGGACACAACCTTTGTCTTTTTCTAACATCAACTCACAACTAGGGTTATCACCTTTTAAGAAGCCCAAAGTGGGACATTTCTTACTGAAACATGATTTTTCACAGGACAACATGTAGACTCCATCAATGCAACAGACTTTTTTCTCTAAAGAATCAGAATTAAGACAAAGTGTTGTCATTTTTTAGTTGTTTCTAGTGTTTCTTATTATTTTAAGGTATTTTAGTTAAGGTATAGTTTTTTGTAACATTTAGAGGAAAATCAGAAAATATTTTTTTCTACTATAATGTCAGGACATGTAGTATTTCTCATGTTTTTTGCAGGACACAGCTGCCCAAATCAGGACTGTCCTACTAAAACTGGGACAGGTGGTAACCCAAGACACAACCTTTGTACTTTTTCAGGCTCAGGACACCTCTTCTTCCATCCCACTGCTATGGTGCATCTTCAGATCAAGGCAGATTCTTGTAACCAGCTGCAGCTTTTCCCATTCTCTTCAAAGCAGCTTCCATCTCACTGCCGTGATGCTTCTTTAAAACAATGCAGATTCCATCAACCTCCAGTTTCTCTTTCTCTCCTCTCTCTCTTTCTCTCTCTCGCTCTTTCTCTCTCTCTCTCTCTTTGTGCAAAGCTGCTTCTTTAACCAACTGTTCTGCTTCCTGCTTTCTCTTTTCACTTCCCTTGATGGGGCACGCACTACCTGCCTCGGGGGACAGATTGCTGGCAGACCCAAGACAGACCCATTCCCAGCCCTGCAGCCTCATTCTGACCCAGAGGCAAGAGCCCCCCTCCCTCTGGAGGTGCTCCCACCGAACTGACTCAAAACATAACAGTTCTTGGCTTTTGGGAGCTCTTTGGCAATTCCCCGTTGACTGGAGCCACTGTCCTTAAGCAAACAATATGTATGAGACTCCCTAGACACCTCATTGGTGCAGAAAATTGGTGCCTAGATTTTCCCCAGTATTTTTCCCCAGGAATCCTTTCACGAGCACCTGAAACCTCTTTGGCTAATCCTGGTTTGGTGGGTGGTTGATTGGTGACATGTGGCTGCAGCAACATGGTGGCTGAAGCAAACAGTTCCTCACAGTTCACCAGTGTTCCCAAATTTTAAGTGCCCCTGTAGCCAAACCATTTCTCTTTATTCAGTTATTTCCTCACACAGTTGTAGCCATCCCACATGCCTTGTTAAGGGACTGCCTTTATTAATACATTTGTTTGACCCTCTGCCAGTCGCTGCTGCCACTTCTCATAACCCCTAGGCAGCACACAGCCCCAGTACAGTTTGCATATTTCCCCCCTTTTTAATCCTAGGCTGCAGTCTGTATAAACCCTTTTCCTTATTTTACGTCCCACAGGCTGGCAGCCTTCCCTTTTCCCTTGCACATCACAGTATTATTATTTTTAATTTAATTCTCCTCTTTCTTGTAGCAAGTGCCATTTCACTGTGCCCCTAGGCAATGGACAAGCTCCCATACGCTTCAAAGGGATGCCGCCTCATTAATACTCATGAGATGGCTCCTGTATCCTTGAGCGCGACTGACGCTCACAAAAGTGGCTTTCCTTCTCTGCCTGCTGTCTCCCTGGTCCAGCTAATGGTCCCAGTCCCTCTTTTTCTTAACTCTGGAACTAGGAGGGAGTCAGACCAGCCACTGAAACAGCCAAATGAATTTGTGCTACTACACATGCACGGAGCTCGCTGGCACCAAAGTACCATTGCTTAGAACTGGAAGCTCCATGCTACAGCTTCCTCAGCCCCATTCTCTTAGGAACAAACATGCGGGCAGCCCGGAGGGAGAGATCCAGAAGACCCAGGGCTACAGGGAAAAACCGGGACCTGAAAAAAAAAGAATAGGGGGTGAACCAAAACCCTGGAGAAAACACAGCCTTTTTTGGGGCTCCCAGGTACGCCCCTGACAGGGGGGTTACACATACACTGACAGCTGTGTCACCAAGGAGCTCAATGTTAAAGGTTTAGAAAGCTCAACCCTTGTTAATACACATTTCTTATACATTTTTCTTTAACATGTTTAAATGTTCATAGGGGAGCACCTGGTGTGTGGCCAAAATAAAAACAGTTATAGTACCAGCACCCCCCCCCAAAAAAAAAGGGTGCTTGAATGCCTACAATTCATTCATGTCAATTTTCATTCTTGGTTTGAAAACCAATTGAATCGACTTTAATGAATTGCAGGCTTTCAAGCAGCTTTTTGCAGAGGCACTGGTACTGTATCTATTTAATTTTGCTGAGGAGCGCACACACATGAAGCGTGCTTGGGCTCCAACATCAGTTGGCACCCACCCTCCCATGAGGAGCACTAGCTGCACCACCACCTGTGTCATCTAGGTGGCAGTATAATCATGTAGTCTGCTTCCCTCCCTCCCTAGAGGAAGAGACAATCCTGTGGGATGCTTGATCCTTCTCACATCCAGCCATCTCCCGATGTTCCAGGCTTGTTCCTGAATGTGGATAACCAGCACTGTGGGTGACAACCCCACTGCCATTCCAATGGGCCAGAGAGATTTATTTTGTATATCATTTGGGATCTGATCCACAAACAGCATCCCGGTGCATGCTAAAGGGGTGTGTCCAGACATAGACCCCATAGTCATGGATGCCAGCACTAGTAGCAGCCCCCACAGCCCCCGGCCTACCCGTTACATGCACAGACTGCAGTGTGGAGGGGCAGGGGCATGTTGGGGGCAGAGCAGGTCTGGACAGTGCAGCAGAGGAATATGGGATCTGGCAGTCCTCTGAGGACAACCATATCCCTTTAAGAGAAACAATTTAATAAACCTGATGCTGCATATTACTCCCAGCCCTCCATACCAGTTCAAAAGGCTGGATATAACTGGTAATGTCACCTCCTCCTCCAATTCAGTCAGTATGCTGGCAGGCGCAGCCCCTGTAAGCTAATGCATTTTGGAGCTGTCTATGACACGCTCCAAATTGCAGTGGCATACAGTTGAAAGGGGGAGCTACGCTTGAGTGAGCAGCGATAAGATAAGGCTGCTCACGTGCAGCTCCCCCCCCACAGACGCCCGCAGGCGTGCGCGCCCCTGAACGCACGCACTGTATAGCCGACGGGGTGCCCAATCCAGGCCGGCTGTGCTGCCGCTCTCTTCCTCTCCCCCAACGCTTACAAATGCCACGCTGGGTGCCCACCCCAGCGTGGCAACTAATCATATAGCCGATGGGGTGCCCAATCCCCTGTTGGCTGCACTGCCCCCAGTAGTGAGTGCCACGCTGGGGCCACCCAGCGTGGCAAGCATTGTGAGGCCAACGGGTGCCCAATCCCCGGCCGGCTGAACGGCCGCCCCCAACATCCTTGTGCCATGCTGGGAGCCCACCCAGCGTGACATACGCCCCACGTCAGCCTGCTTTTTTTTTTTTCACCTGTGAAGAAAAACAGTCCCATGGTGAGTCTCCCCCGCCTCCCACAACCCGCACCCACCCACTGCGCACCCAGCCTCTTCTACCCCCTCACCCCATACTTACCTCCGACCTTGGCGCGATGCTGATCTTCGGTGGACCGGGAACACGTCTGCACTCTTCAAAGGCAACCGCGAACTGAGGAAATGCCGGTAAGCTGTATAATGGGCTAGATAGGGGGGTTTCAACTTTATTGCATATCTCAGGCATTTTTTTGAATTTTTGCGCCAAATTTTCAACATGGGGTTTTTGGGACCCCATCTCATGATTGATGTCACTGTCATGGCATTATTCGGGCCCGAAGGCTGATTTCGCGCAGTGACTGTGCAGTGTCTGCGAAATCACCCTTCAGACCTGAATAACGCCATGACAGTGACATCAATCATGAGAAGGGGTCTCAAAAACCCCATGTTGAAAATTTGGTGCCAAAATTCCCAAAAATGACTGTTTTACGAGTGTGCGTTGCGCAGTTCTTACGCAGGCTCGTAAGATCGCGAATTTTCAGGAATGTACAGGACAAATTGAGAAAATCACAGTGACACTGTTCATGAGTAGACATCTTAAAATGGCTATGTTGAAAATTTGGTGAAAAAAATCCTAAAAATGACTGTTTTACGAGTCGTTGTGCAGTTCTCACCTTGCGCTCGTAGGCGTGAATTTTCTAATATTTTCACTCAGATTTTCAACATTGCCATTTTACCACACCTTCTTATGAGTAGTACAGCTGTCATTTTTCACATCTCACCCAAAATGTGTTTCCGCCCATGTAGCGCACAATGGCGCAGTCGGTGTGCGAAATCAATGTACAGGACAAATTAAGAAAATCACAGTGACACTGTTCATGAGCAGAGGTCTTAAAATGACTATGTTGAGAATTTGATGAAAAAATTCCTAAAAATGACTTTTACGAGCATGCATTGCACAGTTCCTATGCATGCTCGTAAGTTTGCAAATTTAATATTTTCACTCCAGATTTTCAACATGTCCATTTTATTAAACCTCCTTATGAACAGTACAGCTGCAATTTTTCATATGTCGCCCAAAATGTGTTTTCGCACATGTAGCGCACAATGGTGCTGTTGGTGTGCGAAAGCAATGTTTAGAACAGATTAAGAAAATCACAGTTACCTGTTCATGAGCAGAGGTCTTAAAATGGCTATGTTGAAAATTTGGTGACAAAAGTCCATAAATGACTGTGTTATTAGTGAGCATTGCACAGTTTCCATGCACCCTCATTAGTTCATGACTTTGTAATATTTTCAGTCCAGATTTTCACCAGTGGCATTTTTCCACACTTCTTTATGAGCAGTACAGCTACCATTTTTCACAACATGGCCGAAGTGTGTTTTCACACTTTCAGTGCAGAGATGCATGGTCGCTGTGGGAATTCATTGTTCGGCACAGATAAAGAAAATCACAGTGACACTGTTCATGATCGAGGCACCAAATGCCTGAGTTGACAATCTGCTGTAAGAAATCCCAACCTAATTATATTACTGGTGTGCGTTGCACAGTTTCTATGTACGCTCGTGACTTCACCATTTTTTTTAATATTTTTACTACACATTTGCAACATAGCCATTTTTTACACCTCCCCATGAAAGAGTACAGCTGTCGTTTTTACATCCTGTTCGGAATATTTTTGCACCTGTGGTGCTAAATGCCATAGTCACTGTGCATAAGCAGCTTTTGGCTAACAAACTGATATTCCCCCTGTTCATGAGGTGGGGTCACAAAACAAACATGTTGAAAATTTGGAGTGAAAATACCAACGAATGCCTGAGGTATTAGGCTTTTCAACTATAACGCCCGACCCTGTAGAGAATGACATGCATCAGGGGTGTGACTTGGGATTCTTGCCTGTGATGCTCATACCATTCCACACCCTGCAGTCACTGAGAGGCATCGAGGTATGCCTTGGACTCTTCGGACCCAAAGTTCACCCCATTCTCCTATACACTTCCATCTCACGTGCTTCCTAATGGAATGGGGTGTGCATAAGGGCCAAAGATCCCAAGGCACACTGTGACACTTGTCAGTGTCTGCAGGGTGGGGTGTGGTGAAATGGTGTGGCCATTATGCCTGACGACCCAAAGGCACACCCCAATGCCTGTCCGTATCTGCAGGGTGGTGGCAGGGTTGGCTTCAGTTCAATACTTCACTGCCATTCCTATTATGAGCTGTCTAACTCCTACACTAGCAATGCCAATGCCAGCAAGCAAACATTCGGCATTGACAAATGCTTGTTAAATCTGAAACGTCTTACGTCTCAGTAACAAACTTAGTCAGTTTTCACCTCTATGCAGTGCTTTGACAGTTTTGAGACCCATAAACTTCCAAGGCCTAGAATATGTCCCATGGTGCTCACAGAAGTGCCTACCTATGGGAGTGTCCATTTCCTACTGATTATGGACCTCACTTGTTTCTGCACTCTTTCCATTAGCATACACATTGTTCTATCCATGAAACAGAGATTACAGGTGCACCAAAGCACTACACTACAAAATTGGTCGTACATGAGATAAAATCTCTAATATGTATCTCTTGGTTTATAATCAAACTTGTCAAACTCCTGGCTTGCTCATAGTACTGGCAGACAATACATTTCAGGCATTTGTAGTGCCCTTTAGAGTGGCTAGGTAACCAATGGATCCACTCTTCAGTTTGGCTAGTAAATTGGCTATGAACTAGCCTGTCCCTAATGCACAGGCTCTTTCCGAAAGAGCTTCACTGAGGGCTGCGGATGTGCACAGGTCTCTGCATGTGTGGAATAGGGCCCCTGCACTCATACAGCCTCACTACACCTGCATGTGAGTGGATGCCCGCTGTGCACTTCTGAGGATGTGAACTTCCATCTTGAATTGATTTGCACAACTGGCGGTCTCTTGTGCCCTATGCACAACTAGAATTGGTGAAGTTTTTTATTTTTTCTTCCTTATGCTCTCACCCCACAAGAAGATACCCCTTTCAGTAAAATTCCTTACACAATAAACAGACACAGGGACCCATGTGGGTGTTGATGGGGTGGTGCTAACACAGTACATCACAGCTTCATAAGCAGCTTGTTGGTATCTCAAAGAGGGGTAGTCCTGCAAGGGACAGAATTACAGCACATTTAAAGAATGACATGCCTTCATGAAGTAAGGATTGACCTCCAGTAGGAGGAAGTGGCTGCAACCACATGCCCTGCATGGATGGGACATAACTACCATTGACTGCTGGGCCCACAAATCATAGTGAAGTGCCCGAGAGTTGGGTCCCTACAGAAACAAAGTCAGGGAACCTGGAGCCATAGATGGGAGTTCAGTATGTTCTCGTGCACCCCTAAGGCTCAATCAGAGATTGTTCGGGGGGGCGGGGAAGAGTATGTGCCAGGGTATGGAGTGTGGGCACATGGGGAGGAGGAAAGCATTTGTCTTGGGCACATTGCCCACTGTTGAGTGTTCCCAGCGACAGCTTTGTATCCCTGCCAGCATCCCAGTAATGTTCCTGTGACAGGGTTTGGAAGGACCCTGTCCCATTTGTTATGCAGAGAGAATTAAAAGCAAGGATTTGTTTTGACATCTCCTTTTATGCTACTTGGCTGTCTCTTGCCTTTCTGATTGCACAATCATATTTCACTTGTTGCACCTAGGAATTGGACACTCCACTGGTTCCACAATTTCCCCGTTATCTCCTTTCCTTCACTTGCTTTTTCTATTCTCCCTTTCTCCCCTTGTTTCTCTGTGGTTAACAAAATATGTGAATCTTTATGCGAAACTGATATCCCTTGGTTTGCAAAGGTATATATTGTTGAAATTAGTGCAGAAAGCTATTTGGGTTTATTAGAGGACATGTTAGTCTGGAACATGGGGTTAACCTTAAGTTGTATTTTGGCCTCCACAAGCTTATTAACACAACAGTCAACAAAAAAACATCTCTGGGACAGAAAGTTCTATTCTGTTGCACCTGTTAAGACTGGATGTACTCTTCAGGCTGGTCACAGGAAAGAAAGTGACACAGTCCTAATCCATCTTGTGAAGGACAGGAGATGAAACTTTTAGGAACAGGATGAAGACATTAAACTGCCAGGAAAGACATATTATATAAAAAGAGAAATGCTTTGTTGAGACAGAAAGAAACTGAGATTTTAGAGAGACTCTCAGATGTAGGAGTTTGTCATTGCTGCCTGTATGAAGAGATATCCTGAAAAAATGTATTTTTCTTTATTTAATGTTACTGATAATAATAAAATGCTACTTGAGAATTTTATAACTTCTCCTGGTCTGCCTCTGCCAGTGGTGCACAACTTTGTTTTGTGGATGGCCAGATTTAAAACTTGAGTCAAGGACGAGGACCAAGGGCCACTTGCTGAGGGCCACTGTAAAATGGCCCAAGGTGACAAATGTCCAATAAGACATTATTAAATATACACATAAAATAAATCAAAACATCTATCTATCTATCCACGTTACTAAAAACAAAATAAAGGTTACAAGGGGAAGCTGCTAGTTCTTTAGGGGCCAGAGACAGCTGCTGTGGGGGCCATTTGTGGCCCTTGGGCTGTATGTTGTACACCACTGGCCTATGCTTTCAGACCTATGCTTCTGTGACAGTTGGTGTCAGACAATGTAGGATTGAGGCCTTGAATACTCTGTGGCAGTAGGTTTGTTTGTGGGTACTACACTTGGTACTGGGGAGGCATAGAAGAAAGGTATGGATCCTGCAACAGCAAGCACAGGAGTGACTACCAGAAGAGTGGCAGTCAAACTAGAAGCAGAAACAAAAGTCCAAACTGAGACTGAACAACCAGCACCAGTGATGAAAGAAGAAGAGGCAGGGACACAAGTGGAAAGCATGTGAGCCTTCTTCAGATAGTGGGCCATCCAACAAAGGGAGACTGAGACATGATGGCTGGATGCCTTGCAAGCTACCAAAGCTGGAGGATCTGGTACTGCTCCAGCAGATAAACAAACCGTAAACATCTTAAAAGACATTAAACTTACAAAGTTGTGTCCCTTGGACAATATCAAAGCATACCTGAAAACTTTTGAAAGGTCGCTGGAGCCTACCAATGGCCAAAACAGCAATGGGCAATCAGGCCGGTACCTTATCTGACAGATAAAGTCCAACTTGCCTACTGCAATATGGACACTGCACAGTCAGAAAACTATGACCTGGTGAAAAGAGAGGTCCTAAAATACGACATCTCAGGAGAGACCTACAGGCAGAGATTATTGTCCCTGAAGTACCACTCAGTCGACAGTCATTGAGAAGCCTTCACATGACCCAGAGAACTCCTCATTAAATGACTCCAACTAGAGGGCAAAACAGTCCCACAGATTATCGACATATTTGCATCGGAGCAATTCATCAACATCCTTCCTACAGATGTGCAGCTTTGGATAAAAAACACCTACCAGAAAAGGGGGAAAAGGCTATTTCTTTGGTTGAGGGGTTCAGTTAATTTATTTTTTGTGGAAGTCAAATACTTCCATGAGTCAAAATCTGGAAGTCATTTCAATTTTTTGGAACTCGGGATACTTCCCAGATCCCGCAGTTTGAAAGCCAGTATTCCAAGAAGAATCAATGCATGGATGTTAATACAAATATTAGTGGTCAAATACAATCCCTTTTAGAAAAATCCATAATTTCTTAGTTTATGTGCCTTCAGTTTTGGAAGTAATCCAATTTAGTTTTTTACATTTGGAAGTCAATGACTTCCTCCCCCTTTATTTTGGAAGTGTTTGCCTTATTTTTGGGAGTCAAAAACTCCCAAAATATAGTTAATTGAAGCCCTGTCAGAGGACTATGAGATGATCATACGTACACCGCAGCAGTGAAGTAACAGTCAAGAAATGGTAAGACCCTTGTTTTCTCACTTAACTCCAGATCAGATAAGAACTCTGGTGGGGGTACCAAATCTGCATACAAAGACTTTATATACGCTATAACTGTAATGAGCCAGGCCATATTATAAGAAACTGCCATAAAAAAGGAGGGTACACTGGGGCAGATTTGGCCTTAGCAAATTGGGGCAAGTATTTAAAAAGATATCAAGGTGGGAGTTAAGACTATGAAGGGACTTATAGATTCACAAAGCAGACAGACCCTGGTGCATGTTGAAGTTATGGGAAAAAGCTGTGCAAAGGAACTAGGTACTGAGGTCATCTGCATCCACAGGGACACTCAATACTATCCCACCACCCACCCTCTTGCCTAGAGTCCCAGATTCCCACTCAGGCTCCCAGACTTTAACCTAGTTCACAAAGACTGAGGCAAGCGTGGCGGTGGTGTAGCCATCTTCATTCACCTCAGCCTTACCTTCACAGTCACTCACAGGGAATCAGCCCCCTCCTCCCAAGAGGTTCTTCTTATTAACATCACCCTTCCCTCCTTCCTCCCCATCTTCATACCAACTTTATATGCCTCTCCTAAGCTACCCCCCCACCTTGTTGCTATTATCTCATCCCAGGTAACTCTCTCCTCCTTGGGAGAACTTCTCTTACTCAGGGATTTCAACCTTAACTGTCTCTCCCTTGAAGCAAAGCCCCACATCGAAAAAATTGAACCTATGAATCTCCAGCAACTTATCAGTGAACCCAGCAGGCTGAACCCACACTCCCTCCTGGACTAGGTGCTTTCCTCTCACCCCCTATCGAATCACTGCTGCTGGCACGCTCCCTGATTTCCTCAGCAATCACCTCACAATCTTCTGTGTATGTAAGATACACGTGCCCCACTCCCCTCCCACCTACAAATGGATCAGGCCCCTCAGGGCTCTAAACATGGATACACTTCTCCATGGCCTATCCTGTTGTGACTGGTCCCTTATCTACTCCACACCTGACATTGACACTGCCCTTACGATTTTCGACCATCACCTAAACAAAATCTCGGATGTCCATGCCCCCCTCAAGAGGTGCAGAATCAAAAGATCTTACCTCCCCTCGATCTCGGCACACATGTTAAAGCTCTGTAGAGCCCGTGATCAAGACTGGACATGCCACAAAGCATCTCTCTCCCTCACTGAGCTGCAAAGATACCGTTCACTAAGGAATGCCTGCACAACGGCCATAAGAGTAGAGAAAGTGAAATTCTACAAGGTGTTCCTGCAGCAAAACCTGGACTAGTCTGCTAAATTTTGGCAGGCTCTCCACTCCCTGACCAAGTCCACCTCTCCCTCCCTACTTATCAATGGCAAGCCAGCCTCGGACCCCTCCATGGTAGCAAACATCCTAAACTCATTCTTTACAACCTGTGCCCTCCCCTCCTCCCTAAACTCCCTTTCCCCCAGACCACTCCCCCTCCCTGTACATTTTCCACTTCACCTCCCTCCCCCCCCCCAACAGACTGTCCAGACCCTCCTCTCACTAAACTCCTGCAGGTCTAGTTCTGATGGTCTCGATCCCCAACTTCTTTAAATATTTGCACCAGCTACAGCCCTTCCTCTCTCCCACCTATTTAACCTCTCTTTCACCCATTGTACCATCCTCCTACTTTGGAAATCCACCAAAGTAGTACCCCTGCACAAGGGAGGTGACCCCTTCACCCCTGGAAACTACCACCCCTTATCCCTTCTTCCCACTCTGGCCAAAATTCAAGAGTCTATTGTCCTTGCAAGGTGATCTGATTTCATCTCAACTTCCAACTTTTTTGTCTTCTTTCCAATCGGGCTTCCGAAAACAACACTCAGCTGTGACCTCCATGCTCTGGGTAACCAACACCAAACTCGTAGACATGGATAAAGGGCACCTTACTGCAACCATATGTATTATTCTCACTAAAGCCTTTGACTCTGTCTCCCAACCCCTTCTCCTCTCCAAACCCCACTCTTCAGGCCTTTCCACCCCTGCGGTGGACTGGTTCCAGTCATACCTTACAGGTCGCAGTCAACAAGTCCAAAGCTGGTGACACCATCTCTTTCCCCTCCCTATTCTTGCTGGAGTCCCACAATGGTCTATCCTCAGTCCTATCCTCTTCTCCATATTTTTAAGTGACCTTCCATCCATCTGTGCCCACTCCCAAATCCATCTGTATATGTCACTGTCATTTTTTGCTTCTGGCACATCTTCCCTGGAAGTTGAATCAAAGCTACAAAATGACTTCTTCTGAGTACTTCAGTGCTCCATGATAACCAATTGAGGGTAAATTCTAATAAGACAGTCTCCTTGCTTTTTGGCATCTCCCACAAACTTGCCAGTACCTCCCACCTCTCCTCTTTTCACACCCTCAATGGCACACACATCAATTCAGTGCCCACCTAAAATTACCTGAGTGTATGACATGACAGTTGTCTGGATTTCACCACACACATAGACTACATACACTCAAAATTCCAGCCTAAACTCAGGACCATGTATAGAAACAAGGATGCCCTCTACCCAGAAGTCTGTCGGGAGTTACTCACCAAGATGATCCTCCCTGTGATCGACTATGCTGATGTAGTATTTGATTCTGCACCCCCTTCATCCCTAGGTAGGCTTGACACCCTATTTAACACCTTTTGCCACGTCATCTCACATGCTCCCCCACGTACCCACCACTGCACTCTCTATTCCTCCCTCTCTCCCTTCCTTAAATCATACTGTCTACTTCATGGCACCACACTCTTCTCCAAATTCTGATTCATCTCTCTCCCTCCCTGCCTCTCAGGTCTTCTCTTCCCCTCTTCTTCCTCATCCTATCTGCTCCGCTTAAGGGACTCAGCACCTTTTCCCTCCTCCACCCCTGAACAAATTATGGTCAGGCTGCCTTCTCCTGTCATCTCCCTTCCCACTGGAATGCTTTACCTAGACCCACCCATTAATCCCCATCCCTACATTGCCTCAAACACACCTTCTCCCTCACTCTCTACAGGATGTTCCTGTCCCCCCCCTCCTCCTGACCTGCAGCCTACTGCCTCTTCACACTTCCTGGCACTCTGTCTGCTGCCCCCATCCCTTTCTCCTCCATTTCTCCCTCCTCTCCATGCCCCATGTCCCCTTTCTCATTGTCCCATTCCCCCTCATGCTCCTCACTTCTTTCTTCCAACTACACCTGCACCTACAATGCTACTGCTTCATACCTGCTCATTGTCTTGAAATTGTTGTATCTATTTCAAACCAAGAAAATGTCTTCTGTGTTATCGACTTTGTTTGTTTCCACTAAGTCTTAAATTTATACTACAATTATTTTGTAAATGTATGACTATTTAAACTTTTCCCGTTTGCTTTCACGAAGTCTTAAAACTGTACTGTAATTTTTTGTAAATGTATGAATATGTAAATTTATTATTCTCCTTCTGCCCCCCATCCCCTGGTCACACCTGGAAATGAGCCTCTGCTCAGTGTGCCTTTCATGGTTACCAATATTTAAATAAAATAAAATAAATAAGTGACTCTGAACATTAATGGGGTGTCACACCAAATGAAAGTTGGGATAGTACCAAAGTTACCTGTACCTGTGATTATTGGGAATGACTTTCCAGAATTTGCTACATTAATCACAGAAGGAATAAAATCTTCTGTTTCAACAGCTGCGATAACAAAAGCACAGGCAAAGAAAAACTCAGATGTTGGGAACTCTTTTCCTTTTGATTACTTTGATTCAGACTTGTTTGAGCTCAGCATCAAGATCCAGAAGTCCAGGAAAGAAAGAAAATGCTTGAACAAAATGTGGCACCAAAAGATTGATGGACATAAGGGGTTGCTATATGAAAATGCTGAAACTAAACTGATCGCTGATTTTAATTTTGTTTCTGAGCAAACTAACAATGTTTCTCTTCAAGGTTATTATAAGCAGTGTGGGGACAAAACAAAGACAGGATGAGCCAATGATTAAAAAATGTAATGGACTACTATACAGAGTTTGGGTTAATCTTTAGATGCAGGAACCAAAGGAACAATTGCTTTTATCAAAGAAGTATATAACTGAGTTGTTTCAGATAGCACATGATAGTCCTATGTCTCTGGTTACTTAGGGAGGGACTGAACCCTTGACAGATTGTTGTACCAATTTTACTGGCCTGGGATTTGTGAGGATGTTGCTATCAATTGCAGTTCTTGTGCTGAATGTCAGAAAGTAGTCCCAGTGACTAAAAAAAAAAACAAGGCGCACCTGGTATCCTTACCCTTGATAGATGTGCCTTTTGAGAGAATTGCAATGGATGTGGTTGACCACTAAGACAAAAGTAAAAAGGGTAATGAATTCATTTTGGTATGTGTGACTATGTCACTCGATACCCAGATCCAATTTAAATGTGTACTGTCACAATCCCAAAAGTGGCAGCAGAGCTTGCCAAGATTTTCAGCAAGTTGAGCATACCTAAAGAGATTAATACAGATCAGGGTAGTAATTTTGGTGCTGCATTGCTGAAGGAGCTGTATCAAATACTACAGTAGGTATCCCTGCCATTAAGAACCTCCCCTTATCACCCTCAGACAGAAAGTCTTCCTGAGTGTGGTCGAGGCACAGGTCAGGAAGCATAGGGAAAACCCAGGAGCAGTTGTAAAATTCCACAAAACTGTTTATTTGTAGTTGCAGTAACATAAAATAAACCTGTTCAGAATAACTATGTACAGAAGCAAAAATAAAACCTTTCTTGTAAAAAATCTCCCTTGCAGCTCAGCTTAGCTGTTTTTATAAGTCTTTTTCAACCCCCATCCTTTCCAAGCATCCTGTTCTTTGTAAATTTCAGGAGCTGCTAGAACATTGAGAACTTCCTGAGGTCCCCACAGCAACTGCAAAAGGCTCAGACATTTGCACCCAAGTAACTTCTAGCTTTTTACAGTTATCTCAAATTATAAATATATACATTGCAACAGTAACACAATTTTCTAAACAAAAGTGATCCCTATATCAGCTACATTTGCATACATTGCTTCTCATATATTTTGTATTAGCAGATATAGATATGCAAGGGAGAAAAAAACAGACAGCATGAGACAGCAGAGAGACAGTGAGGCAAAGGATTGCAAGACTGTTTAGGTTGATCAAGTCCAAGGTCTCACAGGAAAATTTGGTTGCGCAACCAGACAGAAGAGACAGAAAAGGAAAGAATTCAGATAATTGCATTTACACACTTCATAACAAATGGGACAGGGTCCTATTCTACCCTGTCACACTGAGCATTTTAATCCAACCCTAAAATGCATGTTAAAAATGTTTGCGAAAGGTAAAGAGAAAGATTGGGGCTAATATTTACCTTTCCTGCTTTACAATATGCTTACAGAGGTGCGCCGCAAGCATCAGCAGGTTTTTCACCCTTTGAAATATTGTATGGTAGATGACCTAAAGGGCCACTAAATGTAATAAAAGAAGCATAGAAAGATAAACCACTCAGAAATAATCTATTAAATCTCATATTGTGTGCACTGAGAAAGAAACTGCAAAGTTTGTTGACTTTGCCCACAGTAGTCAAGAAGAAACCTAAACACAGCAGAAGGTGTATTCTGTCCTTGTAGTAAACATTTTTGAGCCTGGTGAAAAGGTCTTGTCACTGTTACCCATTACAGAAAACAAACTGT
Source organism: Neoceratodus forsteri (assembly GCA_016271365.2). NCBI lineage: Eukaryota > Metazoa > Chordata > Ceratodontiformes > Ceratodontidae > Neoceratodus > Neoceratodus forsteri. The sequence continues at coordinate 1,455,961,039 of CM028132.1, read as the reverse complement.
TGATGAAGTGACAAAGGCCTTATTAAGTGATTAGCTATACTGGTACAGTTAACTGTGAGATTAATACTCCTGATAGGAAAAATCCTACCAAGATATACCCTGCTAACATCCTGAAGAAATGGGTTGAAAACAACATCAAAGGCCGCTTTGTTATTATCAGAAACTGCTGAAGAAGATGTTGATATAGCTTTTGATAGACTAAAACAAACTGCAATTTCTGATGCTGAAAAGATGAATGTATACTTACAGAACAAACTGCAGAAATGTGTAACTTGGTACGGACATTTAAAAGTGTTTTTACCACAGTACAAAGCTGAGCAAAAGGGGCCGAGCACATACTAGTGACAGAGAAAATTTGCCCTATCAGACAAAAGACATACAGATCACCAGAGTGGCTTAGAGCAGACATGGTTAAGGAAGTACAAAAAAATGAAAGAGTTGGATGTCAGTGAAGAATCGGGAAATGCTTGGTCGTCACCAATGGTGATTGTAAACAAAAAAGAAGAGGGTACAAGAATCTGCTTTAATTTTAGGAAACTTTTTTCCAATTAATATAGTTTATTGAAGTTTCCAATAGTACATAACACAAACAAAAAACATCCATGACAGAAAAATATAAAACATTAGATATAACAACCATAATCTACAACAAATTACACTCAATACCCCTCAACATTCACCCCCCCCCCACTAAAAAAGAAAACTACAGAGGAGAGAGGCAAGGCTGATTTCCCAAAGTGTCCAAGCACCTATCGGGACAGAACGGCTTCAAAATTTTAAGGAATTTAATGAAGTGTCCATATTTGTCAGTTATACCATGCCCAGGATAGATGATTTGATGGACAGATTGGGAAGTGCCAAGTACATTAGTATGCTCAATCTCATCAAGAGTTACCGGTAAATTCCCTTAGCTAGAGAATCCAGAGACAAAACTGTATTTTCCACTCCAGTTGGATTCCATCAGTTCACCACCGTGCCGTTTGATTCATATGGCACACCCATTACATTCCAGCAGTACATGGATGTGATTCTAGCCCCTCTCACTGGTTATTGTGCTGCTTACCTGGATGATGTCTTGGTGTAGAGTCCAGACTGGAAACGTCACCTGGAACACCTATGAGAAGCTATCTGATCTATCAGAAATATAGATCTGATCATTAATCCTACCATGTGAACATCTGGCATGCAGGAAACAAGATATGTGAAATATATTTTAGGAAATGGAGAAGTAAAGACAGAGATTTCTAAGATAGAAGCAATAGCTAATAGTCCTGTCCCTACAACAAGGAAACATGTCAGGTCATTTTTAGGTCTGGCTGGTTACTACCAGGGGCTTGTTCCAACTTTGCCAAGTTAGCTAGCGGGGGCTGTTTAAATACCTTTTTCTGAATATTTGGGCAAATATTCAGTATTTGGGTCCCAGGTATTTGGGTATTTAGTATTCGGTATTTATAGAAAAATGGTGTTTTATTTCAAGGATAGCTTAAAGAGCACTTAAACAGCACCATGAATCCCTCTTCAAACCTGGTATACCATATACACCTCAACAACACTTCAATGGCCAACATAGAACTGCCACTAATGCGCCACAAGCTCCTTGTGGCATACTCGAGCCACCATACCACACACATAGAGGATGCAACACTCTAGGGTGTTCATGGCCACAGGGCACACGGTCGCAGTCACGGAGGCAGAAGGCACAGTCATGGGCATGGGAGTAGCTGTCACTGTGGGTGCAGTGGTAGTGACAGTAGAAAGGATGGCTGCAGCAAGAATGGCACTGGTGGTGTTGGGAAGCACACTGGCTATGAATGTAGCAGCCATAGTGGCAGCAGTGGGAATACTGGTGGTGGTGGTGGCTGCTGCTTCCTGCACAAGGTTTGTAAGGTCTAAAAAAACTCCTACTACTAGCATAGAAGGATGTGATGGAGAATGTGCAGATAAAACAGGTGGTGACACTAGTAGTAGTAGTAGTAGTAGTAGTACTGGTGGTAGTAGTGGTAGTAGTACTACTCCCAGTGCTACCGGAACCACAAAGCTTGCTTGAGGATAAAAATATTTGGGCCAGCCAAATATGGAAAGACACCAGTCTATCATTGTCTATGTAGTCTATCTCATCCTCTTCTCTGGAATTGGGTTATGTATCAATAATATACAGCAGAGCAAGGCAGGATGCAATTCAGTACTTAGCAGTAAATGACATGTCACAAAATATTGCATAACTAGACGGCTTAAATGCCATTGAATTGCAATGCTCCCTGCAGCATACTGCAGTATTTTGCAGTAATTTTGCAAAGTTATTGTTGCATACTGTCAGTGCTACTGTGTCAACTGATGTTTTGATATTTTGTAATATTGGTTCAGTGTTTCACCCTTGGGCATGTTATTTTAGGATTGTTTGGTAGAAGGGCATCTCAGATTCATCTATTTTAACTTAGTTATGGCGTGTGTTTCTTTAAGGATTGTATATTCATATTGGGGCCTTTGCACAAAGTCCTAGCCACAGATGCGTGGAGTGTAACCGACATGTGCAACGGTACATGACAGCATGCCATGCATGCTACGCCATGGTAGAATTCATGAGCGCCAGAGCACCCTGCACAGGGAGAGCAGACACACAGCTGCAGTACGTGCCATGCAAAGTACGCAGTCACCTGGAGGGGTGTCTGTGTGTAGCAGTGTATGCGTGGCACTGCATGCATGTGCACAACCTGCACTATGTCTCCCAAGCACGTGGATCAGGATACGCAGCAATACATAGGGTGGAGGGCAGCCGCAAAATCCAGGTGCATAACACAGGCACAAAAAAGTACATTAGGGAACGGCCAGTGTGCCGAGCCCCACAGGCACAGCACCAGGCAGATGCCACTGTGAGGACACCCCACAGCATGCAGAACACAGGGTGACACTGCGAAGGTCACCCAATGGTGGACCTGGCATACACTGGCACTGGGGAATGTGCAGGACATTGGGCACAGAACTATAGTGGAATAGACAGACACAGAAAGAGACACTCACAGTGTGGCACACTATCCATTGCAAAGCATTGGGGATCACCACAGAGGGTGCTGTGGACATTGCATGATAGCCACACAGAGGTGCTAGCACACATGGGTGTAGGTGTCCATCCCCCATCCTGCCCATGTGACTGGACAGTACCCCTGAAATGCAGGGTAGGGTGGCAGACAGGAAACCATGGATGCAGGGTCCCTCCTCTGGGACCTGGCTACCAAAGCCAAGTGAGCAGACCATGCATGGACCCAGGACAGAGCCAGTGCATGCTGCTGCCACACATGCCGAGCACTGAGAAGAATGTGTACACACACCACGGCCCATATGTACACACGCCACGGCCCATATGTACACACGCCACGGCCCATATGTACACACGCCATGGCCCATATGTACACACGCCACGGCCCATATGTAGACACACCATGGCCCATATTGGTGCCCCATCATGGAGACCACCACTGCCTACTAATGGTGCGACTACGGCACATGCCAAACAGATGGATACTGGGACAGTGCACCCCCCCCCCTGCAGCACAACCAAGCACCACCCCAGGTAGTGCCAGGTGCAGTGGGCAGTCAACAGAGATGTATAATGCAGACCCCCCACTCCAGTGGCAGACACACACCACTGCCAGAAATGATGAGGACACCAGAGTATGCAGAACATAAATCTTTAATTAGACAGTAGACATCCAAATTATCACAGGGGCCACACAGGCCAACATAAGTAATAGGCCCCAGTCCTCCACATCTTTGGAGTCCCTGCTGGACCTTGGTGGGTGGTGGTGGTGTAGCTCCTGAGGTGCAGCATCAGCTGTCACAGTGACCCATGATACCCCTGGAAGAAAAAAGAGAGAGGACAACCGTGAGTGATGGGGACATGGCAGGACGATGCGGACAGCAGCAGACACACATATGCACCACATTTTCTGGCACAACATACCTTTGAGGGTTTGGTGACAGCCCACATATCCCCCACTTCATCTTTGTAGTTGATGTCAGACACACCCACCCTCCAGGACAGGTGGTATGATAGGTAGAGGGGTATCCTATGCCACCACAGTGCCACCACAAGTGACGCAGCTGTGTTCAGCTGGGCTCGCTGCTCCAGGATGATGACATCCAGCTTCTCCTTAGAAGTCCTGCAGAGACACAAAGGGAGAGCTAAAGGTTAGCATCATAGCTCAAAACAGACAGGACACACACGGACACCAACAGTCAGGGCAACACACAGGGCACAGCACACTGGGGCAGCTGTGGTGGACAGCAGAATGCATACACTGCAGGTGGGCGTGCAACAGGTAACAAGTGTATACACCACAGGTACCCAATATGGCCAAGACGTGTGGGACATGGACATAACAGTAGCACACAGTACAGTAAGAATACACCCACTCACCTCCCCGGGCTCTGTCACCTCCCAGAGGGACTGTCCGTGTATGCAGTGGAGGACACCCACCGCAGCTTGTGGGGGAACACCCCAAGCTACCCAACCCTAACACAAAAATGCCTCCATAGTTTGGAACACATGCAGCCTCCATGTCAAGTTGCAGAATACCATACCGGGTGGTGACGCCTACAGACATGCATAACCCCGCGGGAGTGTCGGGTCATGGACCACTTAAAAGGGACCTACGGCTGTTGCAGCAGCTGCTCCAGATGGTACACAGTGCAGTGTACAGCAAGTAGTAGCTTTCAGAATAAGAGGTGCAGTGACTTCACAAGGTCCGCAGGATGTTCCTAGGGCTACTTGTAAATGTCCTCCTGTGGGAAGGTGAGAGGGAGAGGGAGAGGGAAAGGGCTCTGAAGAGATGACTCAGGCCCAGGATATTCAGGCCTCATTTCACTGTGGCTCAGTGCATTAAATGGTACAGCCTGGACCACAACCAAATCTCAGAGTTCTGCCACATGTTCCTGGAGCAGCTGACACCCCTGACACATATGTCACATGCCATGTCTGTGGAAACAAAAGTCCTGTGTGCCCTATCAAACTATGCCATGTGCTCTTTCCACAGGGTAGCAGGAAATGTCTCAGATGCCAGTCAGTCATCTGTGTCAAGGACCCTGAACCAGGTCATAGACGTCTTACTCCAGTATGTGCATGATGATATATGGCTCCCCACAGCTGATGCAGACATCTGTGCCATGAAGGAGGCATTCCATGCCCTGAATGGCATGCACAATGTATTGGTTGCTATGGACTATAACCATGTAGCCATCTTAGCACCTACCATGGACGAGGAGGTGTACAGGAACAGAAAGGGTTCCCACAGCACCAACTGCCAGATAGTATGTGATGCTGATGGCATCATCACCAATGTGTATGCCAAGTACCCTGACTTGACCCATGATGCATACATATTTGATGGATCGAGGTTGAGTGACCACCTCGTGGCTCATGGGGGTGTCAATGGGTGGCTTCTGGGTGAGTATGGACATGTCACATATGCTACACAGCTGTGCGCACTGCCACAGGACACTAACATGTCCATTCTGTACCCAATACCTTGGTAACAGCGGATACCCACTCTGACCCTACTGGATGACGCCATTCCTGATGCCACATGGCAGGATGGAAAAGGCATACAACAAGGTGCACAGAAGGACATGTGCCATTGTCAAGAGGACCATTGGGATGCTCAAGATGCAGTTCCGTTGCCTGGATCACACCGGTGGCCTGATGAAGCTGGCCTCTGGGAAGGCCTGCAGAGTGATCATCACTTGCGCATTGCTGCATAACTTGGCCGGTTTCAAATGGCTACCCATGCCCAATCACCAGGGTGCTTTCCCACAGGACAACGAGGAGGAGGATGACCTGCCGAACCATTGTCCTGAGACACTGTATGACTGGGTATCACGCCATGCACTCGTCCATGGGTCATACAGGAGGTAAGGTGTACACCATAGTGGCACTGTGATGAGCCCTATATGTCCTGAGTTCCCATGTGAGGGGGATGGGTGCACTGTACCATGTGTGCTGCATGTTACTGTCCATGTCAGGGGGGCATTGTGTCATGCTCTAGCTGTTGCAGGCTGTGTAGGGTGCATACTTGCAGTAGTGACCTGGATCTGATGGCAGCAATGGTTTGCCCCCCTGATCTGAAGGACAAGGTTCAGAGGCATGATGACAACTCCAGGGGGGGTTTATTGGTGTGGTCCCCAACCCGGGGGCTGAGGTTCATGGGTATGGCTCCACCCTGGGAGCCAGGGTTCATGGGTGTGGCTCCACCCTGGGAACCAGGGTTCATGGGTGTGGACCCTGCCCTGAGGTGCAGGGTTCATGGATGTAAAGTGCGATCCTGGAAGGGGGGGCTGGAAGGAATGTGTGTGTAGGGCTGTATGGTGTGGCTATGTCTGGGAAGGTTGCAGGTGCGTAAGTGCCACTTTGAAGTGTGTGGGAGCTGCCTTACAGCCTCCCAGCCATCTTCCCCCAGATGTGCAGAGAGGAGTTGGAATTGGTGGCGTGGCTGTACCTTTGCCTTGCCCACCACATGTGGCCAGTGGTCCACTGATGGCTCCAGGCCTTGCTGCCCCTGTGTGTTCCCAGGTCCCTCAGCTCGCAGGTGACTTCTGCCCCCTAGGATGCAGAGCCCACCTCTGTCTCCGGTGCCCCTGTTGGACTAGCAGATGCCTCTGTGTCAGCACCCTACATGGATGTCTCTGGGCCTGTGGGGCTGGTGGGTGGCTGCCAGTGTGGCCCAGTAATCTGTGCTATGGCAACCGGGGCACATGCAGGTGTCAGTGGGGGGGTGGTGGTATGCGGCTGTGCCCTAGGCCCCGTGTGTGACCCGGTATCATGTGGGATACCACATACTGCCCTGTTGGGGGGAGGGGCAGGTTGGCTGGCTGTGCTGGACACAGATAGTAGATGGCTTGCTATCCACTCCAGGATGTCCCCTATTCATTCGTGGGCACGCTGCAGCTCATACACCTCCTTGATCAGGTTCTGCAGGGCATTGGTGTTTTCCCACTGGGTCTGCAGGCAGTCCCATTCCAGCTGCTGCTGTTAGTAGGTCTTCATGACGGACTGTGGTTAAGTCCTGCATGCCCAGTGGGTCGGCCCTCATGAGGGCTCCTCGTCTCCACAGTCTGCATGCCCTTGTGGGGTGCCATATTGGTCCCCTACATCCCTGGGCCATGTGTGTGGGATATAAGGTCATCCTGCATGGCTGGGCATGTAGGGCTGTGTTGGCTGCTCCTCTCTGCTGTCCCCCAGCACTGGGCAGCCAGCTGTGTGGTGGCTGTGGGATTGGTTCAGGGCAGGGGGGGTGTTTGTTGGCCCCTGTCAGGTGTCTGGGCCATGACCTACATAGCCTGTGGCGTCCCCAGCGTGATCTCAGAGCCAGTGTCCTCCAGGATGCCCATCTCCAGCACGGTGTCCTGTGTCCCCTGAGCTGCCCCTGTGGGTGAGCATACATTAGATGGTTACTTACTGAGCCATTGGCATGCATTCAGCTGGCCATGATGGAGTCCACATACTTTACTTTTTTATTTATTTTACATACTTGCGCCGTCCATGTCTGAGTCCCCTGTGTTTCCTCCTCCACGGCAGTCACTGGCGGTGCATGGTTGCTGGTCATGGTCTCCTGATCTGCAGGGTGCGAGACAGGACTGTTGGTTATGCCATTCAGTTATATACCTCCCACACTGTGACCCCTGCACTGTGCCCCATACCTGGCAAGGTGTCGATACCCTCCATCTCCCCATGTAAGCCAACCTCAGGGATGGTGTTGGCCACCATCCTCTCGATGGGCGACAGTATTGGCACCTACGTGGGTGGTCCCCTGCCTGTGCTGTGCATGTTCCATGGTGGCCAGCTTTCACTTCGCAGCCAACTGGAGGTTCTGTCACTTGTGCTTGATTGCCTCAAGTGTCTGTGCCTCCAGACCAGCCACATTAACAGTGACCTAGATGTCAAGCCATATCCTGGCCTTGACCTCTGCCTGGGTCTTCAGGGTCTTCTGCTCCGTACAGCACCCCATAGTTGTCTTGGATGTCTGAAACCATGGTTGACACCTGGCTACCTATGAAATTGCTGGACTCGGCCCTGGTGGTACCCAGGGCCCCGTGTTCACTGCGGCAAACTGGATCTACATTCTGTAGTGGGACCTTATGCTTGCTGCGGTCAGGCTATGAGCAATTCTGCTGCAGTTCTGTGATGGGCTTTACATTCTCTGGCAACTAAAATGGGTCCAGAATAAAATCTAATTACCTAGAAAGAATGCACAAGAAAAGGCAGACTGGGTCAGTTTGGCAGATTTACAGGCAAGGCAGCGCAAAGCAATTTTGACATAATTTGGATTGGATGTAGGGCATGGGGGAATTGAAGGGTTTTATATTTTTTTACTGCAGTCTGTTTTATTGTCCCATGGCTCCCTCCCACCTGCCCAGTGCTGGTTTACACCAGCGACGCTCCTGAGAATTTCTCCCCCTGCCTGCCCAGTTGCTTGAAGACCAGTATTGCCTGGCTGCAGAACAGTGCTGCTCCAGGGGCTCCCTCACACCCACGTGCTTAAAGCCTGGCGGTGACAGTTTGTGCTGTAAGGCTGCTCTAGTTGCTTCCTCCTGCCTGCGCAGTTCAACACCTGTGGTGTCATTTGTGTCACTGCCACTTGGCTTCCGAATCTTCTTCTCTCCCACTCTGTAAGGATTTTCTATGAGGCTAGAGAGTAGCTGGACCATTTTACATTATAAAAAAGGCCCAGAACGCCTCCTATTTTTTGTCTGTAACAATCACTAATACTTTTTTTCATTCCACAGTTCTGCAATTGGCAACTAGAACCACCATTCTTGCTCCTGAAATAGACTTCCTGAAGTTCCCTCTGTGTTTATAGAAGGCCATAATGCTTATAGGCTTCAGGGTTGAGTGCCAGTGGCTCGGAAAGTGGTGGCCAACTGACTACTGCGACCCGGGGGAAGGGGTTAATTGAGCTGACAACTACTCACACTAATGCCATTTTAAGCTTGCGGTTGCTCATTTTAGCCATTTAGTTGGGGTTTTCAGTGCTGATGGCCATTTTTACTGCACCATAAAATGCTAATTCTGCGGCAGAGGCTTGACTCATGCCTCTCAACCTTTTGTCCCCCAAATGTGGAACATTGCCTTTCAAAATGTGGAGCAAATGAACAAAATGTGGAACACTTAATCAAATCTTTGCCTGGGAGGCTCAGGACACTGTTAAAATGTTTGCATTTATGTTCAGAAAGTCTGTTTTTAATTGAGTAATAGATTTTTTGCATCATTTACTATAGATTTTTGCTTTAAATTGTTAATACTGAATGTGGAACAAGTCCTCACAATGTAGAACAGAGAGATTTTCTCAAGTAAAATGAGGAACATTCCTCTTAATGTGGTACAGTTGAGAGGTATACTTGCTTCTGTGGCAGGACCATGTTTCTACGGCAGCAGCTGCAACTGCAGAATCGCAGAAAACACAGGCCCTGATGGTCCCACATGATGTATGCCCTCCACAGCCCTTAGCTTGTCCACAGCCTGGGCATGCAGCTGCTTGAGGTGGTACGTTTGGCACTGGCACCTCCATCTCCATGTCCTGCTCCTCCACCACAGTATTCACTTCCTCGTGTCCACGCAGGGCAGCGCACATTCTCATATACGGTGGGGTCAAGGGGACGGGGATGCATATGTTTGGGCCGCCCCGCTGTCCCTGCACGCAGCACTGCATACATCTGTCTGCCACACCTCTGCCTTGGCTCCTGCTGTGTGCGCCATTGTGAATGCTGTGTGTTTTTTCGGTTGGCTGGGGCACATAGCTGAGCACCTGCGTTATGTTGCATTTGCTTGCAGTTTTCGTGCGTTCGTGAATAGGGCCCATTGTCTTTGTATGTTGTCGACATGCTCCCTGACAAAGACCAGGTTCCAGTCAAAGCACCAGGCCTTTGTTGGCATCCTCCAGCCTTAGAACAAATAAATATATTGGCAACTTTATGCTCCGCTTTTTATTGTGTTTTGTTACTGATCCCCCCAAGTGCTTCCTTTGTTCTGTTTCTGGGGTCTGGTGGCCCAGGAGCAACACCAGCAGTACTCTCCTGACTGTGCTATGCTTCTGTGGATCCATCACCCTGTCCCTCACTGCTTGGGACCAGCAGTGCATATGCTTTGCTGGTGCTGGACCAAGCTTGTTTGTGAGGTTGCTGATGGATCAGGTAACTAGTGGTTAATGTGAAAAGCACAAACTAGTGCTGGGTAGTGCCTGTATGTGATGCTCTACTTAGTGCTTGTGAAATAGCAATAATAGTCATGCCAACCCTAGCAAGTCTACTGTTCCATAAAAAGCAGCAGCAAATAAAAACAACACTTTTACTAAGAAGGGGGAAAAGGGGAAATCTCTTCAGTTAAACATGGAACTGCGTGAGGAACTGGCACATGACAAACACACAACTCAGTAAGTCAGTCCTGACCCACTAAGAATTGTAGCAATTTAAACAAAATGCATGCACAAAACAGTGCACACAGAGGGTGCAGGCTCATGAAAAAATATATTTCTCATGCACATGTTAATCGTGCACAGTGAGCTGTGGAAGGGGGGACATACCCAATGCACTCCTCAGTTGTACAGGGATGCAAGCCCAGAACCCGATGACTAGCAACAATAACTGAATGGGTCAAGCCTGACCGACTGAGAACGACAGAAGTTTATTTCAAAAACTATGTGCACACAGCACACATTTTGGGCCCAGCCTCATGAAAACATACATTACGCATGCACATGCAACTTGTGCACAATAAAATGCACATGCAGGGTGCAGCCTCACAAAATCAAGTATTATGCACACATAGGTAAATCATGTGCAGTGAGCTGCCGGAGGGGGAGTTAGCAGACATCCTCCTCAGTCATGCAGGGAACAGAGCCTGGAATCAGAAGACAGTGAAAAATAAAACACAAAAACAAACTGTTTCTCACCAAAAACTCACTCCAGAGCTGTGTGTCAGATAGCAGTGGGGGTGTTGCAGACAACTCTACTGGTTGCTGTAACTGAGCACAGCAATAAAGGCAAAAAAATCTACCAAAAAGCCAAGTCTAGCTTTTCTAACACTGATCAAAGAAATAATACATATCCAGAAATTCTTGTGGGGCAAAAAATCTTGTGGAGCAAAAAATTATTTATTTTGTAGCAAGTATGAGGCCTCAGACGTACTGCAGAGCTAGCTGTCACTAACTAATGTCTCCTGTCCTCTATCAACTCAGAGTGAGAAAGTCACATGCTGTGACTGCCTATAAGCTCCAGAGACAGCCTTTGAGTGACCAACAAAGCTCTGTGAGACCTGGAAATCCCACAGAATAGTAATTCCTAAATAGTGGCTGAATATAAAGCTACCAACAGTCCCTATTTTCCCAGGACAGTCCCTATTTTAGACAGCATGTTCCAGTGTCCCCACAAGTTTTGCAAAATTTCACTTTTGTCCTTTTTCTTGCTTACTTGTCCCAGTTGTGTCCCTTTCTATGTTGTTTGCGCGCATGCGCAAGAAACATGTTGCGTCAGCTTTCTCCACAAGCAGGTTGTGGAAGCGTGGCACTGTTGTGCCCAATGCCCCCACAGCCTGCAAAGGCTTGTCCCCTGTCCCCCACTGCCATGGCACGCTGCTGCTGACACTAGTTCAGCCAGCATGCCACAACTTTCTAAAAAAATCAGCCGCTGCAATCAGGGGTCACCTCGTCATTGCAGCATCAGCCATCTGCTGCAATGAGGGAGCGACCCGTCATTGCAGGGCGGAATGTGACACCCCTGATATTGTTTGTGAACATGGCGGCGGGTTGCCACTGTTTTCACAAACAATATAACCCCCTACCCCTCACCGTGTTTACTTGCCGATGGGGGAGCCCACTCCCCGTCGGCATTCTGTAACCCCCCCCATGTTGTTCCTGCCGAGTGCGCCCAATCCCCGTCCAGCATAATGATACCCTCCTTCCGCTTCTATAGCCAAGGGTGCCCAATCTCTCGGCTCCTGCAGCTCCCTCTCCCTTTCCTTGTTTGCCGATGGGGTGCCCAATCCCCATCGCTAACCCACCCACCCACCACACAGGTGGCACGCTGGGAGCCCACCCCAGCGTACCAAAGCACCTGTTAAAGAGGAAAACGGTCCCTCGATGTCTTAATTTTTTTCACCCTGTGAAGAAAAAATGGTCCCTCAGAGCCTCCCAGGCCCCACTCCCACAACCCACACCCACCCACTGCGCACCCTGCCTCCCACACCCCCTCACCCCATACTTACCTCTGAGTCTGGCGCGACGATCTTCGGTGGACCAGGAACACGTCTGCACTCTTCAAAGCCAACCGCGAACTGAGGAAATGCTGGTAAGCTGTATAATGTAATAAATAGTTTTTTTTTTTTACTTTAGTGCATATCTTGGGCATTTTTGGGAATTTTTTCACCAAATTTTCAACATGGGGTTTTTGGGACCCCTCCTCATGAATTCCTGAACTGTCATGGCATTACTCGGCCCCGAAAGGTGGTTTCATGGTCACTGCGTGGAATCACCCTTCGGGCTGAATAATGAAACAACAGTGCCAGTGTTCATGAGGTGGGCTCTCAAAAAGCCTATGTTGCAAATTTGGTGGGAAAAATCCAAAAAACGACTGTTTTACGAGTGTGCATTGCACAGTTGCTACGCACGCTCGTAACTTCACAAATTTTCAATATTTTCATGCCAGATTTTCAACATTGTCATTTTGTCACACCTCCTTGTGAGCAGTGTAGTTGTCATTGTTCACATCCTAGCTGAAATGTGTTTTCGCACTTCCGGCGCAGAATAGCGTGGTTGCTGTGGGAAATCAGTGTTCAGGACAGATTAAGAAAATGACAGTGACACTGTTCATGAGTAGAGGTCCTAAAATGCCAATGTGAAAATTTGCGTACGATATCTATAATGATCAGGTGTTAATAGCGCAGTTGGCACGCACGTCAGAATCTCACTTAATTTATAATATTTTCACTCCGGATTTTCAACATTGCCATTTTCCCAGACCTACTTATGATCAGTACAGCTGTCATTTTTCCCATCCTGGCCGAAATGTGTTTTCACACTTCCGGCGCAGAATACAGTGGTCGCTGTGGGAAATCACTGTTCAGGACAGATTAAGAAAATGACAATGATACTATTCATGACCAGAGGTCCTCAAATGCCTATGTTGAAAATTTGGTGATGATAGCCCATCAATTGACAGTGTTACAAGTGTGCATTGTGCACTTTCCATGCACCCTTGCAACTTCGCAGGTTTGTAATATTGTCACACCAGATTTTCAACAGTGGCATTTTTTCACACTTCCTCATAAGCAGTACAGCTGTCATTTTTCACATCCTGACTGAAATGTGTTTTCACAGTTCCAGCGCAGAATAACGTGGTCACTGTGGGAAATCAGTGTTCGGGACAGATTAAGAAAATGACAGTGGCACTGTTCATGAGCAGAGATCTTAAAATCCCTCTGTTAAAAATTTGGGGACGAAACTTCATAACATGACTGTGTTACAAGTGTGTGTTGAACTGTTTCCACGCACCCTTGTAACTTCGCAAATTTGTAATATTGTCACGCCACATTTTCAACAGTGGCATTTTTTCACACCTCCTTATGAACACTACAGCTGTCATTTTTCACATCCTGCCTAAAATATGTTTTTGCACTCTTGCTGGAGAATAGCACGGTCACTCTGGGAAATCAGTGTTTGGGACAGATTAAGATCGACTGAGTGAGAGGGGCGAGTGACTGAGCTCAACTGAGCTCTGTCGGGACTGCTGCAGATTTGTTTGTGGGCAGACAAAGGCCCCAACACAAGAGCGCAGTACAAAAAGGCAGCCTGCAGCACTGGGAGAAACATAATGAAAGAGCGACTGAGGGAGGGGGAGTGAGCGAACTCACCGAAGCGCTGTCAAGACTGCTGCAGATTTCTTTGTGAGCAGAAAAAGGTGTCAGTGCAGGCAGGAGCCCAGTACAAAAGGCCAGCCTGCAGCTGTGGGAGAAACAGTACGAGCGAGTGAGACAGGGGAACTTGGTGAGCTCAACGGAGCTCTATCAGGACTGCTGCAGATTTCTTTGTGGGCAGAAAAAGGTGCCAATGCAGGCAGGAGCCCTGTACAAAAGGGCAGCTTGCAGCGCCAGGACAAACAGAATGAGAAAATGAGAGAGGAAGACTGAGCGACCTCAATGGAGCTCTGTCGGGACAGCTGCAGATTTCTTTGTGGACAAAGGTGCCAATGCAGCCAGGAGCCCCATACAAAAGCGCAGCCTGCGGCGCCAAGAGAAACGGAATGAGCGAGTGACAGAGCAGTAGTGAGCGAGCTCAACGGAGCTCTATTGTGACTGCTGCGGATTTCTTTGTGAGCAGAAAATGCGGCAATGCAGGCAAGAGTCCAGTACAAAAGGCCAGCTTGCAGCGCCAGCAGAAATGGAATGCGTGAGTGACAGAGAGGGAGTGAGCGAGCTCAGTGGAGCTGTGTTGGGACTCCTTCAAATTTCTTTCCGGCCAGAAAAAGCAGCCAATGCAGGCAGGAGCCCAGTACAAAAGGGCAGCCTGCAGCACCAGGAGACACAGAATGAGCGAGTGAGGGAAGGGGAGTCAGTGAGCTCAACGGAGCTTTGTTGGGACTGTTGCAGATTTGTTTGTGGGCAGAAAAAGGCAGCAATGCACGTAGGGGCACAGTACAAAAGGGCACCCTGCACTGGCAGGAAAACCAGAATGAGCGAGTGAGCGAGCTCAGCGAACCTATATTGTAACTGCTGCAAGTTTCTTTGTGGGCATAAGAAGGCAGCAACACAGGCAGGAGCCCAGTAGACAAGGGTAGACTGCAGCGCCAGCAGAAACAGAATGAGTGAGTGAGAGAAGTGGAGTGAGTGAGCTCAACGGAGCTTTGCCAGGAGTGCTGCAGATTTCTTTGTGGGCCGAAAAAGGCGCCAACAGAGGCAGGAGCCCAGTACAAAAGGGCAGCCTGCAGCGCCGGGAGAACCAAAAGGAGTGATTGAGACAAGGGGAGTGAGCGACCTCAATGGAGCTCTGTCGGGACAGCTGGGAATTTCTTTGTGGGCAGAAAAAGCCACCAACACAGGCAGGAGCCTAGTACAAAATGGCAGCCTGCAGCGCCAGGAGAAACAGAATGAGCAAGTGAGAGAGGGGGAGTGGGCCACCTCAATGGAGCTCTGTCGGGACAGCTGCGGATTTCTTCCTTGGCAGAACAAGGTGCCAACACAGGCAGCAGCCCCGTACAACAGAGCAGCCTGCAGCACCAGGACAAACAGACTGAGCCAGTGACAGAGGGCCACTGAGCGAGCTCAGCAGACCAACGCAATCAACATTTGACATTGACAAATGCTTGTTTTTTTCTGACTGCTAATCCATGAGTGACAGTCATTTCTGCACCACTGTGGTGCTGCTCGGGCAGGACAGCAGTTTGCAACTTCAACCCCTGTGCCTATGTTGCGCTACAAGCATGTCAGTGGGAGCACAGTAAAACATGTTCCTTCCTGTTAGTTCAGACTGGGTAGTAGTGCAAACAAGCACATGTGGACATCTGCCTGCCAGCAGCTGAGAGGAACTCCAGACAGAGAAGAGACTGGCAGCACGGAACTAAGGTACCCGAACCTGATCAGCTGTATAAGTGTGTGAAAAGAATCTGGTGTGGTGGTGGGAATCACTGAAGTGAAATTTGCTCAGCAAATGAGGTGAATGTCAGTGGGTTGGATGGGACTGTCAGGAAGAGCAATACATGCAGCTCGAATGTCTGATCACAATTTAACACAGGTTTGCTTCTAATGAGCTTTCTGTCTATCATGGTTTGGAACTTGCTGCAGCAGAATGATGTATTGTTTAAATCTGAATGTTTGCTACTGGTGTTGCTGTGGGGCAGCAAGGCCAGAGCAAGCAGCAAATGTAACTGATTGTGTGCAGCATTGTCTGCGGCGATGCCCATGGGAGTGACACAGTGTGGGGGGAAGGGGTCATGGTCAGGATGGACTGTCCCAGTTTTAGGCCTTGGAAAGTTGGTAGATTTAGCTGAATAGTGAAATCCCAGTCCAGGAACAGTCTTGAATAAGATGATTTGGCCCCAGAGTGTGACAAGGCTTTTCAGGCCATTAAGGCTGCATTATGTTCACCCTGTTTTAAGAAATCTAGACTTTGAGAAAAAATTTCTGTTAAGATAGATGCATCAGAGGTAGGTCTAGGTGTATTTCTGAGTCAGGATATAGATGGGATTCTTTATATCAGTGGGAAACTGCACGACAGAGAGAACAAGCATTTGTCAACGCCAAATGGTGCTTGCTTATATGTGCTGTTTAGGTATTTAGAAGTGAAAGCACCATGCCTAAGAACTGTCAGTGGGGGTCAGAAGCTCATGCTGCCCGACCATAGCCCATTTTCCACTTTTCTTCCCTTTGCTGAGTGTGGGTGAGCAATGATGCTTAGGCACAGCATGCCAACGTCTGCCACACTCCGCTCTCTTTACTACACCGTTGTAGTAGTGCCCCCGGTCATCACCAGGGGCCGCTACAGAGTGGTGGGTCCCTGGATCCCGCCCCAGGATAGAAGAGGAGTCCTCTGGATGATCAATCATATCCCTCCCCTGCCGACCCCTGGCAGCCTGGGCTCGAGTCCAAACCCGGGTCACCAGTGTGGCGCGAGGTGTGGCGTCCAGCACCTCAACCCTCAGCGCCAGTGGGACGACAGTAATGCTGCCTTTAATACTCCCCTCCCCTTCCTGCTGCACTGTACCCTGTCCTCCGCGTACAAGTCGCTATTCCACCCAGACCCTACCCCAGTTAGTCATTAATCCATAATGTTTGGTGTGGCACCAATCCTTCAGCCTTTTGAACTCCTCATGCCTACCCTTTATCTCCATGCTTGCACATGGTTCCGGCAGTACCTCCAAGAATGCCACCGACTTCCCCACCCCCTCACACTGCCTGCCCAAGTACTCAAACCTCCCCCTCACTACTTCCACAGTGTCCCCCGCCAAGTGGTTTGTATGCACATGCAACAGTAAATGAGGTTTCTTCCTCCCCCTCGCTGCATGTTTGAGCAGTGCCTGCCCTGCCCCTCCTGCAGTCAACCTGGGGACAGCTTCAACCCAAATACAGCTGTGCCTTTCCTTTCCACCCCATCTCACCCATTTCAGTATAGAATCCCCTAGGATGAGTACCCCCATCCCTTACCCCCTTTTCCTTATAATGCCTTCCACTACCCTAGTATTCGTTCTTCCCTGCCCCTTATGCCCACCAGCTGTATCCTCTGTGACTTCTGTATCTGTACCCCCTACTTCCACCTCACCCCTTTTCTCTGCCTTATTCCTCCCATCCCCCTTGAACTCCTTCCCAGCCTGATTACTTCCTACTGGGCTTCCCATGTCGACCTCCCCATCTCCCCTGCTGATTTCCAACCCCTCTCCTGTCCCCACTGTTGATTTACAGCCCTCATTCCCTTCTACCCCAATAGTGATGCCCCTCCCATCCTTCCCCCTTCCTGTAGCCTTCTCTCCTTCAGTCACCACCCCTCCTTCCTTACTAGCCCCCTTCTACCCTTTCATCCTCACTATCTCTTCCCCTACCTGTTGCCATCCCTCTCATGTCCCGCTTGTCCTCCCCCCTTCAGTATGTTCCTGCTCCCCCCCTCTCTCTCCCATAGCAGAGGTTCAAATCTATTCCTAGTCGATACCCCTCCTACATCTCTTCCTCTATCGGTTCTCCCCTCCTACTTGTTCCCCTCCGTGTCACCCCTGGTCCCTCCCTACCCGCAGCCATCTGCTCTGTCCCTGGTACTCCTCGTGGTCTCTTCCTCCCCCCCATCAGGAGACCCCCACCTCGCCTCGGGCCCCTTCCTTCTCCTGTCTTTTCTGTTAGTTCCTCTGATACTGGGGTCGGCTTCACCCCTTTGCCATCCCTATTCCCCCGGATGCCTACCATACCCATCTGCCCTGCCACTTAGACTCCTCTCTAATCACCACAGTTCCTCCCTCAAACTAGCCAGTCATCTATAGACCATACACCCCCATCCTCTAAGCCCAGTCCAGGATGATGGCGGACCCACACCCTGTACAGCTCACCACCCTTCCAAAGATGCCCGCCCTACTGACATGTGGCACATGCCCCATTTTGGCCCCATCTTATGTTACAGGCTCTTACTCCCAGGTTCTGTACCCTACCACAACTGTTAGGCCCCTGTTTACTCAAATTCCTGTTCCCTTCCCATACTAGTCCCCCTACTGCCCCTTGCCGACTGGATTACTTCAGTCTCAAATCTCTTCCATTAGATTCTGTATTACTGTAGCAATCCTAAAGCCTCCTTGTCTGTTTTTCACCCCTCAGCTACCATGCTTTTTGTTCTCAGCTCTCTTATAGTTTCACTTAGCCCAGTTAGAAATCCTATTGCACTCCAAGTATTACTCAGCTCAGAGAAATAAACAGAACAAATAAATATGTATTATTACAGCAATCATAACAGTATAGCTCAGTACTTAGCTCAGTTAGAGAAATAAACAGAACTGAATCTGTATTATTACAGCAATCCTAAAAGTATCCAATCATTTCTTTGTCTCCATTCCAGAGACCCTGCTGCTGTAATATAGGACCTGAGGACCCTGGGCAGGATGGTGGGCAACTCTAAAGTCCCAGTTCTCTCACTCCCCTCTCTCACTCGCTCATTCTATTTCTCCAGACGCTGCAGGCTGCCCTTTTGTACTGGGCTCCTGCTTGCATTGGGGCCTTTGTCTGCCCACAAAGAAATCCGCAGCAGTCCTGACAGAGCTCCGTTGAGCTTGCTCAGTCCCCCTCTCTCAATCACTCGTTCTGTTTCTCCTGGTGTTGCAGGCTGCCCTCTTGTACTGGGCTCCTGCCTGCGTTGGCACCTTTTTCTGCCCACAAAGAAGTTCACAGCTGTCCTGACAGAGCTCCGTTGAGCTCGCTCGCTCCCCCTCTCTCACTCACTCCTATTTCTCCCATGCTGCAGACTACCCTTTTGTACTGGGCTACTGCCTGCATTGGCTCCTTTTTCTGTCCACAAAGAAATCTGCAGCAGTTCCAACAGAGCTCCGTTGAGCTCACTCACTCCCCCTCTCTAACTCACTAGTTCTGGTTCTCCCGGTGCTGCAAGCTGCCCTTTTGTACTGGACTCCTGCCTGTGTCGGCGCCTTCATTTGCCCACAAAGAAATCTGCAGCAGTCCTGACAGAGCTCCACTGAGCTCGCTCACTGCTCCTCTCTCACTTGCTCGTTTCATTTCTCCCGGCGCTGCAGGCTTCCCTTTTGTACTGGGCTCCTGCCTCCATTGGCGCCTTTTTCTGCCCACAAAGAAATCTGCAGCAGTTCACAGAGCTCCGTTGAGCTTGCTCACTCCCCCTCCCTCACTTGCTCATTCTTTTTCTCCCAGCGTTGAAGGCTGCACTTTTGTACTGGGCCCCTCCCTGCACTGACACCTTTTTCTGCCCACAAAGAAATCCACAGCAGTCCCGACAGAGCTCCATTGAGCTCAGCACTCCCCTCCCTCCTCGCCGCTCTGTTTCTCCTGGCGCTGCAGGCTGCCCTTTGTACTGGGCTCCTGCCTGCATTGCGCTTTTCTGCCCACAAAGAAATACGCAGCAGTCCCGACAGAGCTCAGTTGAGCTCATTCACTCCCCCCCCTTTCTCACTCGCTCGATCTTAATCTGTCCCAAACACTGATTTCCCACAGTGACCATGCTGTTCTATGCTGGAAGTGTGAAAACACATTTTGGCCAGGATGTGAAAAATGACAGCTGTACTGTTCACAAGGAGGTGTGAAAAAATGCCAGTGTTGAAAATCTGGCATGAAAATATTACAAATCTGCTAAGTTACAAGGGTATGTGGAAACTGTGCAATGCACGCTTGTAACACAGTTATTTGATGGACTATCATCACCAAATTTTCAACATAGGCATTTTAGGACCTCTGCTCATAAACAGTGTCACTGTCATTTTCTTAATCTGTCCTGAACACTGATTTCCCACAGCGACCTTGCTATTCTGCGCCGGAAGTGCGAAAACACCTTTTGGCCAGGATGTGAAAAATGACAGCTGTAATGTTAATAAGGAGGTGTGTAAAAAATGCCAATGTTGAAAATCTGGAGTGAAAATATTGCAAATTCGCGAAGTTACGAGCGTGGATAGCATCCTGCGCAACACACGCTCATAAAACAGTCATTTCTGGGATATTTTCCACCAAATTTGCAACATAAGCTTTTTGAGAGCCCGCCTTATGAACACTGGCACTGTCATTTCATTAATTGGTACCAAAAGGTGATTCCACGCAGTGACCACAAAATCACCTTTCGGGACTGAATAACACCATGACAGTGACTGAATTCATGAGGAGGGGTCCCAATAACCCCATGTTGAAAATTTGGTGCCAAAATTCCCCAAAATGCCTGAAATATCCACCAAAGTTGAAAAAACCCTATTTATGCCATTATACAGCTTACCGGCATTTCTTCAGTTCGCCGTCTGCTTTGAAGAGTGCAGACGTGTTCCCGGTCCACCGAAGATCGTCGCACCAGGCTCCGGAGGTAAGTATGGGGTGAGAGGGGTGTGGGGAGGCAGGGTGTGCAGATGGTGGGTGGGGGCTGGGAGAGGGAGCAGGACAGACCACGAGGGACCGTTTTCTGTTTTACAGGGTAAAATAAAAAAAAAAAACTTTGCGGGACTCTTTTTTTTTTTAACAGGCATTTGTCACACTGGGGTGGGCTCCCAGTGTGCCACCCGACTGTGTTTTTTTGGGTGCAGTAGCCAATGGGGATTGGGCATCCCGCCTGCACATACAGGAGGCCATAGCTTAGGGATTGCACTTTCGAAGAAAACAAAGTTTTTTGGGGGGACATTATGGTGATGGGGAGGGGCCTCAATCGGCAAATGAAACTGGTCTAGGCACTGAAGCCGATGGAGATTGGGCCCTCGTTGACAAACAAAGACTGTTTTTGGGGGGGCACATGCTGCTGAGGGGGATTGGGCACCCCCTCAGCAGTTTTGGCTGGATAATATTGTTTGTGAACATGGCAGTGCTTGCCGCCATGTTCACAAACAATATTACACTAGGTAACGTTCTACCCTGCAGTGACGGGTTGCTCCCTCATTGCAGCGGAATGACTGATGCTGCAATGATGAGGCGGTCCCTGATTGCAGCGGCTAAAACATTTCAAGGTGGTGGCATGCTGGCTGAACCAGTGTCAGCAGCAGCATGACACCCCATTGGGGAACGCGGGCCAAGCCTCAAAAGGCAGGTGGGGCATTAGCCACAACAGTGCCGCACCTCCACAACCTGCTTCTGCAGCAAGGTGCTGCAACATTTTTCTTGCACATGCATGCAAGCAACATAAAAAGTACTCCACTATAGAAAAAAAAATGCCTCACTGTGAACTGGACAATGCAGTCCCTTATATTTTATCTGTTAGGAGCTGACTTTGTACTTGTAACGGGACACATTTCTCTCTGTTGGCTTAATCAAATAAAGGATACACATCCCAGAATCACAAGTTGATATCTGCACTACAGCCATTTAAATTCAAAGTGATGCACAAGTACAGAAAAGAGAACATGTATGTTAATTTTTGTCAAGATATGGATCAGGAATTGAGAATTCAGAAGCTTGAAAAAAATCTGTGTTCTTAGCTGAAATGTTTGCTGCAAAAGGTGTTAAGGAAAAAATTATACTGCATATGCAAAGAACTGTAAATGTTATAAGGTAGAGTTCAAAGGGAAATAAAAGATGGTTTTGGAAACCTGTTTTTTAAAGGAAAAGGGGCTCTTTCTTAAAGAGGGTGTGTGTAACAGGGTTGGATAAGACTCTATTCCATTTGTTATGCAGAGTTAAAAGCAAGGATCTATTTTGTCCTCTCCTTTTTCCCACTTGTCTAGTTCTTGCCTGCCTGACTGCACCATCATATTTTCCTCGTGGCACCAAGGAACTGGTCACTCTGATGGTTCTATTGTCCCCCCCTCTTATCTCCCTTCCTTCACTTGCTGTTTCTATTCTTTCTTTCTCCCATTGTTTCTCTGTGGTTAAAAACATATGAGAATCTTTATGGGAACTGGGATCCCTTGTTTTGAAAATTAATATAATAATATTGTTGAAATGATTGCAGAAAGCTATTTGGGTTTATTAGAAAAGATAACAATCTAGAACGCATGGGGATGGCCTTGAGATGCATTTTGACCTCCTCAGGCTTGCTTATAGAACTATCAACAGGAACCAAGCTCTGGGACAAAATGTATTAAATTGTTGCACCTGTTAAGTGTACATGTGCTCTTCAGGCTGGCCTCAGGAAAGAAAATTGCACAATTTTGGTACATTTTGTGAAAAACAGGAGATGCAACTAACAAGAACAGTATGTATAGTTTGAACTGCCAGGTAGAAATATCTTATACAATGAAAGCAAAGTTTATCCATGAAAAAAATACTCAGATGAAGGACTTTTTATGTTTATACTGCCTTTGTGAAGAGCTATCATATACAATTTTTTTCTTATTTTATGGTTATTAATAATAAAATACTACTCGCACATTTTATAACTTCTCCTGGTCTTCCTATGCTTCCTGACATATGCCTCTAGGACGTGTTTTAGTCTTTTTGTTTTAAAACAAAAGTGTTTTCACAGCATTCTGTGGCAGCAGAGAACATGCCAATCATTTCAGTTCAGAACTTGTACTGATGATTACTGCATGTGTCAGTGCTGTGTAAAACATCAGTAGCCATGAGGATTTCCAGTCAGCTGGAACATTATTGTGCTACAGAAGGGTACAGTCACATTCCATGATCTTTGAACTGTGGTACAACAATGTTTCAGAAGGCATGGAATTCCACACTGAGCAGACCCTCACTATTCACTATAAGTCTTGTGGTGCTGAAGAATTGCAACAGCAGTGCCCTCTAGCTATGAAAGGCCAGTAGTAATGGAATGTTAACAGTGCAGCCTAACCTAGCAGCTCTCAAACCCCTCACCTGGTGGCCACAAGGTGTGACCAACAGAAACTGCTGATGAACTCACTTTTTGTTTCCATTCAGACTCCCCAATGAAACACATTTCTATGCAGTACACAGGAAGTGAAGTCAGTGCTGTCCCTCTGGAACTAATCGCACATGCTTTATCAAGACAAAAAATTTTTATTATGTTTTTAGCAGGAGCTCTGAAACCTCAGAGGCTGCCTAAAACTGTTCTGGTGGCAACTTTTAGCAATGATAGCCTAATGTGAGAAACACTGGTCTAGCTTCCCAGATGGAAATTCCACTTTAGCTGAATGGTTAGGGCAGTTGCTTTTGTAACTCTGGATCCCTGGTTTGGTTCCCAGTAAAGGTTTTGGGTGAGTTTGCCCAACAGAGGGAACAGACATAAAAATCTGCACCTGAATTAAAGGGACACTGTCAACCCTTTTCACAACATATTACTTCTAGTTGAAAATCCAATGGTCTCCTCCACTGCATCATAAGTATCTAGACTATGTGGGAGTGTTGGGATGTTCCCAAGTCCCAAAACAAAGCTTGGCCGACTCACCCTGCACCTTCTCCTTGTAAGACACCCCGTTGTCCACTAACCTGTCCAGTGACTGATGTTCCAAGAAGCTGGTCAGTCCAGTGAAGTGGACTACATACATGCTGTCCATATGGAATGGGGGCCTGGCAGAAGGATGGGTACTGCCAGTCACTGAGCACCAGGTCTAAAATGGCTGGGAAAATAGGGAAGACCACCTGCAGTGAAGAATCCTACTAGAGGATATGCATGAGTGGGTTGATGTCAATATTCTGGACCTCCTCCAAGAGAGTGTCCAGGGCCATGGACATCTGGTTCAAGATAACCGATAGCAAGTACTTGGTCCTCTGATGAGGACCTGGGATTCATAGTGTCATCCCATCAACACAGTTTCAAGTTAATCAAAGATGCCTCCAAATCTAAGTCCAGACTGAGGAGCACTGACCATCAACAGAGGGTATGGATGACTCACTCAGATGTAGTGGTAACCACTGACAGCAGATAGGGTAGGCCATACGTGGGACTTGAGTCCTTTATTAGAGTGCACACCCTGGGCTGTGGGTGCAGGATGCTCCAGCTGGATAGGTCATTTGTGGCTTGGCCAGCAGAGTCAGAGGGGGAGCCAAGGCTGGGATGGGCCAAGCGGTACTGCCACTCTGCCTTAACTCCAGAAAAACACTCCAAAGGCTTACTGTTGCCAGTTCACCCTCTCCCATAGTCAAGAAGCTTGACAACAATGGCAATAGCCAGACAACAAGCAAGAACTTCACAGTGACCATCGATGGCATTACCATGTCAACATTGGTAACTAAATTGTGAATGTGACCATGACCTCAAAGGTCAAAGCGGTGATAGTGGCCTTGGCTCTGGGTATCCAGAAGCAGATGCATTGTTAGGGTAACAGAAGATCCTTGGCCCAAGCCAGACAGCCCAGAAAAATGGGAGATAGGCAATAGCTATTTTTATAAAAGGATTAATTTGAGCAGTTCCACTGAGAAGAGGTTCAGCCCCATATAAAAACATCTATGGCTCAAGCACCTGAAGGCCAGGTCTAGTCAAACCACAGCTCACAAGACATGGGCACCAGACAGACCAGAGGTTGTACTGAAGTCAGGACAAACACTGTGGGCTGGACTGATGGGGTAAAGTCAGAAAAAGGCAAAGGCAGTAAGGACAGGGATGGGCCTAAAAGGGGTAAGGCCATCAAAAAGTGGAGGGCGATGAGTACCAATGCCCATAGTCTGGGTAACAAACTCCATGAATTAGTGGCCTTGATGGAAGATGGACACCTGGATATTGTGGCAGTCACAGAAACATGGTACACAGAGAACCAGGACTGAGATGTCAACATACCAGGGTACACAATCTACAGGAGGGATGGGGGTAAAAGATGAGTAGGAGTAGCTCTCTACATAAGGGAAGGAATTAAAGCAACAGAACTAAAGGGTAAACAGGCAGGGGAGGAGGCACTGTGGGTCACCTTGGTGACAGGAAATGGCACCACAGTCTGCACAGGGGTTGTTTACAGACCCCCGTCTCAGGGGGAGGCAATGGACAAGGAAATGATAGGAGGAGTTCTTAGAATGGCCTAAAAAAGGAGAGATATTGTTGATGGGGGACCTGAATATGCCAGATGTTAACTGGAACACCTTTACAGCAGCTACATCCAAGAGCAGGGTTATTCTCAATGACCTGCAGGGGGCACGCCTCAGACAGTTAGTGTTGGAACACACTCAGGAGGGAGCAATCTTAGACCCAGTACTCTCAAACGGGGATGGAGAGAGGATCTCAGATTTAGAAGTGGGTAGCCATCTGGGAACAAGCGACCACCCAACAGTGTGCTTCACAATAAACACAGCTATAGAGTCAAGCCATACAAAAGCAAGGGTGTTGGACTTTAGGAGGCCTGACTTTGTCAAAACTGGAGCATGCCTCAGAAAAGCACAAGCAAACAGGCAAGAAGGAGAGGTGGAAGAACAATGGGGAAAATCAAAACTGCCATCACAGAGGCAACAAGCCTTTTTGTAAAGCAAATTAACAAAACAAAAAGAAGGAAAAAGACACAATCGTTCTCCAAAGAGGTGGCAGAGGAGGCTAAGGAGAAGAGAATAGCATTCAGGAAATATAAGGAAACACAGAAGGAGCAGGACAGAGAAGGATATCAGTTAAAACAGAAGGAGGCAGGGAAAGCAATCAGAATCGCAAAGGCCCAGACTGAGAAAAAGATAGCCAACTCTGTCAAGAAGGAATAAAACCTTTTATAGGTACATTAGGGAGCAAAGAAAGACCAATGGAGGGATACTGAGGGTTAATAAAGGGGAAGGAATGTGGGCAGAGGGTGACAGTGAAAATGCAGGGATACTGAACAAATACTTCTGCTCAGTATTCACAAAAGAAGAGGAGAGAGAGGTACTTAAACCAAACAACAGAAACACTCTGGATGGGGGGGTCAATACCAGTCCATTCACAGAAGAAAGGGTATCGAAAGAACTCCTAAAACTGAAGGTGAACAAAGCAATTGGGCCTAATGGGATTCACCCCAAAATTCTAAAAGAACTAAGGGGAGAACTAGTGACACCACTGACTACCCTCTTTAACAAATCATGGGAGGATGGGGTGGTACCTGCAAACTAGAGCAGGGTGGATGTGATTCCACTTCACAAAAGTGGGAGCAAGACAGAGGCAGGAAACTACAGACCTGTTAGTTTGACCTCAGTGGTAGGGAAAATTATGTAATCACTTCTGAAGAAAATAATTATTGAGTACCTAGAGGCCAGAGGGGCACAGGACCCAAGGCAGCATGGATTCACAGTGGGAAGATCATGTCATATGAATCTAATATATTTCTTTGGCTGGGTGACCAAAGTAGTAGACCAGGAAGGGGCTGTGGACATGGTCTACCTAGGCTTTAGCAAGGCATTTGACACAGTCCCACACAGAAGATTAATAAACAAGTTAGCCTGCCTTGGAGCGGGTCCCAAGGTGATAGCCTGTGTAAAAAAATGTCTGAACAACAGGACACAGAGGGTAATAGTAAATGGAGTCCACTCTGAAGAAAGGGGGGGTTACTAATAGGGTACCGCAGGGTTCAGTACTGGGACCAGTCCTCTTTAATGTTTATATAAGTGACATTGTGGAGGGACTGGAAGGAAAAGTATGTCTCTTTGCAGATGACACAAAGATCTGCAACAGGGTTGATACATAAGGTGGGGTGCAAAGGATGAGAAGGGACTTGGCAAGGTTGGAGGAATGGCCAAATGTATGGCAGTTTAGGTTCAATGCAAAGAAGTGCAAAGTAGTGCACCTGGAAAACAAAAACCCAAGGGAAGAGTACACAATGGAGGTGAGATACTAACAACAACAAAAGTGGAAAGGCACCTGGGGGTAGTCATATCAGACAACCTAAAGGTTGGCAAAAAATGTGAGAAAGCAATAAGGAGGGCTGGAGGGATACTGGGATGCATGGGGAGAAGTATCACCAGTAGAAAACAAGAAGTTGTTATTCCTCTGTACAGACAGTTGGTGAGACCCCATCTGTAGTACTGCATGCAGTTCTGGAGACCCCATCTCTGCAAGGACATAGACAGGATGGAGGCTGTCCAGAGGAGGGCAACTAAATTGGTGCAGGGTTTGCACCAGAAGCCATACGAAGAGAAACTAAGGAGCTTAATATGTATACCCTTGAGGGAGGGGGGGGGGCATGATAGAATGTTCAAGTACCTCAAGGGACTCAACAAAGTCCAAGAGGGTAGCATCTTGCAGAAAAACAGATGTGCAAGAACAAGGGGGCACAATTTGAAGAAAGAAGAGGGATGGCTCAGAGGTAATGTGAGGAAGTATTTTTTCACAGAGAGGGTTGTGGATGCATGGAACAGCCTTCCTGAGGAGGTCTTGGAGCCAAAAACAGTGGGAGAATTCAAGAATGCATGGGACAGACATAAGGTAAT
Organism: Neoceratodus forsteri; assembly: GCA_016271365.2. Taxonomy (NCBI): domain Eukaryota; kingdom Metazoa; phylum Chordata; order Ceratodontiformes; family Ceratodontidae; genus Neoceratodus; species Neoceratodus forsteri. The sequence continues at coordinate 1,455,933,603 of CM028132.1, read as the reverse complement.
TCTAGTGAGGGGTAGGAGGAAGTAGGCTGTTGATTAACTATGATCTGCAGCTTATCCATTAGATAGGGAAATGGGCAGACTGGGTGGGCCAAGTGGTCCTTATCTGCCATCAAGTTCTATGTTTCTATAACTTGGAGCTCAGTCAGACCTGATCCACCTTGCTTGGGCTGGGCCAAGATCAACACCAGTGCCTGAGTAGGGAGGAGTCCTCTCCCTCACTTGACTTATCCCGGAATGGACTGACCATCCTGTTAACTGGCTGCTCCAATGGCCACTCCCCAGGCAGACTGACAGGTCCTTAGAGTATTTTGACCAGATATGAAGCTGACTGACTACAGGAAACCTCTAATCAGGAAGAACGTGAGTGATCCCTCGACCAACTGCATTCCCATAACTGCACCGACTCTTTTTCTTGCATTTCCATTGATGAGACAGTAACTGTCATCCCAAGGAGTAGGTAGGTTGGTTGTGTACTTCTCCACTGAGTTGACAGAAGCTCTAAGTATGTCTCCATTGGTCACTTCTGCTTCCATGGTCTAAAACAGCACCACTGACCCCATGACTGCAGATGACTTGCACCCTGTGGTGCTTACCTTGGGAAACCTGCAGTTTCCGCTCCTCAAAGGCCACAGTGTGCAAGGCCTCAATATAAGAGCAATGTGCCATGCTAAGGTTTGGGCCTATATAGTACACGCATGCATCATGGCCGTTATTCATGGACATCTTGCACATACACATAATACACTTCTTAATGGGACACTGTCAACTCTTTTTACATAAGGGATATACAATGGTGAGCTGTCAGATCAATGATTTATCTACACAAGTCCTGTCTGACCTCGGGTAACCTCACGAGTGGCGTAAGCCATGAGTGAGATGTCCGAGGTAAAACATCACAAGTGTAGAGAAATCATTTATCTGACAGCTCACCATTGTGTATTTCATTTATGCATTAGGATGCTTTCTGTCAGTGCAGAGACATTTGATTTTGATTGTTTATCTTTTTTTGCATACATTTGTCAAAAAAGTACACAGATACATGGACAGTGTCGGCAGATAAGGGCCTATGGCCCACCCAGTCTGCCCATTTGAGCTTGTAAGTTCAGTTTATGTTTTCCAAGAAGTCTGTTGCCCCTTACCCCTGACCTCCAGAATTCCTTTATGTCTATCCCATGCATTCTTAAATCCCGTGATTATTTCAGCCCCCACCACTTCCTCTGGCAGGGTGTTCCACTTGTCCACCACCCGTTCTGTGAAGAAACTCTTCCTCACGTTTCCTCTGAATCGTCCTCCCTCCAACTTCATCCCATGCCCTCTAGTCCTGGAACATCTTTTTCGCTTAAAAATAGTGTATTCCTGCACCCTGTTCCTCCCTGTAAGATACTTGTATGTCTCTATCATATCCCCTCTCTTCCTCCTCTCCTCCAGAGAGTACATGTTCAGTTCCTTCAACCTGTCTTCATAGGACTTGTTATGCAATCCATGCACAATCTTTGTTGCCCTCCTCTGAACCTTCTCTACCCTGTCTATGTCCTTACGTAGGTATGGTCTCCAGAACTGTACACTGTACTCCAGGTGGGGCCTCACTAGTGTCTTGTATAGTGGAATTATGACCTCCTTTCCTGCTGGTGATGCCCTGCCTATACATCCCAGCATCCTATTTGCTTTACCTGCTGCTTTGTCACACTGTTTCCCTACCTGGAGGTCATCAGCAATGATAACCCCAAGATCCTTTTCCTGCTTGGTGCATGCTATATCCTCACTCTCCAACTGATATATTGTGCCAGGGTTTTTGTGCCCCATATGCATTATCTTGCACTTCTTTGCATTGAATTTCAACTGCCAAACCCTGACCATTCTTCAAGTTTCTGCAGATCCTTCTCATTCTGTCTACACCTCTGGTGTGTCTACTCTGTTACAGAGCTTTGTGTCATCAGCGAACAGTGAAATTCTGCCTTCTAGGTCCCTATGCAATGTCACTGATGAAGATGTTGAATAGGACCAGTCCAGCGTTGATCCCTGTGGTACCCCACTGGTCACTCTTCCCTCTGTGGAGTGACAGCCATTTACCACCACCCTCTGTGTCCTGCCACCCAGCCAGTTACCTACCCACCACACTACTGTCCTGCCCACACCCATATTCCCCAGTTTGTGTAATAGTCTTCTATGTGGCACAGTGTCAAAGGCCTTGCTGAAGTCCTGATAGGCCATGTCCACTGCCCTCCCCGATCCACCTCCCTAGTCACCCAGTCAAAAAATTCAACGAGGTTGGTCTGATATGACCTCCCCCTGGTGAAAACATGCTGCCTTGGGTCCTGTAGTCCACTGACAACCAGATGTTCTACCAATCTCCTTCAGTAGTGCTTCCATGATCTTCCCACTACCAAGGTGAGGCTGACTGGTCTGTAGTTCCCTGCTTCCTCTTTGTTCCCATTTTTGTATAAGGGACTACATCTGCTGTTCTCCAGTCTTTGGGTACCTCCCTGTTTCCAGTGATCGGCTAAACAGGATAGCCAGAGGTTCAGCCACCACCTCTCTTAGTTCTTTAAGGACCCTGGGGAACCCTTCTGGCCCCATTGCTTTATCAACTCTTATTACTTCCAGTTCCTTCAGGACCCTTTCTCATGTAAAGGGACTTGTGTCCATTTCTGCACCATTCTCACCCCTTGTACTCCTTTCAGACCCATTACCCTCATCCTCCTCAGTAAAGACTGAGCAGAAATACCTGTTCAATATGTCAGCTTTACTGTTGTCATCCTCCACGCGGCCCCCATCCTCCCCCTTCAGTCTCACTATCCCTCCCTTTGTCTTTCTTTTTTCACTTATGTACCTGCAAAATGTTTTGTCCCCTCTACCCACTGATTTTGCAATGTGTTCTTCTTTCTGAGCTTTGGCTTCCCTTACTGACCTCCCTGCCTCCCTTTGCTTCTCCTGGTACTTCTCCCTATCCCCTTCTGCCTGTGTCTTTTTGTATTGCCTGAATGCAAACCTTTTGGCTTTCACTTTCTTTGCTACCTCTTTGGAAAACCATAATGGTCTCCTCTGCCTTTTCCTTTTGCTAACCTGCTTAATGCATAATTCTGTTGTTCTTGTAATCCCCATTTTAAATACTGCCCACTGTTCCTCAACCCCTGATTCCTGTTCCATTCCCCTTAATGCCTCTTTCAAGTATCTCCCCATTTTCCCAAAGTCTGCCCCCCTAAAATCCAGGATACGTGTTTTTGTGTGGTTTGGTTCTGTTCTTTCTGTGATTTCAAACCACAATGACTGGTGGTCACTGTTCCCCAGGTGCTCCCCCACTGTTACCCCCATCACACTGTCCCTGCTTGTGACCACAAGGTCCAGTATTGCCTTCTGCCGAGTTGGTTCCATGACCAGTTGCTTGAGGAAGGCACCCTGAAGGGAGTCCAGGAAATCTGCTCCTAGTTGATGATGCTGCTGGGATGCTCCAGTCCACGTCTGGAATATTGAAGTCTCAAACCAGTACTACCTCACCCTTGTCTGCCATCCTTTGGATGGCTAGCATCAGCTCCCTATCTGTTTCTTCCTCCTGGGCTGATGGTCTATAGACCACACCTGTGCGGATGGCTGTCCCCATTTTCCTTTCCAGCTTAACCCACAGTATCTCTCCCCCATTTTGTTCCTCCTGGATCTCTGTGGCCCTTATGTCATTTTTCACATACAATGTCACTCCTCCTCCCTTCCTGCCTGCTCTTTCTCTTCTGAATATGTTGTAGCCAGGTATGGCCATCTCCCAGTCATGGTTATCATTACACCAGGTTTCAGTGATGGCCACAGTGTCCAGGTCTGACTGCACCATGACAGCCTCCAGATCTTCCATCTTGTTGCTAAGGCTCCTGGCATTTGCACACGTGGCTTTCCATGATTTGACCTCCCTAGACTGTTTCGCTGTTCTACTCCAGCCCCTTCCTTGGTTGTCCTTTATTCCTGGTTCTCCTTGCTGTCTGCCCTTCTGCTGAATTTTGCCCCTTTCTGCCTATCCACCTCTTGGGCACTAATCTCCATCTTTGCACACTGCTTTGCAGAGATAGCCACTCCTCTGGTTCACTGGTTCCACTGCTGTAGCTGTGGGGGTGAGGCAAGTAGTTACCCTCCTTGCTGGCCTGCCACCCCTTTGCTAGTTTAAATGCTTGTCAATGTAGCATTTAAACTTATCATTGAGTGCTTGGATTCCCCTCAGGATGGATGCAGACCGTCAGGCTTGAACAAACCTCCATCCCTCCAGGTGGGTCCCCAGTCACCAATGAATCAAACCCTTCCTCACAGCACCAGTTCTTCAACCATGAGTTAAAGTTCCTGTGCATGCACTCCATGTTTCCCCTGCCTCTCGCAGGTAGTACTTCTGAGAAGTGACAGAAGTAGCTACTTGCTTGAGACCCCTCCCCAATTTCTTAAACTCTTCCTGAACTTCCTTTGGCTCTCCATTTGCCAGGTCATTAGCACCTAGGTGGATAATGACATCCAGTTCACCCTCCCGTCTTGCCTTCCCAGTGATCCCCAGGATCTTCCTTCCATCCCATCATGCCATGGCACCTGGTAGGCACCTCACCTCCCTGTCCACCCCCTCCTGTGTTCCTAGCTGGATCCCTCTTATGATGGAGTCCCCCACCAGGATTCACTTCCTCCTCCTCTGAGGTCCACTGCTTTCTCCGCTGAGGTCACCTCCTTGGCTAACCTCCACATCCTTTCCTTCCACTTCTCTGGGTACCTCTATTTGGTTGTCCCCGTTTGCCAGTGTGACATATGAGTTCTTGAGTGGAATAGGATCTGGGATGTGCCTCTGCCTGACCGCTCTAACCCTCCCTGAGCCCACTGTCATCCAAGTGCTCCTCGTTCTCGGCATTCTTTGAGGCAGTTGCATTGGACTGGGTGGTCTCTGCAGTGAACAAAAGTGAACAAAAAATGTAATTTTCTGTTCTTTTTTGCTAATTGTAAAAACATCTATAAGGTATCTATGAATGAGATACCTCTCAGTTAGTAGATAATTGTGTGCTGCACAATTTTCATGCTCACAGCACTATGCTATCTTTTTTCATTTTAAAGTTATTTGCATTTGATTATAGTTAGTACTGGTACTGAGGATGAACATTCTAAATTAGTTCTGGAGTGATTGTTACATATCTACTATGTATATAAATCTGTGATGATACATCTACAATGTGTATAAATGTTAAATTTTGAATGTATCTCATATTAGAAAATGGGTTGGGGAAATCCTTTAAGCTGATTGGCAACAGCCACCAACCAGCCAGTCCGAGATCAGGCAGTAGAGACCAGGAAATAATGAGTCCCTGTCTCTGCTGCCTGATTAGGTTCTAAATCCTTGTGCCAATATAATGTTCATTTTGAAAATGCAGCCATGTTTTGCTTAACAAGTAAATGACACCCCCCTCCCACACACACACACTGCAGTTTATGCACTGAAGTAACACACATAGGTTAATTTCTATATAGACGCCCGCTTAAAACAAGTGCCAATTCAGGGTGCCCCATTACTGAGGCTATCCATCAGCACCCCGAATTTCCAGCGTCCGCAGCTGCCATTTCTTACACCTCGCTTAGCAAGGGATGTGCCTCCCCTCTGACCCGCCCAGCTCTCACTGCCTCCGTTTTTTTTTTCTACAAGAAAAACAAAGAAAAGAAAATGTTTTCCACTGTTGGGGATTAGCAGGTAGCACATCAGTAGTAACACTATTGGGAAAGAAAACACCTTTCATTTCAAAGTAGTAATGCTAGCACGTCGCGTGCTAAGTGCTACTATGACAGTGGCCATCTTGACGTGTCTCCACCTCAGAGTAACAGAAGCATACAGCACTGATATTTATTTAAACAAGAAAATTACCTTCTAAAAAATTTGAGTCCCGCTCCCGTCACGGTCAATAGTGCCTGACCTGGTACACTCTGCCCCCGTTACTACTCGACCTGATTGCTATTAGGACAGCAACAGCTGAATGAGGACACCAACCCAAAAAGAAAAGCAAAGTTAGCAGTAGAAAACTGCACTGCGTTTAAACAGTTGCCCCCCTCCAAAAAAAGAAAATTGGAATCGAAGGATACAAACACAGTGGTGCTCATCCGTTCTCTGCCCCAACGTCTTGTTGCACAATCCACAACGTGATCCCTCTGCTGATTGGCGGCATTTACTCAAGGTCAGAAATAAAAGTAAAAAAAATACTGCTGATCTGGGGAGGGGGAGAGGGGCAGAAAAACAAACTTGTAGCAGATGCTCTATTTACACACTTGCTGAGAGTGCATAACATGGAACTCAACAGCCCATCGCAAAATGTAACGGCGCCATCTAGTCATAGCTATTGAAAAACACAGCATCACAGGGACTACTTTACACAAACTTTAAATTTATTAATAAAATGAAGTCTTTCCATTATTTTTAAAGATGATATAAACTATTGTACTAAAAAAAAAGCCCATTTTCTGAGCTATTAATATTTTCAGGGTGGGCGGTATGGATACGGACCTTCCAGGGATATAAGGCCCTCCGGTCTGCGGGGTCGGGCCTCATTATGCCCCTGGGCGGTCCAGTATTGCCCATGTCGCCCACCCTGAAGGGTATTATCACATAGGATTTATGTCCATGCCTATTACATAAATCATATTATTTTGAATTGAAAACTCACCTTTAATTATTGCTCATCTTTTCTAAAATTAATTGACGTCACTAGTTGCTTTATCTACTTCTTTTCTTCATAGAACTGAAATGCATTCTAATGGTGTAATTATACCCTTCCTGGTTTTGCTTCAAATCCCAGACTAACTCTAACTGCATACTTCCTGAACATTATAAACACCCCAAAACAGAGCATCCCCTAATGATGCAATAGTCTCCTGTACTCCACTGCATCATGAGTGGCTAAACTGTGTTGGGGAAGGGGTGTTCCCAAGTGCAGGAAAGGTGTAGTGGGAGTTGATCAAGGACTGTAAACAAACACATTTTTGTTTGGTAACACCAGTATGGTGGTCAGTCTATTTTTTGTTTTTAAAAAGAAACAAAGAATCAGAATCAAACTACTCAGCAAATTCTACAGAATGTAAGCAATCATAAAATATGATTTTTTAAACTAGGGATAATTTGAGGTCTAAGGGGGTTGACTGTGTCCCTTTAAGTAATTATGCCTTTTCACAAGGGCCTGATCACGTCCCACCTGGAGTACTGTTTGTGACTCTGTTCTCCTCAATTCAACATGGACTTTTATGCAGTCAAGAGGATTCTGCATATGCAAGGGTAGTGACAAGACTGAGCACGCTGAGGTGTTTGGTGTCCTCTGACAGGGGATGGGGACAGGTTATAAAGGTCAGAGGTGGTAAATACTGGGCAACATTGGGAAGCATTTCTTCTTCCAGAGGGTGGCAACCCTTTAGAGCAGCCTAACAGTTTAGACAGTGAGTGTGAAGGCAGTACCGGCCTTTAAGGTAAGCCAGAACACAATTCTGCATACTTAGAAAACCACTGGATACCCTTGATGGCAGAGACTGTAGAAACCCCTTAAGTTATTACATATTTAAACAGACTATTTAATCATACCTGCTTCTGAGGCGGGGGGGGGTGGGGTTTGATGTACCAAGAGTTCCTTCAACCTTAAATTACTATGTTACTGTACTAGAGAGCAAATTATAGAAAAAGCAATGCAAAAAAGACCCCCCCCAGTCAAGAAAAGTCACAGTAAAAAGGGGATGTATAATCCTTTTCAAATCATTTGGAAGATCAAAGAGCAGTATTCAGTTTTGTTTGAAGAGTATTCCAAGACCACAGGGCAAGATGCAGTAACCAAAGGATCTCCTTCCAAAAGAAGATGAAACCATTTGGGGGCCAGAAACTGTAAACAAGTTTGAGATCTTAATCAGTAATAATTATTCCTTTGTCGGAGGATGATATCCTGTAAATAAATTGGTATTTTACATAAAAAAGCTGTGTAAACAAAGTGAAATGAATACAGTCGTATGTCATACGCCCAAGAGATGTCAAACACCACGTCTGTGTAAATAATCAGCCAGTAAACACTGCCTTTGAATTGAAAGACGGTTCTGAGTTTTATCTCGCCCAGCAGAATTGTTGTCATGAGTCCTGTAAACTGCTTTCAGCTTTTGATTAAGGAGAGCCAAACACACCAATCACAGTAGTGGCATCTGCTACTTATAAACACATGCAGTTGTGTGTGGTAGAAGTATTTATAGCTCACGCTGCGGACATACCATGAATAAACAGCAAATGTTCTAATCGAGGACTGTGTGGGACACCTTTGTGAAAGGGTCTAAAATTAGTTCCAACCTAGTGTAGTATATTTGCTGTACTGTACTTCCTAAACCCATCAGACAAATAATTTCAGTTTATCTTTTCTGTTTTTTTCTAGTTTGTTTGTTGTACCACATAAGACTGGCAGTATAGCCTAGAGGTTGGAGGGAATGAGCTTGGTACATCCAGCAGACCTGGGTTTGATCCCCACAACCTCTACTTGCATACCGTGTGACCATGAGCAAGTCACTTAACCTCCCCAGTGCTCTCGGAACACCATTGAAAACACGCCTTGTTCCTAGTGGGCCTCACCTGGTTACCAAAAGAATAACAATAAAAAAGATAGCAAGGTTAATTTTCAAAGATGGAGGGTCCTGCTTACTGATTCTTCCTCTTAGGAACTTTCATATCAGAGTAAACTCTGATGGTATAGCTCTTGTCATGGAATCACATTTATTTAAAAAAGAAGCATAAGAGCCGGCCCGGTGGCACAGAGGCAGATGCACGCATGCCTCACCTGCCATCACGCCAGTGACCCAGGTTCGGGAATGACCCTGGGCCATTCAGGAACTGGCCGGAGGGAGGAGGATTGAGTATCTCAGTGTATGCTGTCCTCCTCCAGGGAGGGAGGGAGGGAAGACTGTGCCGCCACAACACCGTCACCTAGGTGACCATGGGGGGTGGCAAGACAGCAGTTCTGGGTGGGGGATGTTCCCTGGCAGGAGACATGAGCAAATCCTCCAATGTGCACACATCAAACTGCCACCTCTGTAGAGCGTTCATGAGACCTGGAGAAAACACAGAAAAATCACTGCTAGCTGCAGGATGACAATCCCCAGAACCCCACAGATCCCACAGTGCCTACTGGAGTCAGGACCAAGGACCTGAATGAGGCACTGGAAGCGGGCTTGGGGGACCCCCTGACGGCCTGCCACAGGGGGCAATCTGTGGAGTACTCTGTGGCCAAGGTAAGTGGCAGAGAAAGCAGGTGATGGGGCTGGGGAACCTCGAGAGTCAAAGGGAGGCCACCAGTGGAGGGGTGAAAAGAAAAGAAAAGCAGTATAAATGGGCAGCTGAATGGCCAGGCTGTAGTACATTGCTAGTCTGTCCAGTGGCCCAGTGGGTAGTGTGTTGCTGGGCTGCCAAATGACTGACCCAGTGGCTAGTGCATTGCTGGGCTTCCCAATGACTGATCCAGTGGGAAGTGCATTACTGGTCTGTCCAATGGCCCAATGGGTAGTGCATTGCTGGTCTGTCCAGTGGTTGGCTCAGTGGGCAGTGCATTATTGGGCTGCCCAATGACTGGTCCTCTGGGAAATGTATTGTTGGGCTACACAATGACTGGTCCAGTGGGAAGTGCATTGCTGGGCAGTCCAATGACTGGCCCAGTGGGAAATGCATTGCTCGGCTTCCCAATGACTGATCCACTAGGAAATGCATTGTTGGGCTGCACAATGACTAGTCCAGTGGAAAGTGCATTGCTGGGCAGTCCAATGACTGGCCCAGTGGCTAGTGTATTGCTGGGTTGTCCAATGGCTGGCCCAGTGGTTAGTGCATTACTGGGCTGTCCAATGACTGACCCAGTGGGTAGTGTATTGCTGGGCTGTCCAATGACTGACCCTGTGCATAATATGGTGCTGGGCTATCCAATGACTGGCTTTGTGGGTAATGCATTGCTGGGCTTCCCAATGGCTGGCCCAGTGGGTAGTGCATTCCTGGGCTGTCCAATGACTGGCCCAGTGTGTAGCATGTTACTGGGCTCCTAAATGACTGACCCAATGGGTAGTGCATTACTGGGTTGCTCAATGACTGGCCCAGTGGGTAACATGTTGCTGAGCTGCCCAATGACTGGTCCAGTGGGTAGTGCATAGCTGGGCTGTCCAGTAGTTGGCCCAGTGGGTAGTGCATTGGTGGACTGCCCAATGGCTGACCCAGTGGGTTATGCATTGCTGGGCTGCCCAATGATGGGCCCAGTGGGTAATGCATTGCTGGTCTGTCCAGTGGCTCAGTAAGTAGTGCATTACTGGACTGTCCAATGACTGGCCTGTGGGTAGTGTATTGCTGGGCTGTCCAATGACTGGCCCAATGTGTAGCATGTTACTGGGCTCCCCAATGGCTGACCCAGTGGATAGTGCATTGCTGGGATGCCCAGTGACTGGCCCAGTGGATAGTGCATTGTTGGGCTGCCCAATGACTGGCCCAGTGGCTAGTGCATTGCTGGGCTTCCCAGTGGCTGGCCCAGTGGGTAGTGCATTGCTGGGCAGTCCAATGACTGGCCCAGTGGGTAGTGCATTGCTGGGCAGTCCAATGACTGGCCCAGTGGGTAGTGCATTGCTGGGCTGCCCAATGGCTGGCCCAGTGGGTAGTGCATTGCTGGGCTGTCCAATGACTGTCCCAGTTGCTAGTGCATTGCTGGGCTGCCCAGTGGCTGGCCCAGTAGGTGGTACACTGCTGGGCTGTCCAATGACTGGCTCAGTGAGTAGTGCATTGCTGGGCTGTCCAATGACTGGCCCAGTGGCAAGTGCATTGCTGGGCTGAGCAATGACTGGCCCAGTGGCTAGTGCATTGCTGGGCTGTCCAATTACTGGCTCAGTGAGTAGTGCATTGCTGGGCTGTCTAATGACTGGCCCAGTGGCAAGTGCATTGCTGGGCTGAGCAATGACTAGCCCAGTGGCTAGTGCATTGCTGGGCTGTCCAATTACTGGCCCAGTGAGTAGTGCATTGCTGGGCTGCCCAGTAGTTGGCCCAGTGGGTAATGCACTGCTGGGATGTCCAATGACTAGCCCAGTGAGTGGTGCAATGCTGGGCTGCCCAATGGTTGGCACAGCAGGTAGTGCACTTCAGGGCTGTCCAATAACTGGCCTAATGGCTAGTGCATTGCTGGGCTGTCCAATGACTGGCCCAGTGGGTAGTGCATTGCTGTACTGCCCAATGACTGACCCAGTGGCTAGTGCATAGCTGGACTGCCTGATGACTGGCCAGTGGGTAGTACATTGCTGGGCTGTCCAATAACTGGCCCATTGGATAGTGCTTTGCTGGACTGCCCGATGACTGGCTCAGTGGGTAGTGTATTGCTGGGCTGTTCAATAACTGTTCCAGTGAGTAGTGCATTGCTGGGCTGTCCAATAACTGGCCCAGTGGGTAGTGCATTGCTGGGCTGTCCAATGACTGGCCCAGTGGGAAGTGCATTGTTGGGCTGTCCAATGACTGGCCCAGTAGGTAGTGCATTGCTAGGCTACCCAGTCACTGGCCCAGTGGGTAGTGCATTGCTGTGCTGCCCAATGACTGGCCCAGTGGGTAGTGCATTGCTGAGCTGCCCAATGACTGGCCCAGTGGGAAGTGTGTTCCTGGGCTGTCCAATGGCACAGTGGGTTGTGCATTGCTGAGCTATTCAATGTCCCTGAGGGTAGCACGTTGCTGGGATGTCCAATGGCCCAGCAGTAGTGCATTGCTGGGATGTCCAATTGTCCAGTGGGTAGTGTGTTGCTGGGCTGTCTAATGTCCAAGTGGGTATCACATTGCTGATATGTCCAATGGCCCAGTGGGTAGTGCATTGCTGGGATTTTCCAATGGCTCAGCAGGTAGTGTGTTGCTGGGATGTCCAATAGCTCATTGAGTAGCAAATTGTTGGGATAGCCAATGGCTCAGTGGGTAGCACATTGCTGGGATTTCCAATGGCTCAGCAGGTAGTGTGTTGCTGGGATGTCCAATGGCTCACTGAGTAGCACATTGCTGTGATAGCCAATGGCTCAGTGGGTAGCACATTGCTGGGATTTCCAATGGCTCAGCAGGTAGTGTGTTGCTGGGATGTCCAATGGCTCATTGAGTAGCACATTGCTGGGATAGCCAATGGCTCAGCTGGTAGCACATTGCTGGGCTGCCCCATGGCCAGCAGGTAGCGTGTTGCTGGGATGTCCAATGGTCCAGCAGGTAGCATGTTGCTGGGATAACCAATGGATAGCACATTGCTGGGATGTCCAAGGTCCACTGAGTAGCAGATTGCTATGATGTCGAATGGCCCAGTGGGTAGCACATTGCTGGGATATCCAATGGCTCAGTGGTTATCACATTGCTGAGCTGCCCCATGACCCAGCAGGTAGTGTGTTGCTCAGATGTCCAATGGCCCAGTGGGTAGCACATTGCTGGACTGCCCAATGGCTGAGCAGGTAGCACATTGCTGGGCTGCCCAATGACCCACTGGATAGTGTGTTGCTGTGCTGCCCAATGACCCAGCAGGTAGCACATTGCTGGATTGCTGAATTACCCAGTGGGTATCGTTTTGCTGGGCTGCCCATTGACCCACTGGGTAGCATAGTGCTGGGCTGCCCAATGGCCAATGGCCCAGCAAGTGGTGCATTGCGGGGCTGCCCAATGACCCAGCAGGTAGCACATTGCTCGGCTGCCCAATGACCCGGCAGGTAGCACATTGTTGGGCTGTCCAATGGCCCAGCAGGTAGCGCATTGCTGGGCTGCCCAGTGGCTGACCCAGCAGGTAGCACATTGCTGCGCTGCCCAATGATCCAGCAGGTAGCACATTGCTCGGGTTCCCCATGGCCCAGCAGGTAGTATGTTATTGGGATGTCCAATGTCTGCTGGTAGTGTATTGTTGGGCTGCCCAATGATCCAATGCATAGCACATTACTGGGCTGCCCAGTGAACGAGTGGGTAGTGTATTGCTGGGCTGTCTAATGGCCCATCTAGTAGCATGTTGCTGGGATGACCAATGACTCAGTGGGTAGTGTATTGCTGGGTTGCCTAATGGCCCAGCAGGTATCGTTTTTGCTGAGCTGTTTAATGGCCAGTCGGTAGCACATTGCTTTGCTGCCCAATGACCCAGTGGGTACTGCATTGCTGGGCTGTCCAGTTACCCAGATTTGAATGTGTTCCTGGACTGCCCAATGACCCAGCAGGTAATGTATTGCTGGGCTGTCCAGTGACCCAGCTGGTAGCACATTGCTGGACTGTCCAATGACCCAGCAAGTAGCCCATTGCTGGGATGTGCAATGACTCAGCGGGTAGCGCATTGCAGGGCTACCCAATGATCCAGTGGGTAGCGTGTTTCTGAGTTGTCCAATTACCCAGCAGGTACTGCATTGCTGGGCTGCCCAATGGCCCAGCAGGTAGTGCATTGCTGGGCTGCCCAATGACCCATGAGGTAGCGCATTGCTGGCCTGCTCAATGAATCAGTGGGTAGTGTGCTGCTGGCAGCCCAATGGCACAACAGGTAGTGCATTGCTGGGTTGCCCAGTGACCCAGAAGCTTGTGCTTTTCTGGACTGTCCAATGTCTCAGTGGGTAGCACGTTGCTGGGTTGCCCAGTGACCCAGCAGGTAGTGCGGTGCTGGGCTGCCCAATGACCCAGCAGGTAGTGTGGTGCTGGGCTGCTCAGTGACCCAGCAGGTAGTGCGGTGCTGGGCTGCCCAGTGACCCAGCTGATAGCACACTGTTGGGCTGCCCAATGACCCAGAAGGTTGTGCATTTCTGGGCTGCCCAGTGACCCAGCAGGTAATGCAATGCTGGGCTGCCCAGTGACCCAGCAGATAGTGTGTTGTACTCTTGAACTGGTCGCCTGTGTTTAGGAACAAATTCAGGAGCTGGGCCATGCTACTGAAGTGCTGGGTAGGCAACCAGTGCTGCACGGATGTGTTCCAAGCTCTGGGTAGGTGGGCTTTAGGTTCCATCACTCTGGCAACTCGTGCAGTAGACCAGGGAGATTGCTCCTCATCAGGACATCAGCAGGAATGATGAGGCTGGCAGTGGGCTACACTTAATGTCAGGGGAGGGGGGCATGGAAAAAGCTGGGAGAGAAATCAGTTGTTGGCAAGATGATGGCTGCAGTCACCACAGGTGCTGCTCCACCGAGAGGGTCCTGGGCTGGATATCTGGATTGACCTCCAGGTCCCACCAACCCCACGATGTGGGGGGAGGTGATGGGGCTGGTTGGTTGGGCACAGAAGTTGGCCAGCAGTGCAGAGAGTATAAAATATATGAGAAAAAATAAAAGAACTGTAAGTTTCCTTCCAAGAGACTCTACTAGTCCTGTGAGCTGCTGTATATCTGGCGAGTTCTCAATCTCAGAGTTTGCTGTTGCACTAGGGCATTGCTGGACCTGCCTGTTTCCACAGACCAAAATCAGCTTAACTCTGGAGCTGGTAATAAGCAATCATTCTTTTAAACGTTTTTTAGAGTTTTTTGTTATTGTACCATATGTAAGTGTGAGCATTATTATCCACGAACATTGTTTAGTGTTAAACTCCAAAAAGACCGAATGTATTTTATTTGGATCTGCACCCAAAAGCCGTAATGCGGAATTCTTAATAAATGATCTGGCAGGTAATATGATAAGACAAGTAACAAACTAAATACCTATCAATAATACTCAATGCTAGCTTAACTTACTCGGCACTATTAGGTATATAGTGAAGTCTGCAAATCAAAAATTAGGTGCTTTATATCGAATTAATGATTGTTTTAATTAGGGAAGCAAGAGAAATGATATCTAAATGTGTATTACTTACGACTTTGCATTATAATTCTTTTTTCTTTGCCAAATTAGCTATTAAAGACCTGAATTTGGTAAAAAAGTGTTTTTATTCCATTTGCAGATTTGTTCTGGCTAAACCTTATAACACGCATCATTGTGATTTATGTAATGAACTTAAACGGTTACCTCCTAAATTGGCCTATTTTTGTAACATAGGCTGCTTGACCAATATCATATTTGTGCAGGGCGGTATATCACCTCTTTATAGTCTAAGGAAGATATTAGATCCTTACGTTCAACTAATGTGTAACGTTTATTAATTCCTAGAATTAATACCTGAATGGGTGAGAGAGTCCTCTCATTTCAATGTCCGACTTTATGGAATACATTACCTGATAATTGTGTTACTGCTGTTAAGCAAGAAAGTTTAAAAAAAGTTTTGCACTGCTATTTGCAATCACTTGCTGTAAGTAACTGTTCTTAGGAATTCAATGTATTGTGTTTATTATCTAAGTATTTATTGTACTGTATGCATGTTTGTACGATTTGTATTTAACCTGCTTCTCTATTTGAAGCACCTGGTCGATGCTGAAAAAGGGCCTTGGCCCAGTTATCTTACCTGGTAAATAAAGTGAAGTGAATTGAATTGAATGAAATTTCATTGCTTCAAAAGTGATTGCTGCTCCAAGCAGTATTCTATAGATTCCAGTTGATAATAACAAATGTAAATAAATTATAATAAAAAAAGATGTATGTAACTGAAGGTGTGTGCTCCCTAGAATATTGTTACTTTATTGAGGTCCTGACAAGCTGCTGCACCTTTCCTTTCTTGGTTATCTAACCAAAGCTGGTGCTGCAAAGACATGTTTTTTTTCTTCATTACTTGATACTGAAATAGGATCGCTCTAAAAGAGTAAATGGGACTTGCTGTTTCCAGGGTCTGAACTACAGTAAGTGCATACTGTGTCTGCATAACATTTGGGAAACAATCTCTGTTCATAATAAAGCAGTTTTATTAAACAGCACATAATAGATGGCCCTTAAATTATAAGTAACTTATTTGTCCGGTTCAAGAAAACTGCATTTTTACCTAGGACATGTTGCCAAAGCACGTTTTTGAATTGTAAATTTGATCAGGTAGTTCACAGTTTATCTGTCAGTTCTTTTGAAGACTTCTGAATGAAAAGAAAAAGATTTAAAAAAACCTAGATGGCCTTTGTTTTTCTTTTGTATGCCAGTGTTTGTATGATAGGTAGCCAATGGGCAAACTGGATGGTCTGTGATGTTCTTTCACACGTCCATGTTTGTATGATAGGTAGCCAGTGGGCAAACTGGATGGTCATAGGTTCATAGGTAAATACAAGTTTGAGAGACATGCCATAATGAACTCGCCACCTTTGTCTATAGGTGGAAGCGATATTTGTCGTCTCCCATGTACCTGTCTAGGTTTAACTTAAGTTGCTGTAAATTAGTGCTTAAAACTACTTCTGTAGGTAGGGAGTTCCAAACCGGTGTTGCTCTCTGAGTAAAGAACCTATTTCTTTTCACTGTTTTGTTAATATTAACCTTTAATTTCATTTTATGAGACCTGCTGTTGCTTTGGAAGACATGCCAATCTAAACAGATGGTCTCAAACAGGATAGGATCCCTGGTGGCTCTGTACAATAAACACAGATCACCTCTCAAAGAGCAATAGTCAATGAAAATAATCCTAATGTCCTTAATCTCTTCTCATATGAGACCGTGTTCAGATTAGTAATATTTTCAGTCAGCCTTCTCTGTACCGTTTCAACTGTTGTTCTTTCTTGTACTGAAGTAGGTGCACAGAAAGAACAGCAGAAGTCTAAATGTGATCTTACTAAACTGGAGTAAAGTGGGACGAGTACCTCAGGTTCTCTGCTTTTGATATTTTTTAAGATGCAACTAATCAGTCTGTGATATTTTGTTGCCATTTTATTTATATGTTCAGTAAATTTTAAGTTACTGTAGATGTATATACCACGGTCCTTTTCTGAGGTTACTACCTGTAATGCTATGTTGATGCTATATTGTTTATATAATAATCCGTTAGTCTACTGTTCCTGCCAAGGTGCATCACCTTATATTTGGAAATGTTAAATACCAGTTTATTCTCTGATGCCTAGTTTGTTAAACTGTCTAGATTGGCCTGCAAGAAGTCAGTAGAGCGGATATCAATTACAATGCATCCCAGTTTACTATCATCCACTTATAAAATGGGCAAAGGATTTCAAGCAATCTGATTGGTTGTTAGCCGTGCATTAGATGTGTCTAATGCACAGCTAAAACTAGAACCCCCATTTAGAATACACAGGCCCATTTTATAAGCACAATAAGCCACTCCGGGGATGTGCATTAGACAGTTCTAATGCACGGCTAGAGGACTGGACGCACCCGGCCTGTGGCCCCGTGCCTCACTACGTCCCCCTAGCCATGCATTAGAACTGTCTAATACACAACCCATCATGTCTTATTGCTTACATATTTGTTTATCTATACACCATTTGTAGTTTGCATGGTAGCAATAATAATATTAAATAGTATGGGACCCAGCACTGAACCCTGGGGCACCCCATTTGTCACAGTATTCCAAATAGATTTATGTCCCCTTATATTGACCTGTTGTTTGCGATCCGTTAACCAGGATTCACTCCTCATAATAATGCTTGGGTGAAGTTTAATCTTAACAAGCTGCTCTATTAGAATTTTGTGGAAAACAGAATCGAAGGCCTTTTCATTGTCGAGAAATAAGATATCAACTGGGAACCCGTTATCTTGCGCTCCACTGATAGGTTCAAAAAAAATAATTAAATTATTGTGGCAGGATCTCCCATGCATAAAACCATACTGTGTAATATCAGTTAAATTGTTTGCAGAAATATGGCTAATAATTGTTTGTAACAATAGCCTTTCCATGATTTTACCTATACGTGAGGTTAGACTAATGGGTCTATAATTAGACACAGTTAATTCAGACCCTCCTTTATGAACATGAATAACTAGCCTTTTTCTAATCCTGGATAGCCACCCCTTCACTGATGGATTTATTATACAGATGGGTAAGTATGCCAGCTATTACATTCACTATGGTGACATAGTTTGCAGTGCTGCTCCCAAGTCTACTCTAGCCAGACTGAATCCCCTCTTTCACTCCTTTTACTGATTTGCCCTGGACTGCACCCCCCGACACCCACCACTGCTACCTGTACTCCTCCCTTTCCTTCCAAACTCTTGAGTCCAGACACCTCTCCCATTGTGCTTCCTTTGTCTCTAAATAGGAAGGGGGAAATTGTTTAACCAGGAAAGGCACACCAAGCCGGAGCTTGTTTCCAGATGCGACCTGGGAGCACAAGGAAGTTAGGTGACTTGCTCAGGGTCACACAGTATGCCAGTGGGAGTGGCAGAGGGGATTCAAATCCAGGTCTCAAGGTTTGCTGCTGAGTGTCCTTAACCACTACGCTATACTGCCTCCTGGCTTGGCTCCCTTCCCTCCTACCTGGCTTCGCTCCTCACCTCCCCCCTACCACTTGCTACCCACCTTCGCGACTCTGGCTGTCGTTGTCACATACCCCTCAAGGAAACCCACTGCTGGTCAAGCTGCCTTTACCTTCCATTTCCCCAAACTTTGGGGTTCTCTCCCCTCTACCATCTGTTCTGTTCCTTCCTACCTCTCACTGACATCTCTCCTCCGTGATTTCACTTCTCACTCCTGTAGATGCCCCTGATACTGGACCCAGAGTTGCTGCCCTCCACCCTCCTACCCCCTGCTCTCCCTGGCACTACCCCTTCACTCTGCACCAACACTAGTGCAGTCCCCTTGTCCTCCCCCTTTCCCACAACCACTGTCCCATACCTAAACTCACTCTTGCCTTCTTCGTGTTGTCAATGTTATTATCCTCCAGCACTTCATTGCACCGTAGTGTATTTCACTGACATTGACTCAGTGTCCTAGCATGATTGCTATTTATAGTGCTTACTTACCTAGTTATATTTATTGTATTTAATTGCAATTGTACTAAGTGTATTTGTATATGTTGTTATAAGTTTAACTCTGTTCCTCCCTTCCTGTCCTAACAGCTGCCCCCCCCCGCGTACCCACGCAGATACTTCGATCATTGCCTCTTGTCTGTCCCACACACGTCCACCGTGGCAGGCCAGGCAGCCTTTACCTATCACATGCCTAAGCTGTGGAACTCCCTCCCCACGGAAATTCACCTTGTCTCTCCCACTCTGCACCTCGACTCCCTCCTCTTAGCACATTTCTCCTCTACCTGCACTTGTGTCTAATTGCCTCTCTACACACAGTAGCCTAGTTGTTCCCTGTGGTAGCAATATTTGTGTAGTAGGATACCTGTAAATATTTTTGCACCCAGCACAACTATCTCCCATTGTAATTGCAGGCCATTCCTTAATCAACTGCCGGAGTATCCATTCTTCCATGTAGTCTATGTATTAATTATCTACTGCTGTACTGTAATGTTCATGGTCTAATCAGCCACGTGATTTGCCTTCTGTAATACTGTATTGATGTATTTCTCCTTTGCCCCTACTCCCAGGATGCATCTGGAATAGAGCAGTGCTCTGCTCAGTATGCATCCCTGGTAAAACTATTAAATAAATGAATGAATGAACAAGCAAACTGTGCTTTCTATTATTTCTGAAACCCAGTTTTCCCTGGTAACAGGACCACAACACATCCCACATTCTGGGAGGAACCATTTTGCAGACAACATGTCTAAAGTAGAGCCAGCCCAGTGGCACTGAGGGTTGAGGCACTGGACACCACACCTCGCGCCATGCCAGTGACTCGGGTTTGGGAGTGGACTCGGGTCATTGGGGGTCGGCAGGAGAGGAAAGGGATTGAGCATCTGGAGAACTGCTCTCCTTTCCTGGGGAGGGTTCTGGGGTCTGTGTCACTCTTGGGCGGTCCCCGACGGTAGTCGGGGGCAGCACAAAGGAACATGCGGTGTGAGCAAATGTAGGGGAAGTGCTGCAGCATACATCGGCACATATGTTCCATGGATGTCATTGTACATCCGAGCTCTGGGGGCAACAAAACAAGTGGAAAATCCTCCCTTGGATTGGGAGGTGATGAGGGGTCCAGTGGACTGTGCACAAATCCCTAGCGCTGGGTCAGCTCCCCAACAGCTGGCTGAGCCCCTCACTGGACGGATCCTCTAATCTCAGAAAGGCCACCAGGTAGGAGAGGCGGGCCCTCCCCCGGTGGGTGATCCAAGGGGCTGGAATGTCTGGGTGGGGGGTACCAGAGGAGGGGAGACTTCAGGCAGGGGAAATGTCTGGTTGGGGGGTACCAGAGGAGGGGAGACTTCAGGCAGGGGAGTAGAGGTGTCAGTCCGAGTGACTACCTCTGAGAAATGCCCAGTCCTTGGGGAGCATAAAGAAAATTGAAAAAAAAATAATAACATGTCTAAAGTAACCTGCCAATCAGTGATAGCACCAAAAATAGGCATAGCTAAAAAGGAATTAACATAGAAACATAGAATTTGACAGCAGATAAGGACCACTTGGCCCACCCAGT
This sequence comes from Neoceratodus forsteri, assembly GCA_016271365.2. Taxonomy (NCBI): domain Eukaryota; kingdom Metazoa; phylum Chordata; order Ceratodontiformes; family Ceratodontidae; genus Neoceratodus; species Neoceratodus forsteri. Next base: position 1,455,913,294 of record CM028132.1, on the reverse strand, counting down.
CTGCCCATTTCCCTACCTAATGGATAAGCTGCAGATCCTAGTTAACCAGCAGCCTACTTCTTCCTACCCCCACCCCCTAGAATTACCTTATGACTGTCCCATGCATGCTTGAATTCCACCACTATTTTTGACTCCACAACCTCCTCCGGAAGGCCGTTCCATGCATCCACAACCCTCTCTGTGAAAAAATACTTCCTTACATTACCTCTGAACCACCCCCCATCTTCAAATTGTGCCCCCTTGTTCTTGCACACCTCTTTTTTTCAAAGATGCCACCCTCTTGGACTTTGTTGATTCCCTTGAGGTACTTGAAAGTTTCTATCATGTCCCCCCTCTCCCTCCTTTCCTTGAGGTTATACATATTAAGCTCCTTAAGTCTCTCTTCATATGTATTCCGGTGCAGACCCTGCACCATTTTAGTTGCCCTCCTCTGGACAGCTTCCATCCTGTCTATGTCTTTGCGTAGATTGGGTCTCCAGAACTGCACGCAGTACTCCAGATGGGGTCTCACCAGCTGTCTGTACAGAGGGATAATAACTTCTTGTTTTCTACTGGTGATGCCTCTCCTTATGCATCCCAGTATCCCCCAGCCCTCCTTGCTGCCCTCTCACATTGCTTGCCCACCTTTAGGTCATCTGGTATGACTACCCCCAGGTCCCTTTCCATTTTTGTTGTTGTTAATATCTCACCCCACATTGTGTACTCTTCCCCTGGGTTTTTGTTTCCCAGGTGCATTACCTTGCACTTCTTAGCATTGAATCTAAGCTGCCATACATTTGTCCATTCCTCTAACCTTGCCAAGTCCCTTCTCATCCTTTTCACCCCACCTTGTGCATCAACTCTGTTGCAGATCTTTGTGTCATCTGCAAAATACTTTTCCTTCCAGTCCCTCTGCAATGTCGCTTATAAAGTCATTGAAGAGGACCGTTCCTAATACTGAACCCTGCAGTACCCCACTAGTAACCCCCCTTTCTTCAGAGTGGACTCCATTTACTATTACTCTCTGTGTCCTATTCTCCAGCCAATTCTTTACCCAGGCTGTCATCTTGGAACCCACTCCCAGGCTGGCTAACTTGTATATTAATCTTTTGTGTGGGACTGTGTCAAACGCCTTGCTAAAGTCTAGGTAGGCCATGTCCACAGCCCCTCCCTGATCAACTACTTTGGTCACCCAGTCAAAGAAATCTATTAGATTCATCTGGCATGACCTTCCCGCTGTGAATCCATGCTGCCTTGGGTCCTGTGCCCCTCTGGCCTCTAGATACTCGACAATTCTTTCCTTCAGAAGTGATTCCATTATTTTCCCTATCACTGAGGTTAAACTAACAGGTCTGTAGTTTCCTGCTTCTGCCCTGCTCCCACTTTTGTGAAGGGGAATCACATCTGCCCTCCTCCAGTCCTCGGGTACCACCCCATCCTCCCATGATCTGTTAAAGAGGGTAGTCATGGTGTCACTAGTTCTATCCTTAGTTCTTTTAGAATTCTGGGATAAATCCCATCAGGCCCCATTGCTTTGTCCACCTTCAGTTTTAAGAGTTCTTTCAGAATCCTTTCTTCTGTGAATGGGCTGGTATCAACTTCTGTATCCAGAGTGTTTCTATTGTTTGTTTTAGGTATCTCCCCCTCTTCATTTGTAAATACTGAGCAAAAATATTTGTTTAGTATCTCTGCCTTTTCAGAGTCACCCTCTGCCCACCCCCCCCTTTATTAAGCCTCACTTAACAAGAATCAATGAATATAATCGTTTCCTGGTTGCAGTTCTCACAGTATCCTGGGGCAAATTCCACTGCCTAATCTTAAAGGCTGAGGATTTTATCACTGGTGAGGCCCTGCATGGAGTACTGTATCCAGTTCTGGAGGCTACACCCCTGCATGGACATTGAAAGGGCGAAGCGGTACAGAGGAGGGCAACCAATATCGTGAGGGGGTTGTAAGCCATATAAGGAAAGGCTGCAGGAACTCAACATGTACTCTTTGGAAAAGAGGAGAGTGCGAGAGGACATGACTGAAACCTACAAGTACCCTACAGGAGTCAACAAGGTGCAAGTGGAGGAGCTATGTCAGAGAAAGGAAGGCCCTAGAACACGGAGGCATGCAATGAAGAAGTTGGGGAAAGGTTAGGAGAGTTGTGTGGAAGTGCTTCTTCACAGAAAGGGTGGTGGATGACTGGAAGAGCCTGCCAGAAGAGGTAATGTGGGCAAAGACTGTCAGCAGCTTCAAGCATGCATGGGATAGGCACAGAGCATATTAGGTAGAGGAACAGGGGGAGGGAGACCAACTAGGGTCAGTGGTGATAGAATATGCAGGAGTACGCTGGATGGGCCTAAAGGTCATTTGCTGCCAACAAAATCTGTTTCTATGAACCTGATCACCAGCTACGTCCCCCCACTTTTCTACTATGATTCCTTTCTGTCTATCCAATGCATGCTTGAAGCCCTCTGCTTTTTCTCCCACCACCTCCGCCAGTAGACTGTTCCAGGCTCCACCACTCTTTCAATGAAGAAGTACTTCCTCACATCCCTCCTTAATGTCCCTCCTTCTAGCTACACTGCATGCCATCTTGCCCTGGAGCAGCTTCTCCTCTGAAAAATACTCCCTTCATGTACCTTGTTCACCCCAGAGAGGTATTTATAGGTCTCTATCATGCCCCCCCCCTTCTCTCTTCCAGGGTGTACATATCGAGATCCTGCAGTCTCTCTTTACAGGGCTTTTCATAGTGCTTTTGATTCAACCCCTGTACCATTTTAGTTGCCCTCCTCTGAACAGCCTCTACCCTTTCTATGTCCTTTCCATTATAAGGTGTGGTCTCCAGAATGGGACACAGTACTCCAGGTGGGATCTCACCAAGGATCAACGAGGAGGCAACACCTCCTCTCTCCATCTGCTGGTGAGTCCCCTCCCTATTTACCCCAATATCCCACAGGCCCTGCCTACTGTCTTGTCACACTTTCCCACCACCTTCAGGTCATCGTATATGATGACCTAAGGGTCGCTTTCTGACTTTGAGACTGTCAATACCTACCCCCTATTTTATACACTGCTCATGGGTTTCTTTGCCATAGAGGTATGATTTAGCACTTTTTTGCACTGAAACAAGCTGTCATACCCTCAACCACTACCTAAGTTTTCTCAGCTCTCTGTTCATTTTCTCCACCTCCTCCAGAGCTCCTGCTCTACAGTAAATGACACCAAGATCTACAACAGAGTAGATGATATAGATGGGGTGGGCAGAATGAGAAGAGTTTAAATAAAATAAGACTTTAAATAAAATAAATAAAAAAAAAGAGATCTGGATAAACTAGCAAAATGGTCGGAGGAGTGGCAACAAGGGTTTAACGCAAAGAAGTGCAAGATCATGCACATAGGGAAGAGAAACCCTGGAGCCACCTATAGGCTGGGAGGGGAGTTGCTGGCAGTCTCAAGGGAAGAAAGAAACTTGGGCATCATCATCACCGATGACCTGAAATCATCCAAGCAGACAACTAAAGCAGTAGGTAAGGCTAGAGGGATGTTGGGGTGTATTAGTAGGGGTATCACAAGTTGGAAGAGGGAGGTAATAATCCCTCTTTACAAGACACTGGTTAGGCCCCATCTGGAGTACTGCGTGCAGTACTGGAGGCCACACCTTCACAAGGACATTAACCAAATTGAGGCAGTCCAGAGAAGGGCAACCAAAATGGTGCAGGGACTGCATCAGAAAACATATGAGGACACATTAACTGAGCTCAATATGTATACCCTAGAGCTACGGAGGAAGAGAGGTGATATGATTGAAACATTCAAACACCTTAAGGGCATTAACAAGGTGAAAGAGTCTAACATGTTTCAATATAAGAAAAATAGCAGGACAAGAGGACACAGCATGAAATTAGAGGGAGGCCAATTAAGGGGTAATGTGAGGACGTTCTTTTTCACAGAAAGGATGGTGGATGCATGGAACAGCCGACCTCAGGAAGTGGTGGATATGAATACAGTGCAGGGCTTCTAACAGGCATGGGATAGACTTAAGGAAGCATAACAGACGAGTATGAATAGATAGGCCATTGACAGAGCAAAGGCCAATGGCATATTCATAAGGTAGGAAAATAAATGGGCAGACTGGATGGGCCTTGAGGTCCTTATCTGCCATCAACTTCTATGTTTCTATGTTTCTTAATGTTGGTGTCATCTGCAAAGCAGCATACCTTCACTTCCAGCTCTTCTGCAATGTCACTTATCAATACATTGAAGACGATCAGTCCCATCACCGAGCCCTAAGGTACCCTGCTGACCACTCTCCCCTCATTAGATTGAGTGCTATTTACCACCACCCTCTGTCGTCTAGCAATCAACCAGTTCCTTACCCAGTTTACCACCTTGGATCCCACCCCTAAACTGCCCAGTTGCCTTGTTATAAGCCTCCTATGTGGCATGGTGTTAAAGGCCTTGCTGAAGTCTAGGCCACATCCACCACCCCGCTCTGATCTATTTCCCAATAATCCAATCAAAGAAATTGATCAGGTTCATCTGGGATGACCTCCCTATCATGCATCCATGCTGTCTCAAGTCTTGTAACCCACTGGATTCAAGATACTCCACTAGCCTTTCTTTGAATAGTGTTTCCATTAATGTCCCCACCACTGACGTTAGACAGACTGGCTATGGTTGCCAGCATCCTCACTGGTGCTGCTTTTATCAGCAGGACTACATCTGCCATACTCTAGTTCTCGGGAACCATGCCTGTTTCCAGTGAGTTGTTGAATAGGGCTGTCAGAGGTGCAGCCAGCACCTCCCTGAGCTCCCTCGGCACCCTTGGAAGTATTCTATCCGGCCCCATAGCCTTGTCCACTTTCAGATTTTCAAGTCCTCTCATGACTCTTTCCTCTGTGAATGAACTTGAGTCCACCTCCTCCCCACAGTTGTCCTGCTGCTTCTATTTGGAGGCAGTATAGTGCAGTGGTTTAAGGCTCTGAGCTGCAAATCTGGTGACATCCAACAGACCAGACTTGGGTTTGAATCCCACAGCTTCCACTTACATACTGTGTGACCCTGAGCAAGTCACTTAACTTCCCTGTGCTCCCAGGTCGCACCTGTAAAAAAGCTATCAGCTTAGTGTGCTACTCCTGGTTAAACAACTAAAATTAAATAAAAAAAAAATGTGGTCCATCCCCCATCCCCCTCCACTGTGAAGACTGAACAGAAGTACCTGTTCAGGATATATGCTTTTTTCTGACTGTGCTCTGTGCAGTCTCCCCCTGCCCTTACTTAACTTACTTAACATCTCGGCAGTTCATTCTACTCAGCTGTAAAAATTGGTAAAAGCAGGACAACACTGAAAATGAGATACTGCATCTCAGCTAAGCTTTCCTGTGCAAATAAGTTTGAGGGAAAAAACTCAAAACAGATTTCTGTTACTAGGCTTTTGGCGCGTCCGTCTTGTCTGAAGTTGGTTTGCTGTGTGGGATTTCAGAGGGCCAGAAATAGTAAAAGGCAGAGGCACTGTGCATTGCTAGAATCAGGAGAGTGGTTGTTAATTCATGTGTGACATTCCACTTTCTGCACCATCAACCTATATCATAATATGGGCTCAAAAACAAACAGAAAGGAAAAAAGGAGAATTCAGAGAACCTGACCCACATACAAATATCACCAAGAGACTCTCCTATGGCCTGAGGGTGAACTTGGTGTGTTAAGGCTGCACTGTGAATTAAGCAGCCTTTACTCATAACACAGGTTTCAAGTAGCAAAGGAGATATAAATCTCTAAATGCACAAAAGTGAGGCAAGCTGAAACACTATCTGTAATACATATTTATGCATTTCTTTTTATTTTGTCAGCTGTCTGATTTGGGAGAGTGATAATTGAGTGTCTGCCTGGCCGCTTACCTCAGCTGCCTTATTAAGGGTACACATGTTCCACTGCCCCATGTGTGTGCAAAGAGAAATGTATCTTCCTGCACCATAAATTTTCTTGCTGGAACAGAACAGCATTTTGTAATCCCATTTATGTGAGTTTTTATGAGGCCTTTGTTTCTAATTTGAGCTTTAACATGGACAGACTTGTATATCTTGTGGTTTCTTTTTTCATTTCTCTTTTCAGACTGAAGCATTATACAAACCACGGACCTGACCCACAAACAGTTCCAGATGCCCTCCACAGGTGTAAGGGGCTGACAGCAGCTCCACACTGCCCCCTCTGCCCACGTGGAGCACTCCAAAGCATGCAGAAACATAGATGTACCTTACCTATCTATCCCTATACAGCCAATCCTGCACTGCCTCCATCTTTACATTCTGTATGCAGTGAGGTCAGGAACAGACAGCTATGATAACAAATTTCTTATGGGGATCTAAACCCCTCCCAGAATGGTACTTTCAGAACTGAGGGCTCCTTGGGGAGAAGGGAGATTTGGGCTCCCATGGTGGGGGAGATACTAGATCACTTTCCTTTTAAATGCTCAGTTCTTTATTTCACCATCCTTCTACAGGAATTTTACCCCTATGGTTTGAAATAGAGCAGCAGCTACTAAGCCTCCACAAACGTTTGGATTTTTGGTTTAAGAAACTTTCTAAGGCTATTGGAGATAACCCCTGCTGACTGCCATCGATCATTCGCTTGCTCGCTGGACCGCCCCCTTACTCAGTCGCTCGCTTTCTGGAGTTTGGTAGAAAGTGGAGAACAGAGCATCAGTAAGGTAGAAGACAATGAGGGTCAGGAAAGAATGGTGGGGGGAGAATGGTAAGAGCAGCCAATAGCTAGTAATGTTGAAACCTGCAGGCACGCGTAGTGATGTGGCAAAGAAAATGCATCAGAATGGACACTAGCACACGCGCTTTAATAGCTCTTGTAATGACAGAGAGGGTTTACAATAGGGAGCAGGAGTTGGATGTATGCAGTAGGGCCCGTGTCTCGCCCAGGAGCTTGCCTGGTGATGTTGCCACCAGTACACTATCATCTGCGGTAGTGTTATTGACAAAATTACTGGTGCTCTTTGTGGTGGGCAAGGAAACAGATGGCTGTATTGCCATGAAGTCACACTGTGTGATCGGCGCGAGACACACTGTCACCTGTAACCAGAACAGTAATGGCTGCTGTAGGGAAATTGAAGGTATTTTACTAACATTTTTATGCTGGCTTGCATTCGTACGCAAGCCAACATCTTGTGCTAGTAGCACATTTCAGAGGAGTATCAGTGTGGGCGAATGCAGGGCATGCTTTAGTAGGTGCATCCCTCATTCCAAATAAGTTAGCCTGCTAGCGCTGACACAAGCATTATGTAAAGTGGACACAACTTGTAAGAAAAGCGCAGCTGCAATCAGAGACAAGCTCATCATGCAGCAGCACAGATAACATGCCTCCCAACATGTCTTTACTTGTGAAACATTTACATAAACATGGCAGTGGCGGTTGTCGCCGTTTGCCACACAGTCCCCAGAAAGCCAACTTGAGAGGTGCCCAATCCCTCTGTCAGCATGTCAAACACCCCCTCAGATTGTGTGGCACACTGGGAGCCCACCCCAGTGTGCTCAACATTTCTTTTGTTTCACCTGTAAGAAAGAAAACCGACCGCAGTCCCTGAACAAAGAAAACGGTCCTTCACTGTCAGTGGCGCACCCACCCTCTGCGCACTCCACCTCCCCACACTCCCCCTCACCCCATACCTGCCTCCGGAGGTTGGCGCTGTGATTTTCGGTGGAGCGGGAACACATCTGCACTCTTCAAAGCCAACCACGAACTGAAGAAATGCCAATAAGCTGTATAATGGCATAAATAGGGGGTTCAACTTAGGTGGCTATCTCAGCCATTTGTTTGAATTTTGCCTCCAAATTGTCAGCATGGGGTTCTTGGGACCCCACCTCATGAACACATGCACTGTCATCTCGTTATTCAGTCCCGAAAGGTTATTTCATGATCACTTCACAGAATCACCTTTCAGGACTGATTAACTAAACAATAGTGCCACTGTTCATGAGGCAGGATCCCAAAACGCCTATCTTGCAAATTCTGTGGAAAAATTAAAAACAAGCATTTGTCAATGTCGAATGTTTGCCTGCTGGCATTGGCATTGGTAGTGTAGGAGTTAGAGAGCTACATAATAGGAATGGTAGTGATGTATTGAACTGAAGCCAACCCCGCCACCACCCTGCAGAGAGTGACAGGCATTGTGGTGTGCTTTTGGGCCATCAGGCATAACGGCCACGCCATTTCACCACACCCTACCCTGCAGACACCAACAAATGTCACGGTGTGCCTTGGGGTCTTTGGCCCTTATGCTCACCCGATTCCATCAGAAAATATGGTGAGATGGGTGCTGTACATAAGAATGGAGTGAACTTTGGGGCCGAAGAGTCCAAGGCGCTCCTCAATGCCTCTCACTGGCTGCAGGGTGTTGAATGGTGTGAGCATTACAGGCGAGAATCCCAAGTCACACCCCTGATGCCTGTCAGTCTCTACAGGGTGGGACGTTATGGTCAGAAACCCTAACGCCTCAGGTGTTCGTTGGCATTTTCCCTCCAAATTTTCAACATGATTTTTTTGTGACCCCCACCTCATGAACAGTGGCAATATCAGTTTGCTAGCTGAAAGCTGATTTTGCACAATGACTATGCCATTTGGCACCACAGGTGCGAAAACACATTTCGAACAGGACATGAAAAATGACAGCTGTACTGTTCATGGGGAGGTGGAAAAAATGGCAGTGTTGAAAATCTTCAGTAAAAATATGAAAAAAAAATGGTGAAATCACGAGTGTGTGTAGAAACTGGGCAACACACACGCCTGGCGAGCTGGTTCAGAGATCCACAGTGGAGGGCTTCAAGAGAGGGTGGGACAGACACAGAAAGAGGATGTATCAGATGATGGCCTGTCCCAGGGGGGTGGGGATGGATGATAGTGGTTTCTGGAACACAAGGGAGGGGAGGGCCTCGGCACCCAACTAGGGATCTGAGGTTCGAGCAGACTTGATAGACCGTAAGGCCTAATCTGCTGGCAAATAGTATGTTAGTATGATGCAGTTAGTTTGGGGATGTTTTACAGCAGATTGTTAACATAGGCATTTTGGAACCTCTGCTCATGAACAGTGTCACTGTGATTTTCTTAATCTGTCCCAAACAGTGATTTCCCACAGTGACCATGCATTTCTGCGCTGGAAGTGCGAAAACACATTTCAGCCATGGTGTGAAAAATGACAGCTGTACTCTTCGTAAGGAACTGTTTAAAAAATGCCAGTTGTGAAAATCTGGACTGAAAATATTAGAAATCTATGAACTTACAAGGGCGCGTGGAAACTGTACATTGGTCACTCGTAACACAGTCATTTTATGGACTTTTTTCACCAAATTTTTAACATCGTCATTGTAAAACCTCTGCTCATGAACAGTGTCACTGTGATTTTCTTAATCTGTCCCGAACATTGATTTCGCACACCGACTGCGCTATTGTGCGCTACATGCGTGCAAACCATGTTTTGGGCAAGATGTGAAAAATGACAGCTGTATTGCTCATAAGGAGGTGTGGTAAAATGGCAATGTTGAAAATCTGGAGTGAAAATAATGAAAATTCACGAACGTACGAGCGTGCTTAGGAACAGCGCAATGCATGCTCGTAAAACAGTCATTTTGGAGAATTTTGTCACCAAATTTTTAACGTAGCCATTTTAGCACTTCTGCTCATGAACAGTGTGACTGTGATTTTCATACTCTGTTCCGAATATTAATTTCGCACACCGACTGCGCCATTGTGTGCTACATGTGTGGAAAAGCATTTTGGGCAAAATGTGAAAATAAACAGCTGTACTGCTCATAAGGAGGTGTCATAAAATGGCAATGTTGAAAATCTGGAGTGAAGATATTGAAAATTTGTGAACGTACGAGCGTGCGTAGGAACAGCGCAACGCATGCTCGTAACACAGTCATTTTATGGAGTATCGTCACCAAATTTTCAACATAGGCATTTTAGGACCTCTGCTCATGAACAGTGCACTGTCAGTTTCTTAATCTGTGTGGAACACTGATTTCCCACACCGACTGCACTATTCCGCACCGGAAGTGCAAAAACACATTTCGTCAAGGGTGTGAAAAATGACAGCTGTACTGTTCACAAGGAGGTCTGAAAAAATGCCAGTGTTGAAACTCTGGGGTGAAAATATTGCAAATTCGCAAAGTTATGAGCATGCGTAGCAACTGCGCAATGCACGCTCATTAAACAGTCATTTTTTGGATTTTTCCTACCAGATTTGCAACTTAGGCTTTTTGAGAGCCCACCTCATGAACACTGGCACTGTTGTTTCGTTAATCGGTCCTGAAAGGTGATTCTGCGCAGTGACCGCAAAAATCACCTTTTGGGGTCGATTCATGCCATGACAGTGACAGAATTTATGAGGAGGGGTCCCAAAAACCCATGTTGAAAATTTGGTAGCAAAATTCCCAAAAATGCCTAAGATATGCATCAAAGTTGAAAAAACCCTATTTATTCCATTATACAGCTTACTGGCATTTCCTCAGTTCGCAGTCAGCTTTAAAGAGTGCAGATGTGTTCCCGGTCCACCCAAGATCATTGTGCCAGACTTCAGAGGTAAATATGGGGTTGGGGGTGGGAGGCAGGGCACAGTGGATGGATGCCGGTTGTGGAGGGGGGCCAGGGAGACTGCAGGGGACTGTTTCTTCATTACAGGTAAAAAAAAAAAAAAATACATCACGGGCGTTTTTATTTACAGGGCAATGTGGCATGCTGGGGTGGGCTCCCAGCGTGCCAACTGATATCTTTTGGGGGCTGCTGTAGCCAATGGGATTGGGCACCCCCTCGGCACACAAGAAAAGTGGGGGGTTACATACGCCAACGGGAGTGGCCTCCTGTCGGCAACATACATCTGGGGCACTGCAGCCAACGGGATTGGGGCCCCTGTCAGCAAACAAATGTTGGGGCACATGCTGCCAGGGGGATTGGGCAACCCCTTGGCAGGGGAAGGGGTTAATATTGTTTGTGAACAGGTGGCAAGCCGCCACCATGTTCACAAACAATATCAGTGCTGCAAGGTCCCACCCAGCAATGATGGGTTGCTCCCTCATTGCAGCGAATGGCTGATGCTGCAATGACGAGGTGGCCTCTAATTGCAGCGGCTATTTTTTCACAAGTTGGTGGCACGCTGGCTGAACTAGTGTCAGCGGCTGTGTCCCTCATTATTGGTGGACATCACGCACCTCCCAAAATGCTGTGCTGGTATTGGCCTCAACAGTGCCGCACCTCCAGAACGTGCTTCGGCACCAAGCTGCTGCAATATGTTTCTTGCGCTGCACGCAAGCAAACATAAAAATGACTGTGTTATGAGCGTGCATTGTGCAGTTTTCATGCACACTTGTAACTTCGACAATGTTTAATATTTTCACTCCAGATTTTCAACATTGCCATTTTTTCACACCTCCTTATGAACAGTACAGCTGTCATTTTTTTACATCCTGCCTGAATGTGTTTTCTTGCATGTGGCGAACAATGGCGCAGTCGCTGTGCAAAATCAATGTTCCAGACACATTAACAAACTCACAGTGACACTGTTCATGGGCGGCTGTCCAAAATGCCTATGTTGAAAATTTGGTTAAAAAAATCTCCAAAATAATTGCATTATGGGCGTGTGTTGCGCAGTTTCTACGCACGCTCGTGACTTCACCAATTTTTCATATTTTCACTCCAGATTTTAAACATTGCTAATTTTTTACACCTCCTTATGAACAGTACAGCTGTCATTTGTCACATCCTTCCCAAAATGTGTTTTCTCACTTGTGGCACCAAATGGCACAGTCGCTGTGCAAAATCACCTTTCGGTTAACAAACTCATAGTGCCACTGTTCATGTGGTGGGGTCACAAAAAGCCCATGTTGAAAATCTGGAGTGAAAATACCAACAAAATCCCTGGGGCATTAGGGTTTCCAACCATAATGCCCCACCCTGTAGAGAATGACAGGTGTCAGGGGTATGACTTGGCATTGTCGGCTGTAATGCTCATAGCATTCCACCCCTACCCCCACCCTGCAGCCACTGACAGGCTTTGAGGTGTGCCTTGGACTCTTCGGCCCCAAAGTTCACACCATTCTCCTATACTGCTCCCATCTCAGCATATTTCCTTATGAAATGGGGTGAGCATAAGGCTTGAAGACAAGGTACAACGCGACACTTGTTGGTGTCTGTGGGGTAGGATGAGGTGAAATGGCGTGAATGTTATGACCGATGACCCAAAGGCACACCCCAACCCCTGTCAGTCTCTGCAGGGTGGGGGTGGGGTCAGTGTCAATTCACTACTTCACTGCCATTCTTATTATGCATCTCTCTGACTCCTGCATTACCAATGCCAATGCCAGCAAGCCAACATTTGGCATTGACAAATGCTTGTTAAAAATTTATTTTTTAGTTTTGCCACAACAGAGACTCGGGGTGAATAAAATTGGCAGAGAACAATGGAAAGTGAACATTTTAGTGGACTAAAAAAATGGTGGTTTCTAAGTACTGTAAGATTCTAAATAGAATGCCTTTAAAAGGAATTACTGAGCCATTAGATTCCATGATCAGGCAGTTTATCTGGGACTAGTTATGTCTAGTGTAACATTGTCCTATATTGCACTATAAATAACCAATCAGATTCCTTCATTGTTCTCGACCATTTTAGAATTGATGCTATGGTCTGCATCAAATGGAATCGACACAAGTGCAGGGGTCGAACTTAACATTGTTTTACTAGCCCAAACACTAGTGCAGATTGACCATGGCTAGTGCAAATAACTCTCTGCTTGCCCATCTTGACTACTGCAGGTTTTCATGGCTATTAATGAAGTTAAAGTCTCTACTTTAGCTTGCTGTAGTTCTCATGCTAATCTCTCTCAATGTTCCAGATGGCCTGGTATGATTAACAGCTCATTAAAAGCTGCAATTACCTGGCAGTTCAAAAGGGGATCCCACAAAAGACTCAAAGGCCCTGTCCACACTACGCCTCTGTAATGTTACAGAGGGTGTAAAATGTTACCGTAACAGGTCGCGTTTACACCTGTAACGTTACAGGAGGCATTTTCGTAATCATTGTTGAAACCCCATATGAGGTGGTTTCAACAACGGTTATGAAACTGGTCCCGCCTGGTAACGTTACCGGTGGTAGTGTGGATGGCCGGTAACAGTCCCCTGCAGTGCACGAAGCACAGCGCGAGCTGCATTGTGGGATCGGGTGCTGCCATAAGGGTTGCCTGGCTCCTGATGTGTGGACCGGCAGTGCCAGTCCCATAACGGACACCACCGAGGTCTGGACACACTGCACCGCTCTCCGTCCATAACAGATTGCATCCGTTACCGGGCGCGAGTGGTGTAGTGTGGACAGGGCCAATGTGAGTCACTATCACTCCACTGTTAGGACTTTCAGCTACTGTCCAGGGTGTAATCAAGAGTAGAGTGCTGTTAAGTCACTAGCTTCCAGTTTCCTGAATGTGTCTCTGTCTACCAATTTGTCCCATATTATTAAGATCAGTGCCCCTCATTTCTCTACATTTTGAGTGTCTGTATCCAACATTTCAGTGACAAAATGTGAAGAGGTATACAAGGTCAGCCCTGCAGTTGGTGGGTTTTATCCCAGCCTCACCATAACTTCCCTCTCCCCTCCAGATCTCTTAACTCTGTTCTTTTCCCTAGACACCACTGCAGACCGGACTCTGAAATGACCATTCACAGATCCACAGCTGCCATTACTGGCAAGTGTAGGGAGTCCCCAGCTCTTCTAAATGGACCATGCCAGCCATCACTATCCATACGTCCCATCCTTATCCCACCCAGCATGTCCTTTCATCCTAAAAACAAAGCTTTGGATCATGTATGGTACAAAAATAAACCTTAATAAAATACATAATTTGAAAGCTTAAAATAGGCATTCCTGGGGTACATAGATCATCCTATATAAAAATATAGAAATAGAGGAAGTATGGCACCATACCTTTATACTGTTTCCCCTGAGCTGTTGAAAGGACAGTGTTAAAGAAAAAATCTGGTATTGTTGGGGGCACAGCATATTGAAATCAAAGCTTATAAAAATCAAAATGTAATCGTTTTATATTTCTCAGGCCTCTTAGGTTTGTGTGGCTCCCACTCCAAAGAAATCTTAGATGTGCTCCTGGCTCACTCGAGACTGTACAAAAACTTCCAGAAGTGCAGGTCTTCAGTAGACTATAAGGTGGGGGCTGAGAGTGTCTTTCTCTGCCTCACTCTGTTCATTGCCCTGTGGGTGGGGGTGACAGTGTGGTGAAGTGCACAGTGACATCTGCTATTGTGTGTGCAGAGCCAGGACTGCGTGATTGAACATTTGCTGTTGTGATATCCTTTTGTTTGGTGGTGGTGGGTGGGTGGGTGGGGGCAGGAGCAGAAAGAGGAAGAGAGGAAGCCGTTGTACAAAACAATGAGGAGGGGGGGGGATCACTGTGTGTGATGGCACTGCAGTCTTTCTTTCTGCTGGGGAGCTGAAAGCAATGTGGTAGGAGGATAAATGTGCAATGTGCAGTAATTGGAGTATATCTTGGTTTGAATTGTTTCCTGTATAAGTGATCACAATTTGCCATAATTGAGGGCTAGTGCAACTATCTGCGGGCTAGTGCAATTGTGAATCAACTTGCTCTGCTGGCTAGTGCAAAAAAAGGTTAAGGTTGACCCCTGCACAAGAGGTACCTTGCATCAAAAGCTGCTGCAATCCTGGTTTTCAAATGCAGGCTGTGTTGAAAATGGGAGGCCTTACAGCAAACCAGCCCTATGCCACCCCTGTGGCCAAAGTGCTGGTGTGCCATGTTGAAATGAGGCTTGCGCCATAGTGGGGCTGATGCATCCCCTAAATCAGAAGTTTGAAAGTCCTACTGTGGCCGCAAGTCCCAGCTGTGATTAGACCAGCAATGACCTGGTCTAACACCCTGTGCACTCAGAGATGCACACCTGAGTGCCAGCAATGACCTGGTCTAACACCCTGTGCACTCAGAGGTGCACACCTGAGTGCCAGCAAAGACCTGGTCTAACACCCTGTGCACTCAGAGATGCACACCTGAGTGCCAGCAAAGACCTGGTCTAACACCCTGTGCACTCAGAGATGCACACCTGAGTGCCAGCAATGACCTGGTCTAACACCCTGTGCACTCAGAGATGCACACCTGAGTGCCAGCAATGACCTGGTCTAACACCCTGTGCACTCAGAGATGCACACCTGAGTGCCAGCAATGACCTGGTCTAACACCCTGTGCACTCAGAGATGCACACCTGAGTGCCAGCAATGACCTGGTCTAACACCCTGTGCACTCTGAGATGCACACCTGAGTGCCAGCAATGACCTGGTCTAACACCCTGTGCACTCAGAGATGCACACCTGAGTGCCAGCAATGACCTGGTCTAACACCCTGCGCACTCAGAGATGCACACCTGAGTGCCAGCAATGACCTGGTCTAACACCCTGTGCACTCAGAGATGCACGCCTGAGTGCTCCAGACATCCAGGTGCCACAAAGGCAGGGATCCAGATGCACAGGGGGTGGGCAGTGTCCTGTCATGACACACGGATGTTTGCAACTCCCTACTGCAGTCTTCAGTGGCCAGCGGGTGCTGCTGCCCCAGTACTAGCTGGACCCAGTGGGGATAGTGTGACTGGGACCCAGAGCAGGGTGTGTGACATGGGTTAGGGGTGGGGGACACAAGGGTGGGTGGCAGGGCTGCTTTGGTCTCCCCATACAGCCCAGTGGTCCGGGCCCCTCATCACAATGCATCCACGAAGGTACTGAGGGCATGAAGGAGGTGTTCTTGATGGTTGTGGAGCTGGAGAGTATATCTGCCACACAGTTTTCATGAACCTGGCATCCACCATGCTACAACTTGACAGTGCTCATGACTCTCTCATTCCACAGCCATACCTGCAGGAGACAGTGGGCCAACTGGGTACAAGGCAGAGGATAATGGGAGCCTCCATCATTCCCCTCTGTTGCACCATCAGCTTGTGGCAACTCTGGAGACTTTGGTGCTGAGACCCTTGTTGTTCTAAAATACGGCACATGGTCAGCAGTGCACCTGGAGTTTTGCCACAAGTGGGAGTTCAGCGCTACTTGTGCTGATCTAAGGGGGATTTGAAAATCAGGCCCCTTAACTTTAAAATTCCACCTACTGATCCTGAATGGCAGCAGATTTATAAGATAGCAAATTGAAAAAAAAGGGTCCTCGTGCATTCATAAAGTCTTGATTAATATTATAAATCTAATTTATTATTCATGACCTCAGCTAGCTCGCTGATCAGCCAGTCTGAAATCTCTTAGAAATGACCGGCACAGGAGCTGCGCTGCTGTTCCCATTATGCAGCACATGCAGTACCACAGAAACAATTTTAAAAATAAAAGAAACAACACCATTATTGCAATTAGACTTACAATCACAATAATGACCTCAGAGCAGTTAATTTCTTCTCAATTTTCAACCGGCTGGGTGGGGGTAGCCCTCGGCTGTGCCTCAGGCCACCATTCCTCCCAAGCTGGTCGTTAATCTCTAGGAAATGACCAGCTCTGAGGTCATTATTGCTTAAATACTGATCTTAATGCAGTCATAGATACATCCAAAATGAAATGGGAATTTGACCTGCGATGCAGTATTTCAGCAGAAGATTGGTTATCCTCCTGGCCAAATGCTTATTGGGGCGATTCTCCAAGGGGCCGGAAGTACCCACCAATGGCACATACCATGCCTGCATAGCCCTGAACCCATGGAACAATGTGCGGTGGCCGTATTCATGTCCACCAGCCACGGCATGCCCCCATCCATGGCCCCGCCCCTGTCGCACAGGTGCGTTGGAGCCATCAAATGAACATGGGTGGGCATTCAATGGGATGCCCGGGCCTGGTCTGCCACTGGATCCCTTGCACCGTGTGGTGCCATGGCTGCAGTAATGGTCAGCGGGGCCATAAACACCAGGCATGTGCCCGGGCAGCCACCCCCAGCCCTCGCAGTTGACCATGCGGGCTGCGACAACGTGTCACAGGGGCCCTATGGTGATTGCCACTGCCGGTGACATACCAGTGGGGGGGCACACAGTGGTTATGACTGCCTCTGGAACATGTATCCTGTGCCCCCCTCCTCGCCCAGCACTCCACACTCATGAGAACAGTGTGGCTTGTGGGTACACGCCCTGCACTTCCCCCTAGACTGCCCACGAACGGAGCAAACTGTCCGGCAGGGATATCCAGTGCATAACAGCCCCACACCTCTGTGGAGAATGGGGTGCAGGGGGTGTGGCAGCTTTGGAGTGTTTAAGCGCCTCAGATATGTGATGCATAGCCTCTCCGCACCTTGCATGATAGGGCACTATATGCATATAGGGAAGTGCTGGGGGGAACATTACAGTTTAAGATATTACATCAATACTGTTACTTCCCTGTGAACTATCTGACTAGAAGGCACCTGTTGGAGGTGCAGTGATTCCCATGCCAGTCTACTCCATATGCTATGGAGCTATCCCGAGATTACCAGTATTTGGAAAAAAGTTCATGAGATACATGTAACAGTAACTAACAGAAACATTTTATTTTCTCCCTTGGCATTTATTTTGGAGCATCCTCTCATGTGAAACATTTGAATAAAGCACACACTAACTGGGTGTTAGCTGCTTCGTTTGCACTTAAAAGATTGATTCTCTCCAAATGGATAGAGGCAAGCTCACCCTCTCTTATAGAATGGCGTACTAGCAAGGCCTAATTAGCAAACAATGAAAAATGTGTTATTTGACCTCAGAGCAAACTGAAACTTGCAATTTAACCTGGATCCCCTTTTTGGAACTTAGTGGGGGCATAGTGAGACATGAGGCTGCAGGCCGAGTGTGTTCAGTCACCCTAGCTGTGCATTACAACTGTCTAACGCACATCCCCGGAGTGACTTATTGTGCTTAAAAAATAGGTTTGTGTATTCTACATGGAGTTTCTAGTTTTAGCTGTGCATTAGACACCAATAAGATTGCCTGAAATCCTTTGCCCATTTTATAATTTCCATTGCCCTTTAATTTTAATAAGAAATGCCTACTTTTATCTATGGATTTAAGTGTCATTTACTCCATCTATTTCTAACTCAGAGCTGTCTGTCAGAACTATTTACATCTTATTACCTGTTTATTTTGAACGTTTCTTTTCTGTTTATTATTCAATGTCTGACCTCTGTTGATTGTTTTTTTTTTTTTGTGGTTAAAGTTTTTTATTATTTTAACTTTATGTTACTTATGTTTATGTTACTGGCACTTGGGTTAATATCCCAGTACTGACACTGTAGTGCAGCATGAGAGGGGTGCTGCACTTCTGCGGTGCCGTCTTTCGGATAAGACGTTAAACCGAGGTCCCATCTGCCTGGATTGGTGGTAGTTCAGGTGGATGTTAAAGATCCCATGGCACTTATCGAAAAGAGCAGGGGAAGTTTATTAAAGACAAAACATAACATCACCAAATAATCATAATATACAGTGTAAAAAAGGATTTCAATGCAATGAAACTGTCAAACAAAGAAATGATTCCAAAAAGACAAAAGTTTAACTGCAGAGAACCTTGTCTTGTCTCTGTTTTTAACACTTAATAAATCAGTTTCTATTGGAGAAATAAGTGAAATGGAAGACACAGAAATTTTCTGGAAAATCAACTGACATCTCGCTTGCCATAGGTGAAACTGAATGAGTGAAAAAAAAACATTCAAAGTGCTAGGATGGAAGGATTGCCAAAACCCTGTATAATCCCCTAAAACTAAAGTATTATAAGTCATATGTACCAAAGCAGGCAGTTTCCAATAAACAGATGCATCTGCCCAAACTGTTTAGCAAGCGGACAATCTAACAAAAATGTGAAAGTGTTTCTCTGTGGAGATACAGGTTGCTCTCAAGCAATATCTCTCAGTCAATGGCTTATATTTTAGGTTACCACGGACACCTAGCCTTCCATGGGCCGATATCCAGACTATATCCCATACAAAGGCCGGGATTCTAAAGTCACTTAATTTGTGCAAGGCAAAATTCATCTTCGTAGGAACACATTCTGGAAAGACTAGGATTTTACCCTGCACTGTGAAAACAATATAATTATAAAAGGATTTCCTAGAATGGGATGCAAGGGTAGGGAATGATACATTCCACTGCTTGCATTTCTTAACTGCTCTAAACACCCATCACGACGGTAATTGGTTAGATTTAAGGATTTTTGAGGAGTCATCTTCCATTTCTGTAAGAAAGGTTCCCATATAAAGGAAGACCAAACCTGCCAAATCTGTTGTTTTAAATCCCAAAGAAAATTAAAGGAATTAAATAAAAATATTGAATGAAAGAAGATAATTGGATTAACCATAGCCAAACCACCTTTTTTAACTGGCAAGTAAGTAAAATCCCTACAAACCAGATTCAATATGTTCCCCCAAACCATTTGGAAAAAGACACTAAAAATTCTGGTTTCCAATGAAAACGGAGGTGGAAAAATATAACTCAAATATAAAAACCGGTATCAAAACTTTTAACAATGGAAACCCTTTCTTTTCCCAAATTTCCATTGTTTCCAAACATTAACTTTTGCCTCACCTATACTAAGCTGTTGTTCCCAGTTAAAGGTAGCCATATCACCATTCCCAAACCAAAGACCCAGAATTTTGCGCGGTGTGGAAGCAAAGGATATGCCATGGGTATCAAATAAACAATCCTGCTCAGAATTTAAGGAAAAAATTAAACTTTTAGATATATTAAGTTCAGACCCTGAAGACCGACCCCATACCTTAAAAAAAGTTAAAGCATTCTGCAGGGAAACCGCATCCTGCATAAACAGAGTGACATCATCTGCATATGCTGAAATTTTAACCTTTGTAAGAAACGTCGAGCAAGTCCTAAAATGTCATGTCTACTATGAACATACCGAATAATGGGGTCCAAAGCATATGTATACAATAGGGGACTCAAGGGCATCCTGTCTGACACCCCTAGTGACTGGGATTGCAGGCCCCATAAGGCTATTTACTAATGGGTGAACTTCCGCATCTAAGTATAATAAAAATCCATTGAACAAAGGGCTTGAAACTTATAGACCATTAAAAGACTAAATATATACTGAATGGTAAACACTATCAAATGCCTAACCTGATCCAAGGCCACTATAAATCCTGAGCCTTGCCTATTTTACTGGACTCAAACAGTTCTCTTAAAATATATAAATTCTGTTGAACTGTCTTTGAGGAATTGCACAAGACTGTGCCGGTGGATAAGGGTATCCGATACCAGGATAATCTATTTGTAAGAATTTTGGCAAGAATTTTATAATCGCTATTAGCAAACTAATGGGCCTCCAATTGATAATAACCCAGGATCCCCTTTTTATATATATAAACTTTAAGAGAGAAACATTAAAACTCGGAAAGCTTAAACCCGAGGTCAGCATGTAATTGAAAACCATCGGGAGAAAAAGACACATTACTGAAGAAAATTTTTTATAAAATTCATTGGGAATGCCATCTAGGCCTGGAGATGTTTTTACTTTTAGTGATTTTATCACATTCTCTACTTCTAAGGAGGAAATGGGCTGTAATAAGGAGGCTTGGTAGGCAGTATCTAAGACAGGCAAACCAGACAAAAAGTCAGCTGGTAAACTGTCCTGTGTACCTATCTGTTCTGCAAAGGAATCTGAAAGAAAGGATTTCACTATTTTCATCATATCCATATCTGACGTAACTGTAGTTCCATCCGAAGATAACAAACCTCTCATTAGTGTCTTATCTAAGCGCTGTTTACAGGCCGCATAAGGGTCCGAAGCTGGATGTGATTGCATCCCATACCGTAACTCCATATCTAGGGACTTAGCTCTATTATATTGATAAAGTAACATTTGTTTTTTAACTTCAGCAATCTGTGACTGAAAAGAGACCTATCCTTGGGAGGAAAGGACATCAGTTTGTAAAGCTGATTCCTGTATTGTAGGTATGTGATATACTGTGAATTCATTTTAGATTTTCCTTAGCTATCAGAAAGGACTTAATCTCTTGTTTAGTATCCAACCACCAAGAAAAAGGATTATCATAAAGGCAAATGACCGAGCTTCTTGTGGCAAGTAAAGTCTGTAATTCAGTAACACTATTATTATCGTCTAAAAAGCAAACATTAAAACGCCACCTAGGACCTGCTGCTGGAATTTTTGGTGGGATACTTCCTAGATTTAAAAACCCAATTAGGATTTGGTGATCCGAGAATTCAGATGGTGTAACTTGTGAAAAATAAGGCTTCAAATATTTAGAAACAAAGATGAAGTCTATACGTGAAGAGAAGGTACTCCTGTGATAGGAAGAACCCCCAGTAGCATGTAAAGATCTATATACATCAGTTAAATCTGCAGAAGTGACCGTCTGGCGTAAAGTAAGACAGTCACAATACAGTTTTTTTTCCATTTGGGAATCCCCTTTAAATTTAACATCAATATCAGAGTTAAAATCCCCTTCCCAAATTACATGTCTCTTGGTATATAAGAAAGGCCTAATGTCCTCCAGTAATTTTATTCTTGTAGCTTTCGACTGAGGGGCGTAAATGTTTATGAGCCGAAATTCAAAATCCCGATAAGCACAGTCAAGGAGCAAAGCACGCCCAGGACAAATATCTACCAGCTTCGAAATCCTGAAATGTGTGGAGGTAAACAGGATTCCTATACCGTCTGCAATGTCCGTTCCAAATGTCCAATAAGACGGTCCCCATACCCACCGTTTTAGTTTGGGAAATCTCAGCCAAAGAGGAAAGTCTGGTTTCTTGTAAAAATATCTACCTGTAATGTGCTAAGCAGTTAGAAGAGATAATCGTTTCTTAAAATTTTAATACTGCACACATTAAGGGATGCTATTTTAAGAGAGGCCATGATGTGAGGTAAAGGTTTAGGACCCAGTCTTCTGAGAGAAAGTAGCTTTCCTTTTCTTACCCTTTTCCTTTTTCTCCTTTGCTAGCTCAGTTGTTTTACTAGCCTCCTCTTCTGAAATTAATTCCTACAGATATGATGTATCAGACTCTAGATCTGAATCTCTCCCCTCTTTCTGTAAAGGAGAAAAAAAATTGTCGACCGAAGTCGGAGTCACTGATAGAGGTTTACTAGAAGCTCTAGTAAACCGCCTGGGCTTAACAATTTCAAAGGGGAGGCATAGAAGGGGCGCCTTTGGAGAGTCGGACTTATCTAAAGGAATTTCTAGCTGAGTAGTGGTATCAGAATGGAAGGGCCTGCATTCTCATCAGAGACGATAGGGCCCAGCCACAGGCTTCTGTCATGGATGTCTTCTTAGTGACTACCTCTGAGGATAGAGCCTTATCCCCTTTACCTGTGCTTTATGCACCAAATCCTCTGGGTCCCACCCCCCGGCTTTATTGTGCGAAGCCCATGGGCATTGATGGAAGGCATGGCCCTTTTCTTCACATAAATTACACTGAAAAATATTCTGGCACCTATCCATAGAATGTCCAAAGCCCCCACATAGTGAACATTTCAAAAGATTGCATGTGCTACTAAGATGCGTTTTAGCCCCACATTTGTAGCACGCTCGGGGCTGCCCACTATAGAAACACACCCCCCTATCCTTGCCTAAAAAAAAACTATTAGGCAAATGAACTACCTCCCCGTTCACTTGTGCTAATTTTACTTTAAATTTCCAGCTGCCAGTCCAAATACCTTCCAGGTCCAAAATGGCTTCAGGAGGACCCAAAACCTCACATTTCTTTTGTAACCAGTGGTAAATGTTACTGACATTAACCCCTTCGTTACGAAACATTACTGTAACATAACAAATCAGAGGTTTTGTAAGGGGTAAGGCATAAAAGGGAACCCAAAGTGGAGAGGCCTTCAAAGTGGAATATTTATCCCAAAATTTCTCCATACCTTTAGCTGTTTTAAAACTGACGTCACAGGTGTCTTCACCTGAAATGTGAATTAGTGCAAAAATATCTACTGGGAAAAAATTCATTGAACCTTTTAGTAATGTATTGGCAACATAATACCTATCAGGATGGGTTTGTAGGCCACCCCGGTAACGCACGTAGCACACTTCTTCTAGAGCTTGCTCCAACTGATTTTAAACAACTCAGACATAGGTATTTTATTTTGCTGTGTATAAGATTTTCCCTCTATAGCATCAACACTAGAAACATCATTATCCCCCAATGAACTTGGCTTCAAAGAAGCCAAAGGACGCTGACTAGCAGGCTGTACAGCAGTAGTATCCCCTTCTAAGTCCATACCTGAGCTCAGGGTTTCTGTAGTGTTGGCATGCGTAGGATGTATAGGTGATGTAGCAGTCCAACCTCGATCAGGAATCCATTGTCCGACGTCGGATTTCATCCAGCCTGAATCTCTCAAAGCCTCCTCCGATGACCAGTCCATTGATGGAAAGGATGATTTTCAGCTGGAAAGTCTAAATTGTTCTCTCAAAACTTGCGAGGTGCTTTTTTTTGATGTATCTCCTGTATCCATATCTCCGGTGTTTAACATTTCCTGAATCGTGTGCACCCCCGAAAAGCTTTCTACCGCTGCTTCCTGCAAAGCGGTCCTCCCAGTCAGGTGTTCGGCAGCCGAAACATGCAATTTCTCGTTCCCTTCCTCCGTCTGAGACTGGAAAGACGACGACAAAGAACTCAGGTTAGTCACTCCCAAATCGGACTGTAGGGTAGCCCGACTATGCTCAAAATTGCTTTGTACTGCTCCGAAAATGTCCTCCGCTTCATCCAGGCTCTCACTCGCTTCCACTACAGCAGCTGCTGCTACGAAGTCCTCCTCCTCCATCGTGAAGGAGGAGAACAGTGCGCAGCCTCACAGTGCTTCAATCAGCTCACGCTCTGCCACCAGAGCGGTCCCCCAGAGTAGGGGAATTTCCTCGGTGTCCTGGCCAAATTTCCCTCATTCACTAGAAATACCACCAACAGCTTAATCTGGTTCAAGGTCAGTTGACATTCATCTGTATCCCCTTCCCCCGGGTCATGCCTGAAAATAGGCAGGATTTGTCTAATGCACTTACCCGGTCAACAAAAACGAAATAAATAAATAAAATGTCACGATACACTGGAGAATCACACTGTTACAATACAATATCAATCATGACAACAAAACTGTATGCATCAAACTTCAGTAAGCAATATAAACTTCTTTAGGAGCAGGTACCGGATCTTTTGCTGGACAGGTCCCCCCTAGTTAGGCTGACAACATCTGCCTGATAACTAAAAATGCGGGAGATCTTCCTAGGTAACCTTAGCCATTAGGAGATATGTATAGCAGGGCCTACCTGGTGCTGCCCACAGTGGCTTCTCTGGGATGTGAGTCCCTGTGGGATCTATGAGGTTCAAGGGCCAGCAGGGGTTGACATAACCTTGCATCTTCTTTTGTTGTCTCCTGTAGGGGCCGAGCTCTAAACAGTATGTACCACAAAAGGGCTTGACTATTATGGGCATACCTGCATAAAGAAGCCAAACAAAACACACACAAAGTATCTAATATGCTGGAGCAGATACACCCACACATTCCACTTATGCGTACCAAGACTTCCTTGTCTTCTAGTTCCAGATGTTGGGGGAAGATCTAATAAACTTTACCCTCTCTGTATCTGGGGTTGAGAGGAAAAAACAAAACCAAACACAAATCAGAGACATAGATTGGCTGGCTCAGCCAATACCCTCCTTGGGTTTCAGGAATGTAATAGAAGGCTTCCACACCCTTAGTTACCCAGGGAGGGAGTTAGCTATTACATGAGTCATTCTGGATAGACTGACCACCTGCATTAGGGTATTAAACACCTCTGTGCTCGATGGGATCTCCTGCAACCTCCGTCTACATAATAGCATCTTTTTAACTTGCATACTAAGAATAGCGAGCCACTTCCAATCTGGTGAGGGTGCGAGGTGTAGATGCCTAACAGGTGTACTTCTGGTGCCATGGGTACTGTTTTACCTAAAACCTTTGACCCTAAGTCACAGATTTGCTGCCATAGCAGTTGGACTGCATGGCATTCCCATAGAACGTGAAGTAAATCTCCACGAGTTGCCCTACACCTCCAACATGTGTCATCCTCGATCAGTTTGGCTTTGTATAGGATTGCAGGGGTCCTATACCAGGAGTGTATAATCTTGTTCTGTATAAGAACACTCCTGGTGTCTGGGTAGACTCTGTGGGCGAGATTTAGACATGACTTCTATTCCTGGTCTGATATCTGCCCTTGCAGGGCTAGTCCCCATTTTTTCTTGGAAGCCAGGGATTGGGAGGGCATGCCCATACTGATGCTGGAGTAAATGAGACTGGTATGGCCCTTTTCCAGGGTAAGCCATTTCTCCAAGGGGTTGGAGATCGGACTTGGGGGATACGTCTTGGAGTAGCTAGAGATGGCATTCCTAAGCTGAAAGTAACGCCATAGGTCTTTTGGGGGAATTACATATCTGTCTCTCAGACCTTGGAAGGAGTCCAGAGTAGAGGTACCTGGGAGAGGTCCAGCTCCCCATACGACACTCGGGGAAACACCAGACCTCACCCAACAACTAACACCGAAATCTGGCCAATGGAAAATCATGTACACAAACGCTCACAGCCTGGGAAACAAGATCCCAGACCTGCAGGCAATAATGACAGAGGCTAAACTGGACATAGTAACAAAACCACATTTGGAAGACTTCAGTACCTGGCTATGTACTGTTCAGAGGAGACCGAGGTGCAAAAAGGTGGGGTGGAGTGGCCCTGTATGTCAATGAAAATATCAAAGCTACAGAAATTCAAAATACACATAAGGAGCCAGAAGAACTGTGGGTCACCCTAGAAACAGGAAATGGGACAGTCATAAGAACTCGGGTTGTCTACAGGCCCCCAGACCAGGGGGAAGACATAGACACATTACTGTTTGAAGATATACAAAACATGATAGCTAAAGGGGAGGTTCTGATAATGGGAGACTTCAACGTGCCAGATACAGATTGGTTAATACCAGCAGGAACATCTGCCAGAACTAGACACATGGTGGATTCCCTGCAGGGGAGGGCCTCAAACAACTGGTACAACAACCCACAAGAGACAGGGCTATCCTAGATCTAGTACTGACTAACAGGGAAAGGATCACAGATCTCCAGGTAGAAGGTCACCTGGGGCCAGTGACCATCACATGGTATGGTTCAGTTTGGCCACTACAACTAAATCGTTCCATTTAAGGCAAACATATGGGACTTCAGAGGAGCTGACTTTGATAAGATGGCCAACAGAATTAAGCTAGCCTTGGCAAAAAGAAATACAGGTGAGGGGGTACAGGCAAAGTGGGTAAGCATTAGGGATGCAATACTTGAAGCAACATCCCATTGTGTTAGAGAGAAAAGGAAGTGCAAAAGAAGAAGGACACCACTTTGATTCTCAAAAACAGTAGCAGAAAAGGTCAGAGTCAAAAGGCTGGCCTTCAGGAAATATAAGGGAACACAGCAGGATGAAGATAGGGAGGCATACCAAACTTTCCTAAGGGAAGCAGGGAAGGCAGTAAGGCAAGCAAAGGCCCAAACCGAGGAAACACTAGCACAGACTGTAAAATAAGATGACAAGACTTTATATAGATACATTAGTGAAAGGAGAAAGTCCAGAGGGGGTATTGCTAAGATCAAAGGAGATAAGGGGGCATGAGAGGAGCAGGACCATGTAAAGCATCTATCCTAAATAGATACTTCTGCTCAGTATTTACTGAAGAGAAGGTAGAGTAGGCCCAGCTCAGCACCATGGACACGGGGAGTGTGCACTAGTCCCTTCACAAAAGAAAGGGTCCTACAAAAGCTCGATAAGCTCAGGGTGGCAAGACAATGGGACCTGATGGCATACATGCCAGGGTACTAAAGGAGCTAAGGGTGGAACTAGCAGAGCCATTATCAGAACTGTTTAGTGAGTCTCTAAGCACAGGAGAGGTCCCAGAAAACTGGAGAAGGGCTCATGTAATCCCGCTCCATAAGAGTGGTAGCAGGGAGGAGGCAGGGAACTACAGACCAGTCAGTCTTACCTCAGTAGTGGGCAAGATTATGGAGGCACTCTTAAGGAAAGTATAGTGCAACATCTGGAATCCATAGGAGCACAGGATCCAAGACAGCATGGATTTACAAAAGGAAGGTCCTGTCAAACTAATCTTATAGATTTCTTTGACTTGGTAACCAGAGTGGTGGACCAAGGGGGAGCAGTTGATGTCGCCTACCTTGACTTCAGAAAAGCTTTCGATACTGTTCCACATAGAAGATTGATTAATAAACTGGGTAGGCTTGAGGTGGGTCAGAAGTTGGTCAACTGGGTGGCAAACTGGTTGACAGGCAGAAAATAGAGAGTGGTGGTAAACGATATACAGTCAGAAGAGATGCAAGTCATAAGTGGGGTACCTCAGGGATCAGTCCTGGGGTCAGTCCTCTTCAATATCTTCATCAGTGAGATTACAGATGGACTGGAGGGTAAGGTTTGTCTGTTTGCAGATGACACCAAGATCTGCAACAGAGTAGATGATACAGATAGGGTGGGCAGAATGATAAGATATCTGGATAAACTAGCAAAATGGTCGGAGAGTGGCAACTGGGGTTTAATGCAAAGAAGTGCAAGACCATGCACATAGGGAAGAGAAACCCTGAAGCCACCTATATGCTGGGAGGGGAGTTGTTGGCAGTCACAAGGGAAGAAAGAGACTTGGACATCATCATCACCGATGACCTGAAATCATCTAAGCAGACCACTAAAGCAGTAGGTAAGGCTAGGGGGATGTTAGGGTGTATTAATAGGGGTATCACAAGTCGTAACAGGGAGGTAAAAATTCCTCTTTACAAGACACTGGTTAGGCCCCATCTGCGTGCAGTACTGGAGGCCACACCTTCACAAGGACATTAACCAAACTGAGGCAGTTCAGAGAAAGGCAACCTAAATGGTGCAAGGACTGCATCAGAAAACATATGAGGACAGATTAACTGAGCACAATATGTATACCCTAGAGCAAAGGAGGGAGAGAGGTGATATGATCGAAACAGTCAAATACCTTAAGGGCATTAACAAGGTGAAAGAGTCTGACATGTTTCAATATAAGAAAAATAGCAGGACAAGAGGACACAGCATGAGACTAGAGGGAGGCTGATTAAGGGGTAATGTGAGGAAGTTCTTTTTCACAGAAGGGGTGGTGGATGCATGGAACGGCCTACCTCAGGAAGTGGTGGATATGAATACAGTGCAGGGCTTCAAACAGGCATGGGTTAGGCATAAGGGAGCAATACAGATGGGTATGAATAGATAGGCCATTGCAGAGCAGAGGCCGATGACACATTTATAAGGTAGAAAAAGAAATGGGCAGACTGGATGGGTCTTCCGGTCCTCATCTGCCATCAACTTCTATGTTTCTATGTAAATAGGTCTTGGAGATGGTTCAGGCCTGGCTCCACCCATTCCTCCCATCTGATGGATTTCTTATCTGCCGTGATTCCCGTGTTGCCCCATAGTGGGGTAAACCCATAGTGGGCAGGTCCAGATTTCAGCTTTTTGTGGAGCTTGGCCCAGCACTCCAAGGAGGGGCCAATGGTAGGGTGGGTATGCATACCTTTAGGTGGGTGGTTATACAACAACAGAGAGAGGTGTGCCACCTTGCTGACTGCCCTCTCCATCCCTAGCCATTGTGGGGCAGTGGGGTCCGGAGCAGAAAATCACTTCAGAGTTTGGGTGGCCTGAAATGCCCATTTATATCCCTCAAACCATGGGAGACCCCAACCTCCTTCCGACCAGTGTGCCCTTAGCTTGTTCCTACTGTACCTACGTAGGTTTTTTCCCTTCCCAAATAAAATTGCCCACCAAGGAGTCTATTTTCTTGTACCAAAACGGAGGGAGTTTAAGTGGGATATGCAAGAGGAGGTACATGAATCTCGGTTCCATGACCATTTTTAAAGCCAAGATTTTGCCAGCCAGAGTGAGCTGGAGAGATCTCCACCTGTCCAGCTCTGTTCGGGTGAAGGTGAGAAGGGGCTTCAGGTTCAAATCCCATAGTCTGGACAGGTCTGGGGTAATGATAATGCCTAGATAAGTAATTTCCTCTGGGGACCAGTAAAGGCCGTGTGCTGAGGCCATGCCATGGAGGCACCTCCCTTTGAGTGTGAGGACTTCAGTCTTTGATTGATTTAGTCTTAGGCCAGACAACACAGCAAAGTCTGACAGTGTAGTTGGGAGGGGGGGATAGCCTTATCAATGTATGCCAGGGGTAGCAGAAGGTTGTCTGCATACATCATCATGGTATATTCCTCTCCACCAGTGGTCACCCCTTGAATGAGGGGGTTTTGTCTGAGTGATGAGGCCAAAGGCTCCACAGCCAAGACAAACAGAAGTGGGGATAGGGGGCATCCTTGATGGGTTTCCCTGCCCAGTGCAAAGGGGGGTGCGAGCATGGAGTAGGTAAGAACTTTGGCTGTGGGGGAGGAATAGATTAGCCTGACCCAGGATCTAAAACCTTCCCCTAGTCCCATTGTGGACAGCACCTGCTGTACGAAGTCCCACTCCAGGGAGTTGAAGGTCTTTTCAAAGTCTATTGCTATAGCTCTGGCCGGGCTGGGTAACGTTTTGGCCTTTTGGATTAAATTCGCCAGAGAACAAATGTGGTCAGAGCTATAGCGTCCTTTAATGAAACCCACCTGGGATGGGTGTATGAGGCAGGGAAGGAGAGGGTTCAGTCTGTTGGCTAGGATTTTAGCCAGGATCTTGCTGTCGGCATTAAACAGGGAAATCGGCATGTAACTGGCAGCTTTGTGGGGATCCTTCCCTTTCTTGGGGAGTATGGTAATTACCATCTCCCAGAAGGATGGGGGTGGGAGTCCCACTTCCAGAGATTCCGTGAAGACTTCTTGGAGAATAGGGGAAATACTTTTGTGGAGGATTTGCCACACTTCCACTAGGAAGCCATCTCCGCCTGGGGCTTTTCCCCTTCTTTATGAATAGTAGAGTGGAGGACACTTCTGCCATAGATATTGGGGCATCGAGCACCAGGGCTTATGGGTGAGAGATCTTAGGGAGGTTAAGGGAATGCAGATAGGAGGGGACCCCAGAGGGATCCAAATACCTGGAGGACTGATATAGTGTGGCATAGAAGTCTGCCATCATCTGGTTAATGCATTCCACCTTGGTCTGAACGATGTCTTGCCTGTCCACCAGGGCCATGATGTATCTCTCGGCTTGTTGTTTCTTCAGGCGGTACGGGAGGACTTTCCCCCTTTTCTCCTCCCCCTCCCAATATTTGTGCTGCAAACAGAGGATTGAGACCTCCACTTTTCTGGAGAGCTACTTGTTTATCTCCATCCACAGGGCGGCCACCCGATGACCAGTCTGGGTTAGGAGAGAGAGTTCTGCAAAGCTTTGAATGTGGCTTCAGCCTGTCTGAGCTGCTTCTCCAGCTCAGCTAGGCAGAGCTCCCTTTTCCTCTTTCTTCCATGGATGTAACCCATAATAGCTCCATGAAGGGTAGCTTTAAATGCTTCCCATGTAGCGGCTGCAGAGGTGTCCGCAACCTTATTGTTCTGAAAATATGTGGAGGCCTAACCTTGAAGCCATGAGCCGAACCCCTGATCACAGAGGAGCAGAGGGTCTAGCCTCCAAGATGGGGAGGTGCAGGAGGAGGGTTCCCATTCCAGTGACAGCCGCACCAGAGCGTGATCCAATAAGACCAAGGGCATGATGGTGGTGTCTAAGATCTGCTGAGTGATGCGGGGCAGGTCAGCCAAAAATCAATCCAACTATGTGAGCTGTGGACAGGGGAGTGAAAGGAGTAGTCCCGTTCAGCCGGGTGAAATATCCTCCAAATGTCAGTGAGCACCATGTCCTTTTGCATCTGCGCCAGGGCCAGGGCTGCTCTGGAGTGGGGTACGATATTTGAGGGGAATCTATTCAAAGTGGGATATAAAGTTAGGTTGAAATCACCCTCTACTGTCAAGGATGTATTCTCCTGGGTCAGAGACCCCAAGTCCTGCACTAGCAGGTGAAAGAATGATGGGGAGTCCACGCTGGGCTCATACACGTTTCCCAAAAGTATTGGGCCCTGCACTGTATCTATGAGGGCCATTACCCATCCACCCCCTGGGTCACCAATTTTTTTTCCTTATTGTCCATCGGAGGGTTTTGGGATCAGTATCACCACTCTTCTTTTCCTTGTTGGAGCGGAGGCATGAATGACCTGGTCCACCCAGTCTCTCTCTTTAGCCTGTCATGGTCTAGCCGGGATCACCTTAGTTTCTAGTAAGAAGGACACTCCTGTTCACAATCTTTTGAGGTGCGAAAGCACTTGCTTCTGTTTGTTAGGGGTGTTTAGCCCCCTAATGTTCCAGGTTACACATATAATATCTTCCATTTAGACAGGTGAGTCAGAACATAAGTGAGAGGTGCCCTCACTTGGCAAGGTTTTAGGAATGGTCAGAAGTATGGCAGCTAAGATTCAATGCACAGAAGTGCAAAATAATGCACCTGGGAAACAAGAACCCAGGGGAAGAATACACAATGGGTGGGGAAGTAGTAATAACAACAAAAAAGGAAAGGGACCTGGGAGTAATCATATCAGATGACCTTAAGGTTAGCAAGCAATGCGAGAAGGCAGTAGGGAGGGCTGGGGTATACTGGGATGCATAGGAGAGGCATCAGCAGCAGAAAACAGGAGTTAGTTATCCCTCTTACAGACCGTTGGTGGACCCCATCTGAGTACTGCATCCAGTTCTGGAGACCTCATCTCTGCAAGGACATAGACAGGATAGAAGCAGTCCAGAGGAGGGCAACTAAATGGTGCAGGGTCTGCAAGAGAAGTCAGATGAGGAAAGACTAAAGGAGCTTAATGTGTATACCCTTGAGGAAAGAAGGGAGAGGGGGACATGATAGAAACTTTTAAGTACCTCAGTGGAATCAACAAAGTCCAAGAGGGTAGCATCTTTCAGAAAAAGAGACATGCAAGAACAAGGGGACACAATTTAAAGATAGAAGGGGGGCAGTTCAGGGGCAATGTGAGGAAGTATTATTTCACAGAGAGAGTAGTGAGTGCATGGAACAGCCTTCCTGTGGAGGTTGTGGGGTCTAAAACTGTGGGAGAATTCAAGAATGCATGGGACAGACATAAGGCAATTCTTGTGGGGGGTAGGAAGGAATAGGCTGTTGGTTAACTAGGATCTGCGGCCTATCCTGTAGGTAGGAAAATGGGCAGACTAGATGGGCCAAGCTGTCCTTATCTGCCATCAAAGTCTATGTTTCTATGTTTCTAGGTGCTGTAGAATGGATATTGAGATTGGGAGCAGAGGTGCCCCGGGCAGCGTGAGCATAGGTCTGGAACAGTTTAGAGAGTGATCAGAAGGTGGCATTCCCCACGAATAACTTAACATATTGTGGAAGAAGACTAACATGACCTTTGTGTGTGTTCTTAACGTATAAACTAACAAGACGATAACTATACCTATGTAAATTTTGTGAATTCCCATCTCTGGTAGGGGTTGAGGAGGCATGTGAGTAGCCGCAGTAACCTGCTGTTGGCCCACCTCCAGTCCCTGGGTGTGTGCACAAATTACAGTCCCTCTTTGCACTCCTCAAGGGAGCCTAATTTGGGTAGGCTCCCCAAACCACTGGGCAGCCATGAGTGAGGTTTCCAACAAAGGAGACTGAGACTACTGGTAGCCCCTGAGGGTGACAGCTTATAGACATTTTGTGCTCCACAATATATTCCTTTGGCAAAAAAGAAGCACAAGAGAGACTTGGGGTGGGGGGTCTCTACCCTGAAAATGAGAAAAGGCTTGGTTGGGGTGCCCTATAGCTATGTGGGTGATGGTGCACCCTTATCTTCTAGATGTAGCAGCCGAGTAATGGAATATACCACTGTGTTGGGGGTGGGAGCTCGGGAGAGGACATGTGGGGGAACAGAAAATGACGGAGGGGGTCTGTTTGTGTGGTATGACAGGGCCCCAGTCTGCCACCACATGATCTGTGGCAATGGGAAGAGGGAGTCCTAGGTTGCCCCCCATGTCCTCTTTGCGCCTCGCACCCTGCTGACTGTTGCAGCTGCTCTGAGGTGCAGTACTGTGCACCAAGTACCTTCCCCATGGTATGACCTTTTCTCTCTCTCTCTCTACCCCCTTATGCCAACATTCCTGTTTAAGAAATGCAGCTCCTTGTGAAAAAAACATTATTAACTAGCAAATCAGCATTTTATTTCCACTTTGGGGCTCCCTGTATGAGGGTCCCAGCAAAAAACTTTGTTGGATATGTGAGGGGTGGGGTGGAGACAGCTGTAGTACAGAGTGAGGTCAAGTGGCCTATGCAGTGGCCTACCTTTCTCACCTGTCTCCTTCCCACACAGAGGCACCTTCTGAAAAAACTCTTTAGCCAAGGTCCCTGAGTGGATCCCCCCCAGTATGGGAGTGGGGCTAGTAGGCTTTAAGACGAAAACAGGCTGGAGGGAGGGGGATCTGGCTGTCTTTTCAGGCTTTCTTATGCAGGCTAAGCCCCAGAGTACAGTTGGAGATTCAGGCCTCCTGGAGTTGGGATTCTGCCCCCCGGCCCAAATTCGGAGTCTGTGTAGCAGCGCTAGCACTCCTCGGGACATGGAACGACATGCGGGAAGGCCCCTCGTGCAGCCCTGCATTCAAAATAAGCAAAAGTCCCAGAGTGCACAAGAAGTATGATAAGGTGAAAGGGAGGGGGGAGCAATGGGAGGCTGCATCAGAAATCCAGGGTGGTGCTTTGGCGGTAGTGCTCTGATAAGCCTTCCTTTGATGAAACCCAGGCTTCACATCCCCCCAACCTCCGCTGCCTAAAGAAAGGAAGCATAAACAAGAACTCTTGCGAGCTTAAGGCAAATGGCATCAGCTACTTATCTGATCCGGGAGCAGTCGTAATGTTGCCCCAGGAAAGTTCACCGGCTAGCTGGTTATCTGGAGCCGGACTTCATGATGTTCTAAGGCTCTGCATGCTCTTCTCTATGGTCATCGCAGGATGCTGATTCTCCGAGAGATGGGTCGGGAGGGTGCTCTTAAGGGAGTCGGCTTGACTGCAGATGACTTCTCCAGCTGGTGTGTGAGGCCTTGCTGCGTTGTCTGCTGATCCCTGACAGTCGTTGACTGCCACTTCAGGGACCGGGCCCTCAGGGCTGCATACCTGTTGGGGGATATTAGGTCCCAAAGCTGGTTGGGTACAGAGGTTTCCATTCTGTGCTCCTCTGTAGATTCCTTGGTGGTCCTGTCCAAGGGATGTTCCTTCCTAGCGTGACTTTTCGCTTAATGTCTTTTCCTGTTGGATCGCAGCAGCACTTGCCAGGGGGAGTAATCCGTAGTCTGCCAGTCCTCTACTCTGGTGGATCGTATAGGGTATCTTCTATTTAGGCCCCCGGTGTCTTCCGTCGGGTTAGCAGGATGAGTCCTCTGTGGGGTCATGTTGTGGGGCTAATTCCTCCATAAAAAAAATCATTCAGGGTCTCCGGAGTATCGAAGCTCAGAGGAACACCTTTATGCTCGACCCTCATGACCGCAGGATATCGCTGAGAAAAAGGCAGCCTGAGCTGGTGCATAGTGCTCCTGGCCTCCGTGTAGGTCCAGCGTCAATCTGACAGTTCTTTGGAGTAATCCTGGAAGATGCTGATTTGGTGTGTTCTCCAGGTCAGTTGGTTTAACTCCCTAGCTTTTGCAAGCACCATTTCTTTTTCCCTGTAGTCCATGAAACATGCGATAATGGGTCTTGGCCTTTCCTGGGGTTTTGGCATTGCTGTGAGGGATCGGTGGGCTCTACCAATCTGGAGCGGCCGTGCGGAGGTCAATTGGAACATTTCCATGAGGGCTTTTTATAGAAAGCCCTCAGTATGTCACACCTCCATTCTCTCCGGAAAGCCGAGGAATCTTAAGTTGTTACAGCGACCTCGGTTCTCGTGGTCATCCACTTTGTTTTTCAAGTATTGAATACTGCGCTGTTGTTCTCTGTGGACCCCCTCGATGTCTTGCAGTTTTAATTCTGTGGTGCAGTGCTCCCTCGGTATAACGAACGTATTCGGAGCCATTCTGTCCGTTCGTTATAGTACTGCATTCGATACAGCGAGGAGCAACATTGTTAATGGCTCATTCAGGCTCACACCTCCTGCTAGTAAACAAATGCAACCATACAAGGGCAAAATCAGTATAACAAACTTTATTTGGTTATTTAAAAAAAGTACTGATCAACAGTACTGTGTCTTAAAACTTGTTTTATTCAATTACTGAATCATTCAAGAATTTAATTTCCAAATGTCCGTAATCTTTTTTTGGACCATTGCTCTCCTATCAAGGTCACGAGTGTAAGACAGCATTTGTCTAAGCTGAAGTACCTTAAACGATTCTGCTGCCTCCTGACACCCCATCCATTCCAGGCAGGCTTGTAACCCTGTTATAGCCTCTGTCAAAGCTGGAGCTTCTCTCGCTTCTGCACCGCTCTCATCTTCCTCACTGTCCTTGCTGTCATCCTGTGCGCAGTCTGACACCGCAGCAATGATTTCGTCGTCAGTGATCTACTGAGTAGTTGACAGTGTGTCGTCATTAAACAACCAGTCCTCAATGAAGCTCAGTGGCTTCTTCATGGTGCTCAATAATGTTAAGGTCAGTAGCCAGCCTACTGATCTCCTCGGTGTCGTCTGTATCGTCAACTTCTCCCGAATCAGCAACACATTCATCCTTTTTTTGTAGAGCTGGACCTAGAGTCGCATCCCAGCAGTGCTTTACAGTGGCCATGGAAACAGCTGCCCAAGCTTCACCAGAGAGGTGAACAACCTCCTTAACAGTGAGTTACTTAAGAAAGTTAGTGACAGACTCTGTTTGGGCAGCAAGCTCGCCTAGACTGCGTTTCCTATAATGTTTTTTTAAACATGGCAATAATGCCCCCATCCAATGGTTGGATTCTGGAAGTGGTGTTTTTGGGAAGGGAGTGGCTAATGTGATTACAAAATATATTTTATAGACATTTCAGTACAGGTGAGCACTGTTAAATTTCCACGTCACATCGTGTCGGCTAACTTGGCTAACTACTTTTGGTGATAGGGAGCCACGCTGCATGTTCGTAATAGCCTCGAAATCGCTATAACGAGGTTCGTTATAGTGAGGGAGCAGTGTATTAACCCGCCTCTCATTCTGAAGTATGTGGGATTCGAGAGTTTGTAGTACCTGGGTATTGTGATTAGTGGCCAGGGTCACCTGAGCCATTTTTTCTAGTAGTTGGCCAAACATTTCTTTCACGGATTAGTGCTCCCAGGCAGGCTGCTGTTGGCGCTGTGCCATGCTGCTGATAGGGCCTTCCAACCCAGCCCAGTGTTCAATTCCAAATATCAGGCTGAGATCACGTGACCTGTGGAAAATGAAGTTGGCTTTAGGGTCCTTACGAGAAGCTGCACCAAGTCTGCTATTTCAAAATTTTAGATTGCTGTGTAATAGCTACGGATTCCTCAGAATAAAACCCTCAGGGTTACAGAGCTAGTAACTAAGCTGCTATCTTGTCTAGCGCCACTAGTGGCAGCCACCTTTATTGATTGTTTAATAGAATTTGTATTCCATTGTTTGTTGTTGAAAACAATACAATCTTTAATTGGAAAAGGGAAACTGATGTGGGGGTGGGGTCATGACCCAGATGGGTTTTCCACACTGCTGAGTCTGTACAGAGGGCACTGATAATACACCAGGGAAACCCCTGTTGCACAGTTCATGTACCATCCCAACACAGGCCCCCCAGCATGCTTTTAGCCTCCCACCTTTTGCCTCCAACCCTTTGATATGGCATTATTAAAATGGTGTGTCTTGTATGGGTATATGTATATGGTAGTCCTTGATTGACTGTCATATCCAACAATCACTTGCTCTGCACACAGCAGGGGATCCAGTCAGATGGTTAGATGCTTGGCGTCAGGCCCACCCTTCTTCAAGGAATAAGCCAGTTCCTGCAAGCTCCTCTGCAGCAAAGTGTAGCCGGGTCTGGGAATGTTGGACTTTGTGACAAGATACACATGATGTGTGCATATTCTGGGTGCTTTTTGGGCCTTCAAAAGCATCAGTACACAAGCTGACAAAAATATTGGAGTTGCTAGGAGTTTTTATTTATTCTTTTTAACCAGGTGGGTACACTGATCCCAGGGACCATTTTCAGGTAGAACTTAGGCCAAAAAGATGGCACATATAAGGTAAAAAGAAAACAGGTGAAAAAAGATACACAGTACAGTACGTATTTACAATACAAATTAAGTTATATGAGATGAAAGTTAGAGAACTGTGCAAAATGGCTATGTAGTAACCTTAGTGTGAGTGATCATAATGCCCAGAGTCTGTGTGGCAGCACAATATCCAGCGTGTAACATTACAACAAACAGTTTCCAGAGTCAAAATGTTGTAGTAATAACAACAATGTCCACAGTAATTGTGGCACCCCAGTTGTCACAACAAGACAAGAGAGGAAAACATATATTTTGCCCTAGGGCAGGGTCAGTTGATCATCAGGGGGGTCATTTACAGGTGACGGTGGCAGTGAGGTAAGTCTTGTAGTGAGATTTAAATAGGGAGTGGGATCCCAGGGTCTGCAGTGGGGCAGTTAGGCTGTTCCAAAGATTAGGAATCCAGAGGAAAAGGCTTTCTGACCTACAAATGTGGTAACTTGTGGGCACCCTAATGTTAGGTTGGTGGAGGTCCGCAGGTCTCAATAGCATGCTTTAGCCTGAGTAAGGGGGAGAGGGGGGACAGCTCTTTTTATCTGATGGATTTGTCGATGAGGCAGCCTAAGAAGTAATCCCAGCAGGTCTGAGGGGGGAGCCAACTTACGGCCTGGTAGAGGGAACAATGATGTGTAGAGTAAGGGGCCATCAAGGCAAGCCTACAGATATTGTTGAAAGTTATGTTTAGTCTATACAAGCAGGAGGATGACCCTAGTGTGTAGATGGGAGAGTAGTAGTCCAGCGGGGGGGGGGAGTAAGATGCTCTGGACAATGGTGAGTCTGACTTCAGGGGTTATGAAATCCTTGATCCAGTGGCCAACTCCTAGACTCTGGTTAACCTGCTGGACTGAGTCCAATGTGGTTTGAGAAAGTCAGGGAGGGGTTGAGGGTGATTCTCAGATATTTGAAATTAGTCACTAACTCAAGGGGTGAGCCGTCAGTGGATAGAATGTGGAGAGAGGCAGCTTCTCCAGCTCACCTAGCTAGTTTGGGTTTCAATCCAAACAGCATGGCCTTGGTCTTCTGGGCATTTACCAAGAGTCTGTTGGCAAGGAACATTGTTGGGCAGTGCCAACGTTTTCCCTGATAGTGGATGAAAGTTTGGTTGGGGTCTTTGCACTATGGTAGAGAATAAGGTCATCAGCATACACTAGAGATTTGCACATGATGCTATCCCTGGGAAGGGAGTTGATGAACAGGGAAGATAAGATGGGTCCAAGCATGGGTTTTTGCAGGATCCCAGTATGCACTTCTTGTGTCCTGGAAATTGTACCCCTCCCGTGCAGACCACCTGGATGTGCCCCAGAGAGGTAGTCACAAAACTATGCTGTAGATGCAACAGAGCACCCAACCCTGCTCAACTTACCTAGCAGGAGGTTATGGTCTACCAGGTGGAAGGCTTGGTGAGATCCACAAAGATGGCACCAGTGAGACTGCCTTCATCTATGCCTCTGAAAATGTGGTTGGTGAAGCAAGCCAGTGTGGTAGTGGCAATGTGACTATCCCAAAAGCTGTGTTTTTAAGGAGAAAGGAGATTGTAGTTAGACATATAGTCTGAGATCTGCTGGTACACAACCTTTTTGTGGATTTTACTCAGGTGGGAGAGGATGGAGATGTGCCTGTCATTGTCAACTAGGGTAGGATCATTGGGCTTAAATATGGGGACAGCTCAGGCTTGTTTCCAGATGAAGCAAATGGAGAAGGAGGTATAGGATAAGTTAAATACCTAGCCAGAGGTTTGTCAACAACATGGGCAACACGTTTTAGGAATTGCAGGCAAGAGGTCATTGCTGTTGGTGCTACCCTGGTTGGGGAGGGTCATGAGAAACTTATCGGTTTCCTGTGTGGAGATGGCCTTAAAGTGAAAGCGTGGAATGCCAGGGTTGTCAGTGATCAGGCCAATTGCACAACAAATGAGGTCACTGGGGGGATGAGTGGTGATGTAGTAAGACAGGTCCATGAATTTGCTGTTAAGGGCTTTGGTGACTTTGGACAGGTCAGTTAAGGATCCTGTCCTTTTATTTATGGGATTTGATTTGGTCCATGTAGAAATGAAAGAATTCACTGCCAACCAGAAATATTTGGGGTTGCCAAAGTTATGAGACTGGAGGTTTCTGACGTACTTGCCCTTATGGTGATTTAATCTTGTGCTTGCAGAGGTTATGCAGGCGTCTGTATTCATTCCAAAGGGAGATGGAGAGGCAGCTGTATGTGCTGACCATTTGGAATTTCTCTCCTTCATCTTCTTGAGGAGGTCATTGGAGAGCCATCTCATATTACCACCTCGTACTCTCAGGGTGGTTAATGGGAAATGCCTGTTCTAGATTGCAGTTAGGGCTGCAGTCAGGAACCCCAGAGCCGAGCTGACATCAGGCATTGTGTGTTGGGCTGGCCAATTGATTGCTCTAATATCAGAGAATAGATGATGAGCATCAGATTTGAAGAGGTCTCAGAAGATAATCTTGTTACATTTCCAGATGCCCTCAGATTTCACAGTTACCAAAGAGATTGAAATAGATGTCAAAGGCCCTGCACCAGGGTAACTGGAGCCACTTTTACACTGCAGCTCACCTGAGGCATTGCTGTCTTGAATCGGCTTGCTCACCTCTGATGCACTATGCCGCCTTTTCTTTTACCCACTGCAGTTGTGCAGCATTCCTGCTTCCCTTCCCATGCTTTGGGGGCATTTCTGGTGGAGGGGTTAGTGAATGGGAGTGACAAAGTTGCAGGTGAAGTAGCAATTTCACATGCTTGCAAAAAACGCCCCCAACAGTGCACTCTGCTCCGTGTGCCCAACAAACCAGGGAACACTCTGTGCTGCAATGGAGCAGCTTGCAACCCTCTGGCAGCTCTTTTCACTGCCGGTTCTGCACTGGTGCAACTCATCTAAACTGCTGGCACTGGTGCAGACTGATTATACATTATAAGGGCTATCAATCAGAAATCACCCGTAAGAAGGCAGAGTTCCTGTCCAGGGAGATTTCTGCTGCAGAGACTCGACCGGCTCAACCTTTCTGAACTGTTGACAGATTATGCAATCCAATCTGTCTCCAGTCCAGAAGCGTTTTTTCACAGAGTAATTGTGATGAGCTAGCTCGGTTCTTTGCAGAGAAGGTTGCCAGCATCAGGTCCGGAATCGGCCTGGCTCTCTCTACGAGGGGTTGCGGAGGTCGACGGGAGGTGGTGAGCACTCAGTCTGTCTGGACAGATTTCAGATGACCGGAATTCATGAACATTGTGAAGACTGTCCAGATTTTGCGCCCAACTTGTTGTACTTTGGATCCGGGTCCTACCCCCCTTTTAGTGGGGTGTGTAGATGCTATCTGCCCAATCCTAGCTGAAATTGTATGGAGATCCTTGGAGAGGGGGGGGTCTTTACAGACCACCTAAAGGATGCAGTCATTCGACCACTCCTTAAAAAAACTCTCCTTGGATTCTGACGATCCAGCTAACCATTGACCTGTCTCTAACCTTCCCTTTGTGGGGAAGGTTATTGAGAAGGTGGTTGTGCTGCAACTGGATGATCACCTTGTAACTCACAATGTCTATGAAGCTCTCCAGTCTGGTTTCAGGAAGAGGCATAGCATGGAGACTGCCCTTGTTCAGGTACTAAATGATCTCCTAATGATGAGAGATCAAAAGGCTTGTACCATCTTGGTCCTTCTTGATCTCTCAACAGCCTTTGACACTGTGGACCATGAGGTGCTTTTGGAGACCCTGCAGCTTCTTTGTGGACTGTCGGGTACAGTCCTAAATGGTTTTGATCATTCCTCATAGGCAGGGTTCAGAGGGTGGTCACTGGAATTTATTCCTCCGACGCCCTTCCCCTGTCCTGCAGGGTGCCGCAGGACTCCATATTGGCACCCATGTTGTTCACAGTGCATATGCTGCCACTGGAAGATATCATTAAGTGACACAGCTTGAGTTTTCACTGCTATGCAGATAATACTCAGCTGTATATGTCCTTTGTGCCCAGACAGGTTGATGCGGTCTCTGTGCTTAACAACTGCCTCTCTGAAATCAAAGGCTGGATGAGCTCCAGTTGGCCGAGATTGAATCTGGATAAGACTGAGGTGTTGGTTGTGGACCCAGATTGCCCAGGGGTGGGTTTTGGGGCTGGGCACGCATCGGGCCTGTGGCTTGATGGTGTCCAGCTCACTTCCCCAGATCGGGTGCAGAACCTGGGCGTTATTCGTGACAATGGCTTGTCCCTGAAATTTCAGGTGTCTGCTGTGGTTAAATCCTCATTTTGCCATCTGAGGAATATCGCTCAGGTGAAACACCTGGTTCTGCCGGGCGACCTTCCAACATTGGTCCATGCCTTCATTACTACCCGTCTTGACTGCTGCAATGCCCTCTACCTGGGGCTGCCTGGGGTTGATATCCGCTGCTTGCAGCTGGTGCAGAACACTGCAGCCAGGCTGTTGACTGACACTTCTAGGTCCAGTCACATTATTTCTGTGCTGCGTGGACTGCACTGGCTGCTGGTTCAGTGGCGGATTACCTACAAGATGGGCTTGCTTACCTTTAAAGCCCTACACTAACAGGGACCCGACTACTTGAAAGATTTCCTGACTCCCTACTCCCCCAGTCGTCCCCTCTGATCCACTGACAAGGGATTGCCAGAGATTCCCAGGGTTTATCTAAAAACATCTGGAGCTCGTGCTTTCTCATTTGCAGCACCAACCCTGTGGAATTCTTTACCTTATCAGTTAAGAGAATGCCTGACCATCAGTAGTTTTAAATCTTTGTTAAAAACTTATTTATTTTCACTGGCTTCCCCAGACAGAATTTACATAATTTATATTGATGTTTTGCTTGTATATTTATGGTTTATACTTTGTACAGCGCCTTGTCATTGAAAGGTGGTATAAAAATAAAGATTTGCTTGCTTGCTTGCTAAAAGCCTCTTTGGATTCTTCTATCCAAAGTAGATACTGGGGACTATGGAGCTTCAGAGTTTGTGAAAGCTATAGAGAGATGCAGAGCTGACATTTCCTGAAGCATGCTGCAGGAAAGATTCCATTAGCAGACACTTTGTAGGTTCCTAAATTGCACTTCGTGAGAGTTGCAACCATGAGAACAAACCCTGGTCAGATCCAAAACGACTGTAAATCTGACACCAGTTTCATTTGAAATGATACATTTCCATGGCTACATTGTTGCTATATATCTTGTCACATTAATGCATTAGCAGCCATTTTGACTCTGACCAAAGTTTGTAGCTATAAAAGTGACTTTCTCTAGACAACAGGACTTTATATAACAGCACTTACTTATATTCCTGGATTCACTTTCATTTATATTCTGTCTCTCTCTTTTTCTTTTCCCCTCTCTCTTCTGTTCCCCCAGTATATAAGCAATGTAAACAACAAAATTACAAAGGGGACAACTGACTCCTTGCTATTTACATACTGTGTAATTTTACTGGAACCAATCTTCTAATCCAAATGTTATTTCCACACATTTTGTTTGAACCATAAGCTTTTGGAAATTGTGTGTCTACTACAAACATTTGCTGAATAAATTGAGTAAGCAGAGAACACAATAATACTACTGCAACCCAGTTAACTAAGTCCCATTATAATATAACACCAGACACCTCAACTTCTGCAGCACTGATGCTACCAGCATGTACTGTTGAGGGACTAAGACACCACTATTAACACTCCAGTTATAGTGAAGGAATCAAAGCCAGAACAGTCATTCCGTTTTCCTCATTTACTTCCTGTAATCAAGTACTACAGCAGGCAATTTCAAATGTATAATTTATCAGGATTAGGCATCTCTCTCTGTCTAACTCTCTCTCTGACTTGCTTCTTCATGACACCACCATACTTTGCACTGGGTTTACACTACTGTACTGTGTACAGTACATCCAGATGTGTTTTGGGATAGAGCACATTCTGTGACAAAAGCAAAACAAAACACAACAGCTGGGCAGCAGGGGCATGGGGTATGCATGTTGCTACAGATGGAACTGGGCCAGATGTTACAGCACCCTACTGATGACACCTCAGTAAGTATGGGAATGGGAACTTTGATCGAGTGAATGGGCATGGATTCCTTCGGGATAGAGTGAGATGATTGGCAGTGTGTGGGTTTCTTTTCTTGTCAAGGGGGGGTTGGTATTCCTTCAGGGGGATGATTGGCAGAGAGTTGGTTTGTGTGTTTTGTGAAGCGGTGATGGGGTTTCATTCAGGAGGGGTTGGGATGCGGGTTAGCGAATATAAAAGCAGACTCAAATACGGTATTTTAAGCTCATTAGGTCTTGAATGATTAAATAGCAAATCACAGAACATAAACAGTATAGCTATTAGACTGAAGTCTCTCAAATTTCCACATTTAAGATATTTAATAGTATGAGCAAAGAAAATAATTACATCTTCATTTTAATTAAAGTTAAATATATGTTTGGCAGCTTCACAGAGGTTTGTTGATTTAGATAATTTAGCCATAAAGAGGAGGAATGATTAAACTTATAAGTGCATGGAGCAGGCATGGAGTTGCAGTAAATAAGCTCTGTTTGGTAATACCAATAACTCCATCAGTGGAAATGTACTGTTTGTTGGGTTTAACAGAGTAAATAACAACCCTGGGTCAGAACAAAAGGTTGTGCTACAGGCTGTTACCTGCTTTCTTTGCAGCAGTGGGTTAGACACTTCACATACTGTACAGCGAGTACTGTTTATAACAGCTTTTTGTTAGTGTTCCTTATTTATTTACTTTTTTATTTATTTATTCTAGGATTACAAATACCTTTGAGCCAAGGCTCTTTTACAAAGGTTCCACATCAGAAATAACAAACAACAAGGAAGCAACAGTGAAATAACAGTAAACAATTCATGTACAACAGTGCTAGTGAGAGGGGTCAATTATAGGAAGAGTAAAGTGTAGAGGAGGAGGAAAAGTGTAGGTAGTTAACAGAGGCAGCTATAGTAAAATGGTGAACACAGCTAGAACGCATGTGCCCACAAAGGAAATTTATTTTATTTAGTTTATTTAGTTTTTGTTGACCAGGTAAGTGCACTAGACAAATCCTGTCTATTTTCAGGCACGACCCAGGGGAGGGGGATACAGATGAATGCCAACTGACCTTGAACCAGATTAAACTGTTGGTAGTATTTTGTTTAGTGAATGAGGGAAATTTGGCCAGGACACCAGGAAAATTCCCCTACTCTTTTTGATAAGTGCCATGGGATCTTTAACATCTCACTGAACTACCACCAATCCAGACAGATGTGACCTCGGTTTAACGTCTCATCTGAAAGACGGCACCTCAGAAGTGCAGCACCCCTCTCATGCTGCACTACAGTGTCAGTACTGGGATATTAACCCAAGTGCCAGATGTGGGAACTGAACCCACAGCCCTCTGATCTCCCAGCCTCAGAGGCGAGTGTGCTACCTACTGAGCCACTGACACTGCTAAATGGAATGGGTAGGGTCAGGGCGCCCGGTGGTGGCAGAGAAACAGGGATGAAAGGAGAGGGGGAGGATAAAGATGCAGCCAAAGGCATATGTTGAAAAATAAATGGCAAGGAGTGATAGAAAA
This sequence comes from Neoceratodus forsteri, assembly GCA_016271365.2. Taxonomy (NCBI): domain Eukaryota; kingdom Metazoa; phylum Chordata; order Ceratodontiformes; family Ceratodontidae; genus Neoceratodus; species Neoceratodus forsteri. The sequence continues at coordinate 1,455,868,579 of CM028132.1, read as the reverse complement.
GAAAAAGGGAGTTTAGTGGGGGGAGGGGATAAATGCTATAATGGGGCAAGGAGAGACTAATGAGGTGGTATGAAGACCTGGGATTTGAAGTGGCGCCTCAGAAGCTGGGGGGATGGGGACTTGGGGGGAGCCTGGGGTTAAGCAGTATATAAATTAGGATTAAAGCTGTGTAGGTCATCATCTAGGAGAGGCAGTCACAGGAGCTAGAGGCAATGAGATGGGCCCGGAGCCTGGTTTTGAATAGACCTAGTATTGAGGCAGAGGAGATGGTGTGGCTGAGACCATTCATCCATAGAGGAGCCCTATAGGCGAAGGAGCATTGGCCCTGCATAGTTCTACAGTGAGGAACTTGTAGAATCTGGGTTGTCAAGCTCCTGGTGTTCTGTCGGTTGGTGTTTTAATGTAACAAGGCAGTAACACCAGGGGGTGTGAGGCCAAGGTTGATTTTTCCCGCCATAGCACATGTGAGATACTTTATACGGTTGGAGAGTTGGAGCCATCTGGATTGTTCATAAAGGGCACAGGTGTGGGTGAGGCGGTGGGCACCAGCTGTGAGTCGGCATGCTTTGTTAAGTGCAGTTGTTATACGTCGGAGGGCAGACGTCATGGCGGAGCCATAGATAATGGGCCATAATCAATAATTGACACCGCAGAGCTCTGGACGGCAATCTTCAGGGCCTCTGAGGTGAGGTGCTGCCTGCGCTTGTAGAGTAATCCAAGGCATGTGTTGGCAGCTTTAGTCACGCTGTCAGTGTGAGCCATATAGGAGAGATTGGGGTCAAGCAGAATCCCTAGGTATTTGAATGAGTAAACTTGTTCAAGGACAGTCCTCTGCTTGGTGGAGATGACAAGGGGGTGTTGCTTGGAATGGTTATGTGAACTGCAGAATAGCAATGACTTGGTTTTCTTATGACTGAGGACTAGTTTATGATTGGAGAACCATGTTTCAATGGCACTGAATCAGAGTTGGAGGCTGTGTTGTAGTGGTGAAAGATCCTTATGCGTAGAAAAGACAACAGCATCATCCACATACAGGATGATTTGTTCTGAGCAGGGTTGTGGTAGGGAGTTTAAAAAGAGGCTGAAAAGGAGAGGGCCCAGTATGGACCCCTGAGGGACTCCGGAGTGGACAGGCAAGGTGTCTGAGATAGCAATGGCAATTTTTACTCTTTGAGAGCAGTTGTCAAGGTAGCTTCTGAACCAGTGGTCTGAGTCCAGTGCGAGGCCAGCAATGAGTAGTTGGTCATACAGCAGCCGATGATGGACTGTGTCAAATGCCTTTGAGAGGTTGCACTTATACACTTATAAAACTGCTTTATCACTCTAATGAAAAAGCCGAGCACTGCTGCTCATTCTGGAATTACTCTCTATACTTACCGACACCAGGAGTTACAACTACAAAAACACCTAGCCAATTTATATATGTTCAGGGACCATGCCTACTATTCCATGTGAGGATTCATTACATTAATCACAGCGTGTGCACCCAATTATTTCTTAAGATCCAATCAATCCAATCTGATCAGTACTGAATCATATCCATGCCACAAGATGCATGTTTTGTATCAGTGAGTTTGGCTGATGGCTTATTGTGTACCAATACTAACACAATGTTAAACTAGATACTGTCGTCTTCACAATTTTTATTGTGATCTTCATGACAGCCCCTCCTTGATCCAGTCAGGGGTCAAGCTGGTTGGCAATTGAAAGCAGAACTCCATCAGCACTGGGGTAGTCAGGATATCTGAGCTGTTTGTCACACAAAGACTAAACTCCTACTAACCTGTATTATTTCTTTTGGTTTTCTGTCCCATTGTGCTGCCCTCTCATTCTCCCTCTTTAGATTCTGGATGAAGGTGAGAGCACAGCAGGCAGCATGCAGGGGGTCATGTGATCCACCCAGACCAATTGCGAGGGACAAAGGGGAATTTAAAAATGCACTGCAACTTAGACTTAGTGCACATTCACAGTTAAGGCTACTGCTGGCCAGAAGGGTTAAAGCTGTTGCTGTGGCAGTGAATCTTTCTGGCTTTTGTTACAAAAGTATTCTGGGCTGGGGGATCAGACTTTGTTTGGGGAATTCATTCTCTGACGTTAAACTAGCCACTGTAATCTGCACACTTTTTATTGTTATCTTCAGCACAGCTCCCTTCTTGATCCGATCAGAGGTCAAAGTTGGAATGAAAAGCAGAATGCTGTCTGCCCAGGAGAAGTCAGGATAGCTGATTGAGCTATTTGGCACAATAAGACTAAACTCGTACAACTAGCCTGCATTATTTCTTTTTGTTTTCTGTCTAGTTGGGCTGCTCTTACTTTACTATCATGCTGCAATTGACATGCCCCAACTGCTTCTGACTTGTAGATAACACTGTCGTTGCGTGTTTGCACACATACTGTTCAACGCATAATCTCCAGTCCTTCTGGGGTTGAGGTGCTGCTATCTCCATCCATTCTCTCAAACGTGCAGGTAGACCATGTTATCAAAAAGTCAGGTGCAGTTGGGGTGTGTCAATTACAGCATGCTAGCCAAGTGTGCTGCAAAACAGACTGACAATGTTAAACCTCTCACTATAGTGTAATATTGGTGAATTAAACTTGCAATATTATAGGTCAGTGTCAGTGGCTCAGTAGGTAGCACACTCGCCTCTGAGGCCGGGAGATCAGAGAGCTGTGGGTTCAGTTCCCACATCTGGCACTTGGGTTAATATCCCAGTACTGACACTGTAGTGCAGCATGAGAGGGGTGCTGCACTTCTGAGGTGCCATCTTTCGGATGAGACGTTAAACCGAGGTCCCATCTGCCTGGATTGGTGGTAGTTCAGGTGGATGTTAAAGATCCCATGGCACTTATTGGAAAAAGTAGGGGAATTTCCCCGGTGTCCTGGCCAAATTTCCCTCATTCACTAAAAATACCACCAACAGCTAAACCTGGTTCAAGGTCAGTTGGCATTCATCTGTATTCCCTTCCCCCGGGTCGTGCCTGAAAATAGGCAGGATTTGTCTAGTGCACTTACCCGGTCAACAAAAACTAAATAAATAAATAAGATAAATATTTTCTCCCCATTTGGTAGGGCAAGCAGGCCATTTATTATAGTGCACTGCATTTATCTTTCTGTTCTGACATGAATCTGTGAAGAAAAAAAGATTTCCAAACCCTGATTCTCTAGCACATAATCTTTCATTCATGAACTCATGGTTTTATTTCACCCAACAGAGAATTACTTGAGAAGACACTGATCCCCCAACTTGTGCTCACTTCACCAATATAAGCCCTGATAGAAGACAACACTGGCACTCTGACACTCACGCTGCTCCCTCCCACTCAATGTCCCGCCCTTCACTGAGTGATGTGACATACCCTTTGTCACATTAATGTATTAGCAGTCATTTTGGCTTGATCAGAGTTTGTTTTACAGCAGTGGTGACCTAAACATGCTTGGAGCTAAACTGGCACTCAGTGTGCAATGTAAGGGTGTGGTAGCGAGAAAGCGTACTGATTCCTGCAGAACTATAAATCGTTAATTTCTTTGACTGGGTGACCAAAGTAATAGACCAGGGAGGGGCTGTGGATATGGCCTACCTAGACTTTAGCAAGACATTTGACACAGTCCCGCACAAAAGATTAATAAACAAATTAGTCAGCCTGGGAGTGGGTTCCAGGGTGGTAGCCTGGGTAGCAAACTGGCTGCACAACAGGACACAGAAAGTAATAGAGAATGGAACACATTCCGAAGAAAGGGGGGTTACTAGTGGAGTACCTCAGGGCTCAGTACTGGGTCCAGTCCTCTTTAACATCTTTATAGGTGACATTGCAGAGGGTCTGGAGGGAAAGGTATGCCTCTTTGCAGATGACACAAAGATCTGTAACAGAGTTGATACACAAGGGGGAGTAGAAAGGATGAGAAGGGACTTGGCAAGGTTGGAGGAATGGTCAGACATGTGGCAACTTAGATTCAATGCAAAGAAGTGCAAAGTAATGCACCTGGGAAACAAAAACCCAGGAGAAGAGTACACAATAGCAGGGGAGGTTCTAACAACAACAAAAATGGAAAGGGACTTGGGGGTAGTCATATCAGATGACCTAAAGGTGGGTAAGCAATGTGAGAAGTCAGTAAGGAGAGCCATGGGGATACTGGGATGCATAGGACGGGGCATCATAAGTAGAAAAAGGGAAGTAGTTATCCCTCTGCACAGACAGTTGGTGAGACCCCATCTGGAATACTGTGTGCAGTTTTGGAGACCCCATCTACGCAAGGACATAGAGAGGATGGAAGGAGTCCAGAGGAGGGCAACTAAAATGATGCAGGGTCTGTTTCAGAAACCATATGAAGAGAGACTGAGAGAGCTTAATATGTATACCCTTGATGAAAGGAGGGATGGGGGGACATGATAGAAACTTTTAAGTACCTCAAGGGAATCAACAAAGTCCAGGAGGGTAGCATCTTTCAGAAAAAGAGATGTGTAAGAACAAGGGGGCACAATTTAAAGATAGAGGTGGGATGGCTCAGTGGTAATGTGAGGAAATTTTTTTTTCACGGAGAGAGTGGTGGATGCATGGAACCGCCTTCCTGGGGAGGTTGTTGGGTCTAAAACAGTGGGGGAATTCAAACATGCATGGGACAGACATAAAGCAATTGTAGTGGGGGGTTGCAGGAAGTAGGCTGTTGGTTAACTAGAATCTGCAGCTTATCCAGTAGGAAGGGAAATGGGCAGACTGGGTGGGCCAAGTGGTCCTTATCTGCCGTCAAAGTCTATGTTTCTATGTTTCTATTCAACTCCACTGGGTGGAAATGTGGAGCAAACAAAATGCTGCACATTTGGTATCTGGCCACAACCACGACCCCACACAACAGGCACACACCCACATGATAAGAGAGCTGATTGGGCCTTACTGCTTGTCATTGAGGTACACATTAGCCACTATAGTTTGCCTTATGTGGTATATTTCCTTAACAGTGGCATGCAGTTACTTTTTTAGCAAGGCATGCAAGCAGGGGTGCCAAGTATTGAAAATGTTGTGGGTGCTCAGGGCATTTTTAAAAGGTTTAAAAGGCAGGGGGGCTGGGGGCAGCCTAGGCCACTGAAGCAGTAGGATTTTTCATGCTTTGTGGTGTATTTTGGGGGATATTTTGATACATTTTAGAATGTGCATGCTCCTGCTGAGGATGCACGGGTACCCCTGGGGGATCTTGATGCTCAGCCATGTGCGAAGACCCATAAGAGAGTGCTCTGGAGGGATCTTGGATGCCCCCAGGTGTTGCAAGCATGCATGTTTCTCACAAGAGGAAAATCTGCACTACTATACGTAATGCTAAATTGGGCAGAAAGGATTGAGAAAATGGAAGGGAAGAGCAAAAGGTACAGAATCCTTTAATACAGGTTTATTTTGTTGCACAGCCCCACATATACCCCTCCCCCAGGTTTCAAGTACTAGGCTTTCACTTCAGCACTGACACACACACACACACACACACACACACACACACACACACACACCCCTACCTTAGGTACTAGGCAATAGGGCTCCATCTTTTTAGTTCTGAAGTGGGCCCCAGTAATTCGTACATACAACATAGCCATGTACCTTTAATGGCAGGGGAGGAGGCTCAGTTAAAGACGAGGCCCTCCCATAGCTTCCAAAGCTCATACAATGTAATACAATGCACTCTCAGCACCACTTTAGAGCAAGAGGTCTTGTTCTAGGTCCAGACTCATGCATACCACAGAAACCATCCATGTCTTGTGCTGGTGTAGGTCAAAATTAAAAAGCAGCAAAGGAGAAATGAACCACCAGCCCTAAGGTACTACCTAAAACAGCTTCCCTTCCTCCTCTGCTTATGTTTTCCCACTACCTGGCTACTCCAATTACATCTGCCTCCTACACTGGTGTAGGTGTGACTGAATTGCTTGATGTTTGCTGCTTGCACTTATTGTACTTACTCCTGTTTTAATAATGTACTGTATTCCACTTTACTGTAAGTGTGAACTGTATCAGTGCTTTGCAATTGCTTTTATTGTGCATTGTGTCAGTGTATTTCCCTGCTCTGTACCCTTCCACCAGGCTATGCCTGGTACCGAGCCTTGGCTCAGTAGTATGCCTTTTCTGGTCACCAATTTTCAAATAAATAAATCTCCTTTTGCATTTTCAAGGTACGCGCAGGAGCTGAGCTGAAGACTGGATGATTTAAAAACTGTTTAAGGGAGACAGCAGTTTCAGATTCAGGTTTAAGTTGAGGTGGGCTTTAAATAAAAGGAAAAAACTACACCCCAACTCCTTCACTTACTGGCTATTCCTATCTCAAGCACAGAACACTCTGCTCTGGCAGTTTTATATTTAAAAAAAAGATGCTTAAATTGGTGTTAAACGGAGCAAGCTGAGGAAAGGCAGGGAGAAATGTAATTAACAGATAAAGGCCATCTGTAAACATTGACTTACTTACAGTACATGGGTAATGCACAGATGTTCAACATGGTTTACCTATGCCGTGGCAACACCAAAGTCGCAGACATCCTGACATCAACAGACACAATGCAGAGTGTCAGCATTGTGCTATCAAGTATGCTGGTTTGCTTTCCTCGGTGGGGGCTATGCCCACTGAACCCCCCATGTGGGAGGCTCCGCCCCCACCCCTGATATTTATATAACCAACTCCGAGTTGGAGTTTTCTGGGGGTGAAACACCAGGAAATTCAGTGCCACAATTAGTGGGGACCATTATAGCGTCCTGTCGATTTCTGTCACTGTAATGGTCTTTGCTGTAGATGTTTTGTTGTTCAGTTGGCATACCGTTCAACATACCTTAGGCAGTTGTGAACTGTACAACTGTATACAAAATGTCTTAAGGCTGAATGTGAACCAGGTGCCAGAATTGCATAGTGCTGCTTCACCTCTTCAAACTGTCACCGATTCAGTTTCAACTCTGACAGCAGCTAACTTAATATCTAGGATGCTCCAACCAGTAGAAGAGATACTAGACATCAGTGAGGAGTGAAACACCACCAACGCTTATGAATAATAAAATAGGACTACTAACAGAAATCAGAAATGAACTTTCAGATGCAAGGGGAATGGACTGAATACATATAAGACGCAGATAAAAACCTTGGGAGTAGAGACCCAGAATCAAACAAGAGATATTATGGAAACCAGTGGGTAGGGGAGGCCTGGACCACCCCAACCTGTACTTGTACTACCTGGCAGCACAACAGGCCTGCCTGGCTGACATAACTATGGAGAACCCCCATCCAAAAAAGGCCTGGGTCGAATTAGAGGAGTGGGATAGTTCCACATCCTTGTTTGGTACGGTGTTGGTACCTGCTCTGGAAAAAAAGGTGGTAAAACCAATTAAAAATCCCTTTACCTGATCTACTGTGAGAGCTTGGCTGGCAGCACATAGTCATCTAAAATATTCTTTATCATTGTCCATAGAAGCCTCTACTGAACATGTTCTGTGGGATCCAGACCGCCTATCAGCACCAGTTAAGAGTGTTTTGGTGGCCTGGTGGAAAAGTGGAGTTTATTTACTAAAGCACCTATATCAGGAAGGTCACATTACATCTTTTCAGCATTTAATCAGCCGATATGGCCTGCATGCTTCCCACTTTGTAGTTATTTACAAATTTGCTCTAGACTAAGTATTTGTGGGGGACAACAGAGTGAACCGTCAGTCTTGAAACGCTGTCCAATAGAAGAGATCTTTCAGGATAACCTTAGGGGACATGTATCAAAACCCCTTACCCATTGTTACTGGTTACTTCTGGGCACAGTCCCAGATCTTCTCAATAGGCTTAGAAAGGTATGGGGAGAAGATCTCGCCCTGATGGTATTGACAGGAGGGGATGGGGAGAAGCTCCTGAAGAAAGGAAGGAATGAAATGTTCGGTGAGTAATAGATTGCAGGCAGTACATAATAATATACTTCACAGAACTTACTTTATTGCAGTACTAGCGAATAAAATTGACCTTTCAAAGCTGGCAGAGTACCCCAAGTGTAAAGTTCAACCTGGATCCTTTTGGCATATGGTGTGAGCATGTCCCAAGGTGTTATCTTTCTGGAGTGAAATATTTTCCTTTCTATCTAAATCACTTATTTTTTTTTTTTCCCCCTCCGGTCGTGCCTCCGGGTTTGCCACTCCTTCCGGCTGCACATTGCCACTCGTGACCCCCTCGTCATGTCCCCCCTTCCCTCACATCGCAGCCAACCCAGGGGTGGCCCGGCATATCCCTTTGCCAAGTGGATCCCCCTCCTCCGAGGGGGAAGACACCGGGGGGGTGGGGCCCCAGCGTACTAGGCGTCAGTCTCTGGGCGCTGCTGAGGTGGGATCGGAGAGCACAGGACCCCTCGGGTCAGCGAGAGCGGGCAGCCATCATCCGGCGAACCCGGAGGCTGGTATTTCCACTTTTCCTCTGGGGACGTGGTGTGCCACAAGCGTCAGGCGTAGGCCGGACGCTCACCACGCCTCTAATGTCCAGGTTCCTGTAACTGGACCCCGGCCTCCGCCAGGGGTACCATGCAGTGGTCCTGATTACCCTCCCCACCCTGGAGTAGGTGAGCAGTCGTGGGATGCCGAACCTACTCCACCCCAACTGGCTCTCCAGCGACCCGAGTCCGCTCTCGAACCCAGGTCGCCCGGCGGCAAGCGGAACTAACCGGCCATACCGACGAGCCGCATCTAAATCACTTAATATAGTAAAACACCTAGATGTGGTAGATATTTTACTGGTTCCGTCTCGGGGTTACCGGGGGAAGGGGGATTGACTCACCCTTCTGGTGACTGGGGGTTACAGTAGGAAAGTTGGTGTTAGCCCAGACCTGAATGAGAAAATCCGCCCCTATGGTGGCACAATGGATTACACTTCTTCTGAATTACATGAAGCTGGAACATATCCAGTATTCATCCACTAACAAAATGAATAAATACCATCAAATATGGGGTCCCCTTGAAAGAGCTTTGGGCATGGATTGATTGCCCACCTTTTGACCAAACTCATTAATTTCCTCTGGGATATACACTGACATCCCATGTGACCATACAATGTACATGTGATTACAGCTGTCCACTCGGTGTTTACCAATGGGTGCATTTGAACTTACTTTGCCAACTTTCAGTGTAAATAACCAATGTGATGAGATAACTTTTTAACTTAACCATTTCTCCCTGCTATAGAAGTTGATCTCATGTTGCAGTATATTATTTCTGTCATGTTTTGTTGACTTTTTGTTAAATAAAGTTTACACAAAACAAAATCTTGGGAGTCTGAAAATCTTGAGTGACTAACAGACACACACAAAAAAATCCCAAATTCAAAATATGGAGAATGACATTTTCCTTCTCTAATGGAATCTTTTTTATTAAGGGAAGACACTCTGGTATCCAACTCAAAAAGAAGACGCATAAACGGCAAGAAAACTTCACTTGTGTATGGAGAGAAAAATGTTTCTACAAGAGACTCCAGTGTGCCGTGAACAATAAAGTAACAAAGCAAATATTGAAGTAATAACAGTAACTTAAAAATAATAATACAGTAACAGTAATATAATAAAAAAAGTGAATTAAGTATAAAAGGTTTAGCAAAATCGGACCTTAAGGATAAGTAAGACTATTAACCGGACAGAAAAATGACTTAGAATGGGAAATTAAGAACAATAAATATAAATATTAGAATTTATGTGGCTCAAAAGGGAACTGGACCAAATGATACAAGAGCACTCAATGCAAAAACATAATTTTTTAAAGCAATACCAGTCCTCGCAGACCCGATAAAGCATTTCCCTGTAGTGCACCCACTTTTTCCCTGTAAAACCTTGATGAAATTCTTGTAGATTTTCTCGTATGTACCAACATATTGAATTGTGCATTTTTTAATGTGTCAATAAAATCATATCACTACAAATAATGTTTAGGTGTGCTTTATTGATATAAAAGTTCATTAAAACAGTATTTTGCAGCATAGCTCTGACAAAGTTACCCCCCCCAAAAAAAAAACACAGACACATAGAAATAATTCCATTACAATTTTTGTTTAATTGGTAGCATCATGAACATACTGTAACATTCAATGGTTGACGTAACCCCCACCACCAAACACAATAGTACTCAGTGGTTGAGGTACCCCCCCAGCACCAAACACAAACAGCTGGCATTGTTTTAAAAGTCAGAGCAGCTTGCTTATGCTAATACTAGTTTGGCCTGCCTGGTCCCATTAACCAGTTCTCCCTGGGGGGAAAAAACTGGTGTTTGTTGCAAGAGAACATTGCACGCATGTAGCCAGCCTTTGCAACTTTTTATTTTACACAATTGCATTTTATTTTAGCGATAACACTAGCACACAATTAATGAGAAAGCAAAGATAACTACATAAACTGATAATAACCACAGGAGGGGAATCATGGAACCTGTATTAATTAATTCTACAGTAGGCTTATGTCAGCCATGCTTCTTTATAATAAATAGCAGTAAGGAAAAGGTTGTAACTGATCTGCAAAATATGCAGGCATGTGGAGGAATGAGAAATACTCTTGACTGTCATGCTGCATGTTTTCTGTCTTTGAGTGCAACTCGTTTACAGAATTCACATAATTTATGCGCTAATTCAGTCTTTCTGCACACAAAAAAATAGCAAACTCAGCTTGTTGCCCATTCCATTGCTGTCCAGTCACAACACCCCCCAATGCTTCAAATACTTTTCCAGGTCACAGACTTAAAATTGTCAGTTTTTTTTAAAAGATGATGTCAAGCTCTAGGCTGGTCACCATGCAAACAGCAACATAAAACAAAGAAGTGCAGCTCATGAGGTGATATTTTAAGAACACTGTGTTTCGACTAAGTTAAGTTTTGCACTAATTTGTTCAGATCACCACTTGGCCATGCTTTTCTCTAACCTGCTGGGTGTGGATACACCATCTTGTCCGTCTCTCTCGGATTTGCAGATTTATTTTTAAAATAAACTAACCTGCAAGCCACAAGTTTTCTTTTTTTCAAGATGGGTTCAGGTGCTGCTACTCCGGTACCACTAGATGCAGTTCAGCTGACTCAGAATCATCGTTTAGAGGGTGTGGGACCATGAGGTGGCTGTTTGGATCGGGGCAGGAGCAGCAGCTGAGCTTGTTGGTCTATGGTTAGAAGATCCAATTTTGTCCTCATGAGGGGCAGCTAAATGGCCAGCATACTGCTTCATTTATTTATATTTATATATGTATATTTTGAAGTCTGAACTTAGAAAAACTTTGTTAGAAAACTCAAACTGTAAATGTTATGTGTAATGTATATTTATACTTTGTTACTGTCTTAAATTTTGTATGTATGTTTTGTACAAACTGGTTGTTTATGAAAGTGGGCTTGTCCCACAGACTTACCAATATAAAAATAAATAAATGAAATGAAAATGTATCCCGCTAGAGGAAACACAGGCCGCAAACAATCAAGTGTTGCTCAGTGTAGCACAGTTAACACAATACCAATCAAAGGCCTTAGTCTGGATCTCAGCAGCTGTGAGATTCTCAGCGACCGTTTTCCTGCAGCTTGCATCCATTTCCCCTGAGATGTTAAACATTAAGTATTTTTTTCCCATAGCCCATTTCTAATCTAAAAACCTTGTGAAAAGGAATCCCCATAGATCAGGGAGCACTGCAATACAGCCTGGTGACACACAAGTTAGGTTTGAACCCCCGCCTGACCATTCTGACCCCCTCAGTCGCTACCTCCTTCCTTTCAGTTGACTTATCTGAAGTCGAAAAAGCACTGGACAACAGAAAATGTATGTAGGGCTCAACTCCTCACTTTGCTCTGCCAAACCACTACGACCGATCACAACATCACTGGACAAAATCCAGTCATATTTCTGGCTGGCTGCTGTTGCTGGTCTCAGTCTGTCTCCTCGATCCAAGTGGGCTGCTGCTGATCGCTGCTCTGAAGAAAGTCAGTCTCCCCACAACTTGTCCATTGCAGAGACTGGTGCAAATACTGCTGTACCAGTCATGATTGCTAGTTTATCTACGTACTCAAACACAGGTGCAGGAATCAAGAAGCTAAAACGCTCCCTTTGTATTGCTTTTACTGGTGCCGTATTTTAAATGTTTGGAGCTCCACCCACTGCCCAATCAATGGCAGCCAGAAGAATTGTGCATGGCCAATTGGCATCTCTCTTGCTGTTTTCTGCTTGATTCAATCCTAGAGTTGCATGCCTTGGCTCCTTTTTCCAAGGCAGTGCCATTTGGAAGGCCAGCTGCACAGCGTCACCATTGTCTAGGAAACCAGATGCAACTTGGAGTGTTGCATGACAGCCAATGTTGGAGCACCGCTTCCAGTCCCCATTGATGCACTCCAGATGTACTGATTGTACAGAGATTAAAAAAAATTAGCTAATACATTAAAAGTAATTTTTTCTGGGGCATGCAAGGCATGCCTTGGATACAGTGAATGCATGCCACTGGCCAGTTGAAAGCTGAAAGCCCAGCAATTTGGATTTGAATAGAACTGTGGAAGAAAATAGCAGAACAAAAGGCCCTGGGCTAGCTTTTTCCACAGGGGATTGGTATCAGGGATGTCTCTAGGGACAGGCTAGGAGTTAAATAGGTTTATTCTTAGAGTGGGGGACCCCACCCCAGCTAAGAAACTTGGTAGTTAAATATTTTTAAAGTGAAACACAGCAAGCCAGACATTTCATTGGAATATCTGGAACACAACATAGACAGCCAGTAGGTCCCTTGCAGCCATGTGACAAAGGCCAGCCACTCACAGTAGGGAAATCAGAGGCAGCATTTTGGAAATTGCTTTAAAAAAGCCCAGGAGAGGCTTGTGGTACTCAGGCCTGTATGTGATGCACAGCTGACCAGATTGGACCCCTGTTTTGCATTCCATCACAAAACAGATAACAAGCATTTTAATTTTCTGGACTCTAACTTCAACTGCACCAGAGCAAGGTAGAACTATATGTTAGATTTTAGAAAAGTTAGTGTACTGTATTTGTATAGTTGTCCAACTTTTCTATTCTCATATTTTGTAATCAAATTTTTAAATGCTATTTTTATGTTGGCTCGTGCATGCGCAGCCAACATATTGTGGTAGTAGCAGATTTGGAGGCGCGGCCAGTGTTAGGCGAATGCAGGCCATGCATCAGTAGGTGCATCCCTCATTCCCCAATCAGGCAGCATTCAGGCGCCACATCAGCAATTTGGAATGTGGCCACCAGATCTAACAAAAGTTCTGCTGCAATGAGAGTGGAGCTCTCTTGCAGTGTGATCACAACACGCCTCCTGATGTGCATGCAACAGTGCCACCGCCTCCAGTCAGAATGCCGATGGGGGAGCCCACTCCCCGTCAGCATAATAACCCCCCTCCCATTTACAATGTATGCTGAGGGGGTGACCAATCCCCTTCTGCATCATGTGCACCCCCCAGCAGTTTTTCTTTGCCAACGGGGGCCCCAATTCCTGTCGGCTTTAGTGCCCGAGAGATGTTGCCATCGGGGGAGCCCACTCCCCATCGGCATTATGTAACACCCTCCCGCTTTTGTTGTGTGCTGACGGGGGTGCCCAATCCCCGTTGACATAATGTCACCCCCTTTGTTGTGTGCTGACGGGGTGCCTAATACCCGGCCAGCATAATGTAACCCCCCTTTGTTGTGTGCCGATGGGTGTTCCCAATTCCCTGTTGGCTACAGATGACCCTCCCGAAAAGAGGCCTGTTGGCATGCTGGGAGCCCACCCCAGCATGCCACATGCCCTGTTAAAAAAAAAAAGGTCCCGCAATGTTTTTGTTTTTTTACCCTGTCAAAAGAAACGGGTCCTCGTGGTCTCCTGCCTCCCCACAACCTGCGCCCACCCATTGTGCACCCTGCCTCCACACCCCCCACCCCATACTTACCTCTGGAGTTCAGCGTGATGATCTTCGTGGACCGAAACACATCTGTACTCTTCAAAGCTGACCGCTAACTGAGGAAATGCCAGTAAGCTGTATAATGAAATAAATAGGTTTTTTCAACTTTGATGCATATCTCAGGCATTTTTTGGAATTTTGGCACTAAATTTTCAACATGGGGTTTTTGGGACCCCTTCTCATGAATTCTGGCACTGTCATGGCATTAATCGGACCCGAAAGGTGATTTTGCGGTCACTGCATGGAATCACCTTTCAGGACAGATTAACAAAATGACAGTGCCAGTGTTCATCAGGTGGGCTCTTATAAAGCCTATGTTGCAAATTTGGTGGAAAAAATCCCAAAAATGACTGTTTTATGAGAGTGCATTGTGCAGTTTCCACGCACGCTCGTAACTTCGTGAATTTGTAATATTTTCACTCCAGATTTTCAAGATTGGCATTTTTCCACACCTCCTTATGAACAGTACAGCCGTCATTTTACATATCCTGGCCAAAATGTGTTTTCGCACATCCAGCACAGAATAGCGGGATTGCTGTGTAAAATCAGTTTTTGGGACAGTTTCAGGAAATGACAGCAAAACTGTTCATGAGCAGAAGTCCTAAAATGCCTATGTTGAAAATTTGGTCACAAAATTCCATAAAATGACTGTGTTACAAGCGTGCATTGCGCAGTTTCCACGCACCTTTGTAACTTCGCAAATTTGCACTATTTTCATGTCAGATTTTCAACACTGGCATTTTTTACACCTCCTTATGAACAGTACAGCTGTCATTTTTCACATCCTGCCCTAAATATGTTTTCGCATCTGTGGTGCACAATGGTGTGGTCACTATGCAAAATCAATGTTTTGGACACATTAACAGAATCACACTGCCACTGTTCATGATGGCAGGTCCCAAAATGCCTAAGTCAAAAAAGTGGTTAAAAAATTCCAAAAATAATTAGATTATGGACATGTGTTGCACAGTTTCTATGCATGCTCACACCTTCACCAATTTTTCATATTTTCACTCCAGATTTTCAACGTTGCCATTTTTTTACATCTCCTCATGAACAATACAGTTGTCATTTTCCACATCCTGACCAAGATGTGCTTTCATCCCTGTGTCGCCAAATGGCATCGCCGCTGTGCAAACCACCTTTCAGCTAACAAACTGATAGTGTTGCTTTTCATGAGGGGGGCTCACAAAAAGCCCATGTTGAAAATTTGGAGTGAAAATACCAACACACACCTACGGTGTTAGGGTTTCCATTCTCCTATACTGCACCCACCTCAGTGTATTTCCTTATGTAATGGGGTAAGTTATAATGCCCAAAGACCCCAAAGCACACCACAACACTTGTCAGTATCTACAGGGTAGGGTGAGGTGAAATGGCATGAGCGTTATAGCTGATGACCCAAAGGCACACCCCAATGCTTGTCAGACTCTACAGGGTGGGGTTGGGGTTGGCATCATTTTAATACTTCACTGCCATTCCTATTATGCATCTCTAACTCCAGCACTACCAATGCCAATGCCAGCGAGACAACATTCGGCACTGACAAATGCTTGTTATGTTAAATTATACTATCTATAGTAAAGCCTTTTGGGATCATTTTCAAATACCTCTGAAATTGTCTGTGCGTGTGAGTCTGGGAGGGTTTTGTTCAAACAATACCACACCTGATCTAACACTTAAAGGCCACAAGGTACCAGGAAGGGACACAAGAAAGGGACTATGCGAGTGTAAGGTGGAGATACGCGAGGTGTCTCAGAGTGGGCTGTGGGGTTTGAACCAGTCTCTGCATTTCTCTGGGAAAAGACACATATAGGTTGTATAGGGCACCCTGAAGACCTATACATGCCTGTGGCTTTTCAGGTTCACTATGCAGTGGCCAGTAGGGTCCTCTCCCAGGAGCTCAGACTTGAGGTTGTATTTGCATCCCTCACACAGAGAGAGGGACCCTGGGATTCCCTGTGGATGCTCAGTTGTAAATCCAGTGAGTGCTCTGGAAGGATAGGGGAGGGGTTCCTGACCCACACCACCACAGGCTGCACTTAGGGGAGTTTGCTGTGAGTGCAGCAAATCCATCCCCACAAGCATGGGCCTGTGACAGGGGCAACTGGAGGATCTTAAGGTCTGGCAGAGTCTGAAAGAGAAGTCAGGTTTGGGACCAAGAACAGTAACCATCTAAGGGTTTGAATCTGCTCTGATTCACCAAAGTGTCTCGTGTGGTAATCTAGTCTACCTTGCTAACTAGACAGAGAGAGAGAGAGAAAGAGAGAGATATTTTTCTGTGGGTAACCTACTGTTCAAAACAATTTTCTTTTTATTTCTGTAGAATTACTGTTCTCCGTAGTCCTTGTATAGTATCCTGTATTATCTGTGTAAATATCTGGAAGCATTAAAATATTATATTGTTATACACTTTATGTGTCTGTGACTGAGTCTTTTGGGGTACAATTAACTGATCTATGATTGACAAAACTGTATTTCTGCCTCTGAAGAGAAGGATGCCATTACCATATTCTGTTTCTAAAGTAAGAAGTTCTCACCTGTGACAGAGAGAGTTGAGTTGGTTGCCCTTGAGCAAGGAGCACTGTATTGTTTGTGAGTGTTTTTGGTGGTACTTAGACCTAGAGATACCCCAAGAGAGTGTTTATACTGGGTGGTGCAGGTACTGATTACCTTTGCATGTGTCTGAAGGGATCAAGAAAGCTGGCAACACTGACAAGCTGAGTCGGGGAAAAGACCCATCTGCTGCACCCACATTGGTGCAAATTATTCACCGCATAAAAATTAGATAAACTGAACAATGGATTTTAACAGGCCCAATAGACAGAAACTAATACAGTGAAAAATAAGAAAATGTTAAAAAATCCTTACAAGTAACACCACAAACAGTAACAAGATGCTTCCATAAACACTTGAAAAAAATTTATAAAACTAGATTACTTAAAATTCTCTTTCTGGTCACAAATGTGCAGCAGATTGGGCAGCAGCTCTGTCTTTAGAACTGTATTTTAGATTGTGGGAGTGTCATGTGACTTTCCTGACCAATCACAGCGCTTCCTTCAGTTGCACATGAGGTACTATTATTTTCATATGGACGTCTCACGTGCTGAACCACTGTATCGGGCTTCTCTCTGATTGCTCACAACGTCAAAACCGGGAAGAAAAAAGTAATAAAAACAGTTACACAATCTATAATAATCTTATGGGTCTGGTTAGTGAGCTTCTTATGAATCTAAGTAAGAGTGTTGCCTTCTGCATCCTTAGGGTAGCAGACACGCTTACCTTTGATTCGCAGTTCTCTCATCCTAAGAACACATGAAACAACATTCTTTTATCCATAAGAGGCCCTCCAGTCGGACTCATAAACGTATACACTGCAGCAGTTTGCTGGCACATCTGAAGAAACTGGTTGCTGTGGAGAATCATGTGGTCAGATAAAGCAAAAGGGCTCAATAATACCTGGGATAATCATCATTCTATGGTCAACAGCAGTCGGTTCCCTTTTTCTACCTCTCAATTCTCTTGGACTAAACTGTTACTGCCACACTATCTTAGGTGTGGGACAGGCTATGTCACCCTGGTGCCTTGGGGATGGAACCATGTAATTTTTATTTTATTTATTTATTTATGTAAGGCCCTGAAAAAGAGGGGCTTATAGTCCCATTCTTAGGCATCCTTCCCCCACCCCCAAGAGCTAGGAAATGGGTTTAGTACTCTGGGGATATTGCTCTGGATGCCTCAAGGTGGCAGCAGAGATTAGGTTAGGAGGGTGTATTAGGGGACTAACAGACAGTATCAGGGCCTTTCCAGCCCAGGCATTAGGCCTGAGGCTGGAGGGGGAGGCTTGAAGCGTAGAGTTAGAAGCAGGTAAGGTGGACAAGTGAGGGAGCTTGATGGTCCAGAATGACCAGTGGGGAAACCCTCCAAAAGAGTACAGTAAGGATGGCTTTTTTTCCCATGTGCCATGGTCGACAAGGAGAGGGGGCATGGAGCTCTGTGGGGAAAAGTTGGGTAGCCAGGTCCTGCATTGTTGGGGCAGGGGTGGTAGGAGGCTTTAGCAAGCCAAGAGAGAGTAGGAGCCATTAGGAAGCCTGTGTATATAGCACCCCAGGTTGCCAGGGTTGGGAGGGCAGTAGCAGGGCCCTCCCAGGAGGGTAACCAGTGGCAGTGGTTCCTCTCACATCTGGCATGGCAGGGTGACCTGGGCGGTATAGGGAGCGGGGGGGGGCCTTTCACCCAAGACATGGGCCTGCTTGGAGGGGTAGGTCCTGGGGTGCCGGTACATTGAGGTCAGTGTGGTTCACAGGCCAAAAATGGCACACCATGGAGGGTAGCCCCAGTGCTGGAGCTTAATTCAAGCCCAGGTGGTGAAAGCAGGGATGTGAGCCTGGCAGGGACCCCACAGGAACTAAGACCAGCGGACTCACTGGAGTGATTTTGGGCCATGTGTGGCAAGGCAGGTACTGAGGCAGAGCCGAGCGAAAGGGCAGGTGTTGCCTTGGCAACGGGAATAGTGCCAACTTTGTAAGGGGATCAAGTCCTGGGTCATCAGGAAAATCCATGGTTGCCCCTGCAGCTTGGGTCAGCACCCAGGGAACCAGGTGGGGAAGGCTGCTTACTTTCCTGCACCAGAGTTAGGGGGGGGGCAACCAGTGCCAGTGTGAAAGAAGGTGACCCAAGGAAGAAAGAGAAGGTTGGCTTACCAGATCCAATGAAGCCAGGAGATTGCAGGGATCTGAGTTCAAGTAGGACTCGAGTAGAGCACCCGAAAGGGATAGTAGGCATCAGAGAATCCTTGCTTGTGTCTGCCTCTATTCATCATTTCTGCTGCCTTATTTCATCAAGCCAGTATTGTGAAAAGGTGAAATAGCCCCTTGAAGCTGCTTTAATTATTTATAATGAAGTATGTGACCTGTGTACCGCTTGGAATCATTTGCAGTACAGGTGCAGAATAAAAGCCAGTTTGGGAAGGAAACAGTGGTTTGTGTATTATTTGACTGAGAGGTGGAAAGAAAATGAAATGAAATTCTTCTTTTCCTTTGCATCTGCAGTCTAATTAATTTTTTCATGAGTTGCATTCCAGTTGCATTATCCATCCAGCCTGGTGGGGGCCGCGAGGGCTTCTGAGACAGCCGAGGTGCAGTGGGAGGTCCTGGTCCAGTGGACAGCTTCAGGGAAGAAATCAAATATTGAGAGAGACGGGAGGTAAAGTGCACAGCTGTAGAAGATGCCAAGCAGGTAGGAGACCCACTGTTTCCCTACTGTGCTGAGGTGCACATGTCTTGAATGTTAGTGCCTAGGAGTGATCTCCCACTTTCTGCCTGGACCATCTGTGATTGTGAAAGTATGCCCCTAGATGGGGGGGCAGGAAGGGGGGTTACACTGTGGGTACTCATCCAGGATGTTCCCCGAACCCCAAAATGCCACCAGACCCCAAGCCTTGCGGTCTGTGGCAGTGCCAGGCTTCCTGGCCTGGTTGGGCCCTGTTGCGCAGTAAACAATTGCTGTGGGAATAGGCCTGGCCTGCTGGTGCGATGTGCACGCATGACTTGCTGGTCACGTTACTCTCGGGCAGGGTTCCAACTGGAGGATGGGCAAGAAGAAGCTATAGCAGCTTCAAGCACAGGCGCCATCTCAGAGAGATTGGAGCGAGCGGAGATAAGGGAGTGGAGGCCGCCAGTAGCAAGAGAAATATCGATATAGAGAGGAAAGTAAAAGGGACTATTTTTCCTGAGCACATTTGCAGCACAGGCAAGTGAATTGGGCTGCACACATTTAAGCAAATGAACTGTGGGCTCACTGTGAGTGTAAAAACTGGGAGGGAAAAAAATCGAACACAGGCATCCACATTGGACTGGCAGCAGGTGGTAGCAGGGGAAATGTAGAGAGGCCTGAAGTGACCCCTGAGGAGGAACCCCTGGCTGCAGTTCCTGCCTCACTGCTCTTCTGGTTCTGGAAAGCTGGAGGAAAATGCAAAGGACATGAACGTTGTGTGATGTGTGAGTTCATGGGGGAGGCAGTAACCAGGTTGCCTATATGCCCCTATTGTATAATCAGTCTGCCACTAGTCCTGAATAGAGGAATGTATGCTCCTAGTTCCACCACCAGCTTGTTTATATCATAGTCACCAGTCAGTGGGGATTCAGAGGGGTTTGAGAGACTATCCCTGGGAGAAAGCACCCATGCCCAGGTGGATGGGACCCGAAGCGAATCCCTGGATGTGGTCGTGGAGGTTGTAGAGGAAGAGGAAGAGGGTGCAGGTGCACCAGAGAGGGAAAAAGGTGACGGGGAGCACAGCCCTCTGCCCCACTCCCTGCTGCAGTCTACCCACTATACCACTTGCAGAGGGAGGGAAAGGGGCATCAGACAACTGGTTAGGGATCCTCCAGGGCCCAGGGAACCCTTGCCATGGTTCCTGTCTGGCAGTAGCCCCCAGGCCTTATCAAACAATTCAGAGCCTGTCTTAGGAGCCAAGTTCAGAATTAAACTGATGGAGAGTGGCACTGAGCCTGGGCCTGCACCAGTGTCAGCCAAAGGGAGTGTTAGTGGCCCACAAGACATAAGGGAGCTGGACGAAGAAAAGTATGTTGGCAGCCAGTTCCAGGACCATATGGTGGTCAGGGAAATCCCTAAGCCTTACCACTGCCCAGTTATCACCTTTGGAAATAACATCCCACAGTTCCTGGTCTGGACTAAGACCTTCTGGACCAGGATGGACAAGTTGAACACAAATGACCCTTGAATCTGAAGTATCGACAGGAGATATGGCTACCAATGGAACAAGCCAGGAGGGCCAGTGTGAGGGACCTGCCTGAGTGGGAGTCAGGCTGAAAGGTGAGTCTGTAGGATGCTACGGGTAGAATATCCCAATTTGAATTATCCATATGTGCCAGAACGGATTTGGGACATCACTGAGGAGATGAGGGAGGACTGGATTTTCAAGGAGCAGGTGGAGCAGTTGAACAATCGTCCAGGTGGAGGAGGTGCACCATCTCAGCAGTTGTTCCAGTGGCACATTTGATGTGTTGCACAGGGACCTGGTCTGGGACTAACTCTATCCATGCATTTTGCTATGGTCCAGGACTTTTTTTATTTTATTTATTTAGTTTTTGTTGACCGGGTAAGTGCATTAGACAAATCCTGCCTATTTTCAGGCACGACCCGGGGGAGGGGGATACAGATGAATGCCAACTGACCTTGAACCAGATTAAGCTGTTGGTGGCATTTATAGTGAATGAGGGAAATTTGGCCAGGACAATGGGGAAATTCCCCCCTACTCTTTTCAATAAGTGCCATGGGATCTTTAACATCCACCTGAACTACCACCAATCCAGGCAGATGGGACCTCGGTTTAACATCTCATCTGAAAGACAGCACCTCAGAAGTGCAGCACCCCTCTCATGCTGCACTACAGTGTCAGTACTGGGATATTAACCCAAGTGCCAGATGTGGGAACTGAACCCACAGCCCTCTGATCTCCCAGCCTCAGAGGTGAGTGTGCTACCTACTGAGCCACTGACTTAACTGGGACACGGACCAAATACTACCTTTTGGACTGGGATTCCTTTGAAGACGTGACCACTAAGCCAGATCCATCATATTACTTCCCTCTGGGGGGGGCCTGCAACTTAGGTGTTTTGGTTTGAAACTTATGGACTGCGCCAAGACAATTGCTCCACGGAACTGATGTGGTGACTATATACAGTTTTCTTAAAATCAAGCTCTTAGATTTGAAAAAAAAACGAAAGGTTTTATAATGTTAATGTTTTTGATCATGATAAAATTTGTTTGAGGGACTGGTGAGAGAATGTGTGTGGGAGTGAGTGGCCTGGGGTTGTACACAGTGAAACTTATTTTAAAATTCAGTGGGAGGTATTTGGGGAGTGACTAAACAGTTTTGTACCTCATTATTGCTGTTAGCGAATGCTTAATAAGAAACATTTTGAAATGTTTAATCATTATGAAAAGTGATTTCAATTGCTGTTTAAAGAAATAATGAGGGGCGTGGCTAGCACTTTAGATTATCTTCTGGTGCAGGTAGGATTTAAGGATTTTCTACATTTTTATTTTGAAGGTATCTTGGGCTAGGCAGGTAGGTTGGGTGGTTCCTGGTGGCCAGGTATGGTGTGTCTATTCTCGGAAGGCTGGGGAGTGCGCATACTCAGTCTGATGGGAGAAGACCATCACTGGGCCCTTGCCATCATTCTCAGGAGGGAATAATCTCCTGGGTGGGGGAAGCGTGTAAGCCCCCTGTAAAAGAGGGGCTTACCCAGGGGGAAGTGAAGTGTTCAAACAGTCACTATATGGTGTTATTTCAGTGTTGCAGTAGCAGTCAGTGTACACTTCCTGCACACTTCATTCCATAGTGCAGTCCATCAGTGTTTAATTAGTGCACTTGCAGGTCTCTGTTGGGGTGCATGCAGTGCTGACACAGTGTGTGAGAATTATGTTAATTAGCACTGCAATCACACTGCAAAAGTACTGCAATTAGCAGTGTTTTGTCATCAACAGTGCCTGAAGAAGTGTTGGTGCAGCGATACTGCCTGAAGCAGTGTTGCAATGCTTTTTCAGTGTGTGCGAATTATGTTAATTAGCACTGCATCAACACCCGCAGTGCACTTCCGTGTGCAGTGTGGTTTTAGTAGCACTCCTGTCAGTGGTGTTGCAGTGTATTAGGCTGCATTAAAGATAGCGTTGCATAAAATTCAACAAAAGCACACAAGTATTCATCATAATAAGAATTAGCAATTAGAATTAATACGAATTATCAAGTTTTACCATTTCTTGCATGTTAATTATGGGCAGACATTTGTTGTACGTCCATCAGCGTGCCTGTGCTGATTTTGATAGCTATAGAATTATTCAGACACATAAACAAGCTTGAAAATGTACACAATGCTGTTGTATGATTGCCATTGGTCCAAATCACAGGAAAGTCCATATCTGTGTAGCTGTATCCTGCATGAAAAATATTACATGTCCTATAATAGAAACAACATTTACTGAATGTTTCAAAAAAAATACACATTTAAACACCATAAACTGTACCATGGCCTGCAGCGTGTGCAGTATTGTAAGCAGCACTCCCTTCGGCCATCTATTCTGCCCTTGTCTATCCACGATATTTGCTTTTGCTGCTCCTTTACACAGAAAGTTAGTAGTAGGGGAGGCAGTATAGAGCAGTGGTTTAAGGCTCTGAGCTGCAAACCTGGAGACTGGGGTTTGAATCTCACAGCCCACACTTACATACTGTAAGACCCTGAGCAAGTCACTTAGCTTCCTTATGCTCCCAGGTCGCACCTGTAAGCAAGCTTTCAGCTTAGTGTGTCTCTCCTCCTGGTTAATAAAAAACAAATAACCATGGCGAGATAGTCCATAGGAACAGTTTACCAGCGCTGCTGAACCACTTGTAAGTGCATGCTCAGATGAACAGAACTGCTTCAGCTGATCATTGGCATGTATACATGCGGCTAGGAGTTACTGGGTAATTCTGTTGTTATCCGGTAACACTTGCGTGCATGTAAACGTAGTGAATGTGTCCAAATAAGCAGTATCACCCAGTTGAGAGGAGCCCTCAGTTCAACATAACATTACCTTTTGCTCTGAAATACACTGTAAGGTGTCTTTACACCTGTGGGGGTGTTTACTGCTTATAATATAATAAGCCATATGACTCCAGTTCAAGTCGCCCAAAGTTGAGACCCCAAAAATTATAGAGACACTACTTCAAAAATGTGGGCTGCATAAGTAACTGAAACTTTAATTAAAATGGTGCATATAGCTACCATTTTAGGGTCTCCCCAGTGACTCCTCCATCACAGTATTAGTGTCCTTGTGAAGCTTAAGAGATGAGACTAACACAGTTAAACTTGCAAAAACCTTGTAACCTGTCATGAAATGGGAATCTAGGAGTCTAAATCTCTCCTGCGATTTCTCACAGTCTGCCACATTCTTCTTACTTCAGTTTGGTTTTAAGGTTTTCTTTAACCTGGGTCTTTGTCTTTATGATTCCCTTTCCAGCTCCAAAAAGTGACTACAGCTATACAGTGCCTTTTCTCAGGCAAAAGCACTAAAAAGTCTTAAAATGGGCCAGGGCATCCTATTTTCCTCTCCCAGGCATTCAATTACGATAAATCTTCTTTATGTGCCACAACTCTCCAGCACTTAATATGGATCCCACCTAAACAGTGACTTATCTTTCAGCACGCCGACTAACACTCCGCAACCAGAAAAACACACGCAGCTGAGCCGAGAAGCACTGTGGCCTTTTAAACACAACTCCACACTGTCAGGAAACTTCTAAAAAATATACAGTGCCTGAACAAAACAAAAGCTCCACTCGAGTGGCTCATAACGTGAGCGAAGAAAAAAATCTGTTGCCAGTTAAATACTTACAAAACCGACCAGCAGCGTGCTACATGCACTTAGAACTGCACAGTGTCCATAAGCGTAGCAGCACTTAACTTCTAAGCAGAGTGCAATTTAAACAGTTGTTCCATTCACCAGTGTAAAATAAAAAAATGCGGCTTTTTTAGCAAAAAAATTTACAAGCAGCCAGCCCACTGGAGCAAAGGCATGGCTGTGGTGCAGACAACCCGGGTTCAGGAATGGATCTGGGTGTTGAAGCTCCGGTCAGGGATAATGGGATGGAGCATCCATAGGACTGCTCTCCTGCTTCGGGGGGAAGGGGGCTGAGTGCCTGGGGCAACGTGGACCCCCAGTGGAGGCTAGGGGTACCGCAAGCAATCCGGCACTTAAATGTAAGGGGGCCATCATTACACGTTCCCACCCCTGGAAAAACCTAGGAAAATGTCGGCTCCCTGCTAATGAGCTGGCTCCAGTGCTGACCCCTCTGGCCACCTAACTCCGCTGTCAGCCGCCCCATTTGGTGGGGGGGTCAGTGGCGAGCATGTGGAGGTCAGACGCCGAAGCAGGGCGAAAGCCATTCGTGGGGTTAGGGGAAGCCGACAAAAAAAATAATTAAAAAAAAATTAAATTTACTAGCAAGCTTCCCCTAGGAGCGGAGCAGGTTGCAGCCATCCTGCTGCTCCACAACTCGAAAGCAATAAATAGCAGTTTACTGATTTTAACGTGTACAAGCTGTCACACCCTAAATAAAGGGCCTATATGCGGTCATTTTGGGGGCTGTGTTCAATTGAGGATCCCAGTTTTTATGTTGCTTGCACGCATGTGCAAGAAACATAGTGCCATCATTGGAGATTTCAGAGGTGTGTCACCTCCTCCTCCAATTCAGTCAGTAAGCTGGCAGGCGCGGCCTCTGTAAGCCAATGCATTTTGGAGCTGTCTATGACATGCTCCAAAATGCAATGGCATACAGTTGAAAGGGGGAGCTACACTTCAGTGAGCACCGATAAGCGTAGCTCCCCCCCCACACGCAGGCGCACGCCCATACGTCCTGTGTAGCCGACGGGTGCCCAATCCCCGCCAGCTGAGCTGCTGTCGTCCCTCCCTCAGAAGCTGGTGCCATGCTGGGAGCCCACCCCAGCTTGGCAATCAGTTATTTGGCCGACGGGGTGCCCAATCCCCGTCGGCTGAATGGCCCCGTCCTTGTGCCACGCTGGGAGACCTCCCAGCGTGGCAAACGGTCCCATGACGCCTTTTTTTTGTTTTAAATCTGTAAAACAAAACGGTCCAGCAGCGCATCTCCCGCCCCCACAACCCGCACCCACCCACTGTGCACCCAGCCTCCCACACCCCTCCCCATACTTCCGACTCCGGCGGACGATCTTCGTGGACGGGAACACGTTTGCACTCTTCAAAGCTGACCGCGAACTGAGGAAATGCGTAAGCTGTATAATGGGCTAGATAGGAGGGTTCAACTTTATTCATATCTCAGGCATTTTGGGAATTTTTTGCACCAAATTTCAACATGGGGTTTTAGGACCCCTTCCTATGAATGATGTCACTGTCGTATGCTATTCAGGTCAAGGGTGATTTCGCAGTGACTGCACAGTGACTGTGAAATTACCCTTCAGGGCCCAATACCGCCATGACAGTGACATCATTCATGAGAAGGGGTTCCAAAACCTCATGTTGAAAATTTGGTCCAAAATTCCAAAATGACTGTTTTATAAGCGTGCTTTGCACATTCCCACGCAGGCTCGTAAGTTCGCCGAAATTTCAATATTTTCACTCCAGATTTTCAACATTGCCATTTTACCACACCTTCTTATGAGTAGTACAGCTGTCATTTTCACATCTCACCCAAAATGTGTTTCTGCCTTGTAGCGCAGAATGGCGAGTCGATGTGCAAAATCAATGTATCGGGACAATTAAGAAAATCACAGTGACACTGTTCATGAGCAGAGGTCTTAAATGGCTATGTTGAAAATTTGTGAAAAGATTCCAAAATGATCATTGTTTTACAGCGTATGCTATGCAGTTCCTACGCAGGCTCGTAAGTTCACTAATTTTCAATATTTTCACTCCAGATTTCAACATTGCCATTTTACCACACCTCCTCATGAGCAGTACAGCTGTCATTTTTCACATCCTGCTCAAAACATGTTTCCGCCAATGTAGCGCACAATGGCGCAGTCGGTGTGCGAACTCAGTGTATGGGACACATTAAGAAAATCACACTGTCACTGTTCATAAGCAGAGATCTTAAAATGGCAATGTTGAAAACTTGGTGAAAGAATTCCTAAAAATGACTGTTTTACAAGAGTGCGTTGCACAGTTCCCATGCAAGTCAGAGGTTTATGAATTTTCAATATTTCCACTCCAGATTTTCAACATTGCCATTTTACCACACCTCCTTATGAGCAGTGCAGCTGTCATTTTTCACATCCTGCCCAAACGCAGCTTCGCCCATGTAGCGCAACAATGGCGCAGTCGGTGTGCAAACTCATGTATGGGACACATTAACAAAATCACACTGACACTGTTCATGACCAGAGGTCTTAAAATGGCTATGTTGAACATTTCGTGAAAAATTTCCTAACAATGACTGTTTTACGAGCGTGCGTTGTGCAGTTCCTACGCACGCTCGTAAGTTCGCAAATTTTCAATATTTGCACTCCAATGACTTCCAAATACCTAAACAGCACATAGAAGCAAGCAACATTCGGCATTGACAAATGCTTGTTTTATTTTATCAGACTGCCTGCCCTCCTGATTCCAATTTACTGTACATTTGAAAAGCACTTAGATGGAGATCTTCGACCTAAGCTTACTTACATATTCGTCATATAGGCACAGTCTTAATTTTTTTCCCCCTCTATGTGTCAAGACTGACTTGCTCATGCCTCAGACTGCCACACCAACATAATTAAGCTCTTTGATGGTGCCGGACATTTTACAAATATGGATTAGAGATTTTAAATAAATCTCCCTGGCACAATTTTGTTTACCTGATGCTACAGAGTTCTACTATGATGTTTGGCACTGGTTGATAACTGCTTGCTCCAGACAGTGCGACGTACAAAATTTCAGCTTGAGCACGGTACATTACAAAGCGATGCTCGAGAAAAACTCCCTTTTTAAAATCCTAACCTCTGCCTCTTTTTTTTTTTTTTTTACACTTTTATTTATCACCTCACACACGATCCTGGACTCTCTCAGATGAGGGCTCTCAGCTTACCTTGATCCTGCCCCGCCGTAGACACAGTCCTGACTCTCAGTCAGCCACGCTTCTCCACCATCAGGCATCTGCACCCCCAAGACTTCCATTCCGTGCTGTGCAGACATTCCGTGACTCAGGGAAGCTCCGAGGTCAGCCAACGCACTTGACTGTTGGGCGTGGGGGGGGGTAGCTCCTGGTCCCTATCGTCGCCTACCAGGATCAGGTAAATTTTTTTCCTTGTTCTGGTTTCCCCTAGGGCCTTGGATGTGCAATGGACTTCTGTACACTGAGTATGCGCTCCTATGCACGCCTATTGGACGTCCTACCAAGGCTCCACCCAACAACACTGCAGACCATTCTGGTGCTATGCTCCCAGCCTCCGCTAAGAGCCACCAGATAGTGGCCAGCCGAGATCCCCCCTTCCCAGGAAAGAAGAGAAGTCCTGTGGATGCTTAATCCTTTCCCACCCCTGCCAACCCCAGATAACCCAGGCTCACTCCCGAACCCGGGTCGCAGGCATGTCACAAGGTGCGGCATTCAGAGCCTTTACCCTCAGCACCACTGGGCCGGTGTGAAACCTCTGCCTCTTGATCCTGCAACAGAGTTGACCTATTTCTAGAGTCCATAGCCAGTCCCAGATAAAAATCAATCCTGCTAGCTGGCAAAAATGTGGCACATGCTGCAAAACAGCTCACAATTGCTACTGCTCCCTCTCGATCAGCAAAACACAGTGCTGAGCTGTGCACTTACTTGATTCCCACAAATGGAATTAAAGCTGGGACCACCACACTGCAATGTTTTTGTGGGTGGTGGTGGGTGGATGGAGGCACAAGATCCTGCAGGTATCTGAAATCCTCCTCGATCACTCACAAAATGTCCAATTGCGTCAGAATGCTGGAGTAGGCAGGATCATGCATGCGTGCAGCTCTTAAAGGAACACACTCTCTACTATCCCATGTCAGTGTAGTGCGAGGAGTGAGCACAGCAAGCAGCTTATTTATATTGGGAGCAGTACGTTTCAAAGATTTTATGGAAATTTCAGGGTTTTTCACATAGTGAGTGCTCCAATCTACCCATAATTAAGTTTTTGGTACTGCAGTATGTTTCACTGAAATTAAAATCAATGGGTTAAGGAATTGTTGCATGAATGCTGCAACCACATTTTAATATGAAATGTGGGGGGAGGACAGGGCTTAAGAGAGGTTGTGGGGGATAGGGCTTAATTTTGTGTAAATTCATCACTGCATGTTGCAGCAATTTTTGACATCAGGATGTTGCTCAAAATCCACAGATAGCTGAGCTTGAGAACCACTGAAATGTTAAAATCTATAGGCATGACATCATCACGTATGCTGGTGGGGTAGGGGGAGTGGCTTACAGGTGGGGAAGGGTGTGGCAGTTTATGGGGAGTGTACAGCTGGCTGCAGGATGAAGTGCTGGTTCATGTGGAGTGGTGATGTGTTGGTCCGCTGGAGTGGAGTGAGAATGTTGCTTGCGCAAGTGGCTGTGCAGGTCCAGGGGCAGGGGGGTGAGAGTGGGCCTGCAGGTATGTGTTGGTGGGCCTGGCTGTGTCAGGGTGGATGCAGGTTCATCTGGCTGGGGATAGTTGTCGTGCTGGTCCGGGGATGGGCGTGCAGGTCAGTGTTGCGTGGGCAAGTGTCAGTGCTGGTCCGGGGTGGGAGTGGGTGCAGGCACGTGGGGTGGGTCGGCTGCATCAGGTGGGTGTGTGTGCTGGTCCATCTGGCTGGAGATAGTGGCCTTGCTGGTCCAGGGGTGGGGTGGGAGTGGGCATGCAGGTATGTGGGGTGGGTCAGCTGCATCAGGGTGGGTGGGTGTGCTGCTCCATCTGGCTGGAGATAGTGGCCCTGCTGGTCCGGGAGTAGTGGGCATGCAGGTACATAGGGTCGGTCAGATGCATTTTGGTGGGTGGTGTGCTGGCCCATCTGGCTGGGGATAGTGTCCGTGGTGGTCCAGGGGTGAGAGAGTGTGCAGATACCTGGGGTGGGTCAGCTGCATCAGGGTGGGCGGGTGTGCTGGTCCAGCTGGCTGGGGATAGTGTCCGTGGTGGTCCGGGGGGGTGGGAGTGGACATGCAGATACGTAGGGGTTGGTCTAGCTGCATATGGGTGGGTGGGTGTGCTGGTCCATATGAACATATGAAGAAGCCATCAGGAGAAGGCCATTTGGTCTATCAAGTCTGCTCGTATTGCAGGATCCACGGCTTGAGCTAATGTCCCTGCACTCCCTCCCCACTCCTCCCATCCTCCCTACCCATGATCCTGACCTTCACTGTATGCCTATCCCAGCCTCTCTTAAAGCTGCTCACTGTCTTCATTGAGAGGACCTCTTCCAGCAGCACATTCCAAGTACCCACCACCCTCATTGTGAAGAAGTGCTTCCTGTCCTCCCCCCTAAACCTCCTATCCTCCAGCTTAAGACTCTGACCCATCATGATATGATTGCCACTCAGCTTAAAGAGACTGTCCTTATCAACCTTATTTATCCCTTTCAAGTACTTGAAGATACCAATCATATCCCCCCTCTCTCTCTCTCTCTCTCTCTCGCCTGTCTTCCAGGGAGTACATGTTCAGTGCCCTCAACCTCTCCTCGTATGCCTTGCTGTACTAACCTGCTATTATCTTTGTAGCCCTCCTCTGGACCTTTGACAGCAGGTTGTCCTTTTTGACATGTGGGCACCAGTACTGAATTCCATACTCTGGATGCGGCCTTACAGTGACCTGTACAAGAGCAGTACCTCCTCTCTCCTACTACTGATACCCCCTGGCTATGTATCCCAGCATCTTGTTTGCCTTTGCTGCTACTTTCTTGCACTGCGTGGAGTGCATCAGGTCACTAGTGATCTTCACTCCAAGGTCCTTCTCCTCCTCTAATGCAGATACTCAGACTCCACTCAGGTAATACTTTTTCCTGGGATTCTTGGCTACAATATGCATAACTTTGCATTTAAGCCAAGCTGCCAGATCCTGGACCCAGCTTTTCCAGACCTTCCTGTAGGTCCTGCATCCCTTCAGCTGTCCACTCTGCTACAGAGCTCGATGCCATCTGTGAATAGGCACATTTTGCCTTTAATGCATCTACAATGTCATTGAAGAAGTCATCTGGCTGGGGATAGTGGCCGTGCTGGACCGGGGAGTGGGAATGGGTGGGCAGGTCAGTGTTGCTTGGGCAACTGGCCATGCTGGTCCAGGGCTTGGGATTGGGCGTGCAGGTACCTGGGGGTGGGTCAGCTGCGTCAGGGTGGAGGGGTGGGTGTGCTGGTCCATCTGGATGGGGACAGTGGCCATGCTGGTCTGTTGGGGGTGGAGACTTGCTGTGCTGTATTGCCCTGCCATCTTTGTGCTGCTCACCTACCCTACTGACTTCCTTGTGCTGCTGATCTGCACGTTCTGCTTTCTTGTCCTGCGCCTTGACTGCAGGGAGGATAGGAGAGATGAAGGCCCAATCTGTACTGTGTTTTCTATAAAAATTTTGTGGGAAAGTGCATCCTTACAAAAATTTCTTTGGAATACCACTGTAATACCTGTTGTTTACCATTGTACTATCACTGTAATTTCAATGTACTAGCATTGTGGGGTTCCTTAAATGGTATCACAGTGGATCTGTTCCAGTTCCATTGTGATACCACGCAGACAGTGGTAGTTCACTGGTAACGCCACTCTTCTGGTACCACAGTGGTAACAAATTTGCACCATTGTGATACCACTGGTTGTTGGTATCACAGTGGTTTTGGTCCAATTCAATGTGATACCCTGTGTCCACTGTATTACATCAACCCACAGTGGTAACACAGTGGCAAATATGTGTGCAATGGTAGCACAATAACAAACACCAGTGTGATACCACTGCAAATGGTATCACAGTGGATTTGTTTCATTCCATTGCACTACCATTGTGACCACTGTGGTACCATGTGTCAGTGGTAGCGCAATGAGTGCACCATCAGTGGAAATACAATGGTCTCCTTCCATGCCTTATGCTTGTGGTACCACAATGATCAAGCAGCATGGTATCACAATGGCCTGCGTCGGTCACTGGTAGCAAAATTACCACACTGTAGGGGAAACCTGCCGGCAGAATTATTCAAAAAACTAATGGCACATCCAACAAGATCAGACACCCACACATCTTATTGTAGGTGCCATCCAACATCGACTAATCACTAGCTGTACATTGGAAATCCCACCAAAGTTATCTATATGCCAGTCATGCCTCTGACCTATGCTACAAAGAGTCTTCCTAGCCTCATAACATGGTGCCGCATGGGGTGGCCTCAGTGCAGGAACCTTCCTATTTCACATGGAAAGCAAAAAGTGACCTTGTGGGACACTCCTCCTTCCTACAAAAATGAAACTAAAGTAAATAACCCCAATACTACTTATTCCTAAAAGTAGGAGAAAGGGTCTTCATGAGAGGACAGTTTCGGCCCATCCCAGTGTTAGCACCATGGGTTGCTCTATTGATGTCTCCCTACAACAGAATTAACACAGCAGCTCAGCTGACTTTCTTTCACATGGTATCTTGATTTGCTGCGGGGGGGGGGGGCAAGTGAAAACAAATCTTTAGTGGATTATTTATGGCTCCCATTTGGCTGCATCTACAGCGCATAAATGAAGCATGAAACTAAAGAATAGGAGCACCAGGAAACGTGTAGTGTTATTATCAATCATGCTTCAGCCACCTTTTGTATTCTTTGCACGTTTGGTATATAAAACGCTATGATTCCAATTTAACAGTGTTCTTGTGTGTTACTCATGCTATGTGGGTGCTTATTTAATTTCCTTGTATCTAGCATGTAAATGAGCAGATTTTGCATGGACTTACACAGAAACATTGGAGTTGTTGGGCAATAAAGACCTCGATGGCCCAGCCAGTCTGCCCAGTTTCCCTGCCTACTGTGCCACTGCAGCCCCTAAAAAACGTCTGGCCCTCCGACCATTCTTTTTATGAAGATTCTTTTTACATTGCAGATGCACTCACCCCAATATATCCTGATATGTCTGACTTCATACTTCTCTTGTCATTTCTCTCAGAATTCTTTTTTAACTTTTCTTACCAAGAAAACATGATGCCATGATGCTCTCCTCCCACCATGGAACTGCTGTCTCTCCTCACTACTCCACATAGTTTGATATGCTACATGGCCATAAATAGGGTTACCGCCTTTTAAGAAGCCCAAAGTGGGACATTTCTTACTGAAATATAACTTTTCACAGGACAATATGTTACCTCAAACAACATAACAGATTTTTTATCTAAAAAATCAGAATTAAGTCTAAGTGTTGCAGTATTTTAGATGTTCTCTAGTGTTTATAATCGTTTTAAGGTATTTTTGCTATGGTACTATAGTTTTTACAGCATTTAGAGGAAAGTCTGAAAATATTCTTTTGTACTATAGTGTCAGGACATTTAGTATTTTTCATGTTTCTTCGCAGGGCACAGCTGCCCAAATCAGGACTGTCCTGCATAAGTAGGAACAGGTGGTAACCCTACCATAATAGCGAGGATCTTTCTTTGACAGACTCTTGAGCAATCTCTGACATCCCACTACTAGAAAACAGGACAAATAAGAAAAGAGTCAAAAAACAAACTGTAAAACAGAGAATACTGGATGGACACCTACGCACAACCAGTGGGTTCTGCCAAAGAGGGGTTCTGATTCCCTCTGACCTCAAAAGCAAAGCTTGAGAGGACTGTGGGAATCAGAATCCCAAGGTGGCAGAACACATTGGTTAGGCATGAAGTTGTTCATCCTGTATTGTTTATAGTTCACAGTATTCAATGTGTGCATTGTGTTTTTTCTCTTTCACAATGAGACTGACTTACAGTCTTCAGACGTCCTAGAATGCTGTTCTACTACAGAAGGGTACAATCATATTCAATGACCTTTGAACTGTGGTACAACAGCATTTTGAAAAAGATGGATTTCTATTCAGAACAGTGCTCTACTATACACTATAAACTAGTAATGTACAGTTAACAAGACGAGGTGGCAACAATTTAATTCACAGATTACAATTACCGCACATAGCAGTAGCAGCCTAATGACACCTAGCAGTAGTATAACTATTTGATAAACAAGATAACATTACTTTGATATATTTATTCTTTTTTTATGTAAATAGATTTAGACAAGCCCAATTTTATTTAAGCAATCATGACAAGGCATTACCTAACTCTGGTATTGTTTGCATCCATCCTACCTGTACCAGCTTGTTTGTATCTATGTCTTAATTTTACTGTTATACTTATGTGTTGTACTGCTATACTGTGTATTTTGGTTTGTCTTACTGTGACAAGGTACCTTTGTAAATGAGCCTATGGCTCAAAGGTTTTCCAAACTGCTGTTTAAATAAAATAAATAAAAAAATAAATGAGGTTTATGCCATGCTCAGGGGCATTGTAAGGCAAGAGGTGAAGCCCCAACTGTGGGGTAAACCTAGTATAACCAATGTCCCTCAAGTGTCTTATTATTTGTATATAATGGGCTCAGAGGCAACTTTTAAAAAACAAGCACTCTAAAATTGTGCAAACCCACACAAATTATAATAAAATGCTACTAAATAATGCAAAGTAGTCCATCCACAGATGTTTTACACCTGTCAGTCATTTGTCTTTCTTCATATTAAGAACACTGTATGAATGTTTACCATAGAATAACAGAATTCAAAGCTCTGCATTATTTGAGTAGAAGAGTGCTCCTACTCCCCCTCCACACACACACACGGAATGGCATCATGGAATGCATGAATTCAAAATTCTTCAGAGTTCCACTAGCATGCACACACAGGCCTCAAGTGGAGCCAGAACCTCAATTGTATCTGTTACCAGGTAAGGGTGGGAGTTCTCTAGCAAACTGGTGGGGCTAGGAAGGGGATTTTTCAT
Source organism: Neoceratodus forsteri (assembly GCA_016271365.2). Lineage (NCBI taxonomy): Eukaryota > Metazoa > Chordata > Ceratodontiformes > Ceratodontidae > Neoceratodus > Neoceratodus forsteri. The sequence continues at coordinate 1,455,834,217 of CM028132.1, read as the reverse complement.
GGTCATCAAAGAAACACCAGCAATGGAAACTCTGAATAGTACTTGATTTTCTATATTTGAGTATGTGTGTAAGGAGGGCCTCAAGTAAAAATAACATTATTTACTTTCTTTAGTTAATGCAATGGGGTTTTATTTGTAGAGCCTAGTAGGAGGTTTCAATATATGTGTAAAAGTTGCAACCATGTTTGTGCTGGTGGAGATTAGGAAGCTTATGGCTTATGAAATTCTGTGAGTTGTCCCAGTTGGCAGGTGCTTGTTTCTAGCCATTGGTACTGTAGAGGTCTCTTAAGGCAATGATTAGAACCAAGTCTCAGCCAATCAGGACACAGGAATTTCCTTGCCCATTTTACATAAGTGCAATATAACACTCCAGGTTGTGTGTTATTGTCTGATAAACACAATTCTATGGGCATGTGGACTCGTGCCTCAGTAGGCACCTATGCATGCATTTATCAGAGTATAACCCACACTTGGAATGTGTTACTGCTTTGTAATAACTGGGGAGCGTTTTCTCCCATTGGAAACCTGGGTTATAATTCGTGGGTTATAATGGCGAACACGCGGCGGGTTTCCAACGCTCCACACATTCATCTGCCTCCACGCTCTCCGCTAAACATGACACCAGACAATCACAGCAACTTCAGCACTATGCTGTGCCCTGGACTCTACACCCCCATGAGTTATTGGTAATTTTTTTTTTTTTTTTTTTTTTTTTAAAAGAAACTTGCCTACTTTCCTCCTGTGCTAAACTCTTTTTTTTTTAAAAAGGTTTCAAGACCTGCTCCACTGGAGCACTGACCGCGCTTCCTCCACTCCGGACTTGCTTATTCCACACCAACCATCACAGTTTTGTTTTATATAATTGCTGTGCTGAAAAAATGCTCCCGAGCAATTATATAAATTAAAACATGGGGTTGTGAGTTTAACTTCAGTTTTTACACACACCTCTTGGTGTTGGATGCTTAAGTATCCAACACCTCAGGGTGTGTGTAAAAACGTATTAAATACACAACCCCATGCATTATCCTATATATTATAGGGAATAACATGGGTTGCATGTTGTTTTATCTTTTTCATAAGAGAAGTGATGTTAGGGTATTCAAAACTGGCTGAGAACATTAATAATAATTTCTTTTACTTTGTTTTTATTTTCACTTATGCATAGATTACATCCTCATACAGAGCATATAAATCATATTTAATATACATTCTACTGAACGAGTGTTGCCAGTCCACCATGACGTCAGAATGCCTGTTTGGTGGTGTATGTGACCGGTGTCAGTACATCCTGACATCCCAGTACAGAGTCACTGTTCATGCACACCACTGATCAGGTATATGGAGAGCATGGTCATCTGACATCACTCATGCTCCCCCCCACCCATCAACCATACTGACATTCCGGTACAATTCGACCACTCACGCACACCCCCAATTAGCCATACGGACAACTGGCAACACTCACCCCACCCCTATTTTAGCATACTGACATCCCAGTACAGTCACCATTCATGCACACCAAAAATCAGGCATCCTGACATCACGGAGGATGGGCACTACTTTTATGCCCCCCACCCCACAAATCAGGCACCCAGACATCAGTCAACTGGCACCACTCATGCCTCCTCCACTGAAGACATCACGGTACACTGTCAGCATGCACAATCCGTCATCCTGACATCAAGTTCGAACAGGATGTCAAGGATGCCTGACTGGTGTGCTTCTGTGGTGCCAGCATACAGGAGTATCAGCGCCGAATGGGGGCTTGAGTAGTGCCAGTTAACATTATGTCAGGATACTTGTTTGGTGGTGTGCGTGACTGCTGTCAGTGCATCCTTACATCCTGGTACAGTGTCACCATCATGCTCATCACCAATCAGGCACCAGACACCATGATCATTTGGCACCATCCATGCCCCCCTTCCCCAACAGGCATCCACACATCCAGCTTACAACTCACGCACACCAGCAGTGAGGCATCCTAACAAAACAGTTGACCAGAAACACTCCTGACCTCCTCTCCTGGTGCATGCCATTAATCACACCTGCAGAACACAGTCTGCAGTCTTCCACACTCACCATGCTGTGTGTGTGGGATGGTGTACACAGCAAAACAGGTGAACCCCAGTTTGTCAGGGACTGGAGGCTGAAGGAGCATGGCATTGTGTGATCCCATTCCCTTGTGGAGTTTCCACTGGGCACACAGTAGTCCTTCTCCCATGACAGCATGGAAGGAGTGGGGAGAACGGCTGGGTCAGTAGCGTAAGCTGTGGTTCCTGCAATACAAGCAGACTAGATGGATCAAATGGCCTTCTTCTGGCTTTTTTGTATTTATGTTCCTATCTGATGACCAAAACAGGCTAAAATCTCATCCCACAGTACATGATTCCTGGATTCTTTCCTACCATCTCGTAGCTGCTTACAGATGCTACGTCTCTTCTCACCACTCCCAATGGTTTGATATGTTCTGGTGAGCATGACAGTGAGGGTCTGTATTTCACTACCATTCTCTTCTTGGTGCTACCTGACCATTTGGCTAGGCCTCCTCTGTTCACTCGCCATCATCTTGACATCAGTACCCCCTGCCAACTTGACCCTGCCCAGACCCCTTGCTGTGCCAAAAATATGAAGGTAATGGCTGGCATGGTACGTGTATTTTCACTATTTACATCCTTATGCATTAGCATAACTATTGCTAAAGAGCACTTAACTGAATCCTTGGGATTCCTGTATGGGGTTGAGTGACTCGAAGAGAACATCTAGTTGTACTGAACCTGTAATATAAAAAATAGCAACAAGGTCTCAAATGCTCTGCAGCTCTTTAGTAGCTAAAAACAAGGCAATATAATGATAAAAACACTTATCTGATACACGTGGTCAATGTCCTCCCACACTGTCATCATTGTTCCATGGGATCCATAGACAATGCAGAAAATAGATTAATATTAGTAATAAAATTGTGATTTGCCAAGCCAGTTGGGTATAAAGGACTTTTTTTGTTTGTTTAAATGGGTTGGTCAGGAGAGTAGATACCAGAGCCAAGGTAGCAACCCAAGTTCGTGAAAAGACTCTGGTCACTCACACACACTCAACTCCCCCCGCCCAAATCACCCAGCTCCTCTCCACCCATGCAAAGCCCTTCCACACACAGTCATGTTCAGTGTCTCCATGCTGATACAGCTCCCCAAACACACACACACACACACACACACACACACACACGTATATCTAGCCATAAAAACTGCTCCATTCCCAAAAAAAAAAACACACCCAGCTCACCCGATGCACAACTTGCCCCTATACTGATACACGCCAAGCTATACATACAGAGATGAACACTCAAACACAGCCTGCTCCACATACATGCTACACAGACTAGGTAGACCATTGGTCTTTTCTTCATTGTCTGTTTCTGTACAAACCCAGCTATCTCCCACACACGCCAAGCTCTTTCACACCATCTCTCATACATGTACAGACACACTCCAGCGCTCAGGCCCCCAGCATACATACAGCCAGCTCCTCACCCACACACATGCATACACACACACACACACACACACACACATATGCCTTGCTCCCCATACATGCCACACAGACTAGAGGGACCTTTTGTATCTTCCTCTTGTGTCATTGTCCATTTCTACACAAACCCAGCCAACTGCTACAAGCACCAAACTCCTCCACACTGTCTCTCACACACGTACACACACCCAATGCTCAGCCTCCCACACATTCATACAGCCAGCTCCGCAGCCACACCCATGCATGCCCAGCCCAATACACTACTAAACTGTCCACTATGCCACCTTTTGGAAAAATGAAAATATATAAGCCAGTCTTTCTTTTAATGGATTAAGTATTAGCCATGGAGTATTGGGTGAGGACGCCATGGTTACAATTTAAGATAAATTAAGTAGAGCCAACAAAAATAGCAGAGCAGCAACAAGGTTCCAACGTTTCCAACCTATATATGTTAGGTCTATGGCACAGGATCTAAGCAAGAGATGGGAAAATAGCAAACAGATGGGGGGGTGAAATTCAACCAAAAAGAGAAAACTACTTATAGGACTAACTGCAGTGCCTGCGAACACTGCGGTGTACAAAGGAGAAAACAGAACTCACCATCATCATGGTAGTTGCTCTGAGCTTTTGCATGTCCGAAGTCTTGCTCTTTGCCACTCCACTAATGTGCTGTCACTCCCATGACTCCTTCAGTGTCTTCACACAAAATCTGCCCAAAGGGTCACAGAGGAAGATAAAGAGTAGGAGCCATGGCAACACCGCACATCAGCATGGAGTACGTATAGCGCATCATCACCCTATTATGGATGTCAAGACCAGGAAGTGGCCCTTTAACATCCACATAATTTAGGTGGCACCCTGAGTCCGTGCAGCATTTTCAGTTTTTTAAATAAAATTAATAAAGTGGAAGCCACCCGGACAGGATTTGCATTGCCAGGAGCAGTATGCACCGCAGTAACCAGGGGCACCTTCGCACACAGGTATGCGGTCAAACCTTATAACATAAGCATTCCATACTTTCTGCAGTTGTCACTTTCAATACAACAAAGTAGCATTACCACCATACAACAAAACAATAAACATATATTCTGTTGATATGACAGTCTATACACCAGGCTATGTGTGATTCTCCTCTCAAAGGCTTCAAAGTTAAAAAGAAAGCTTAACCCTGACATAATCCTGCTGTAACCCCCCCATGGGGTCTTACCTGCTTTTGCCCTTTAGGGGCCACCTAGTGCCTCTTGTTCCCCCGGATGCCCCGGTCCTGCCTCCGCACTGCCCATATTGTCCCTGAAGTCTCCATCTAGCCCCTAGTCTGTTGTGTGCATTGGGGCCAGAGAAGCTAAACCACAGAGCCGCTGCACTACTTGAAGTTTGAATGAGTAGCGGTGGTCCACACATGCACAGTACCGCATTCTGCCTTTCTTACTGCAATTGTGGAACAACAGGTACCCCTCCAGTGGTCTCTATCTCAAAAATGTGTTAATTGGGGACCCAAGACCTGGAGAAGGTGCATAAGGATTCTCAGTTTGTTGTAAATAAAGAGTGCCAGTAAGCGCTGTGGGGAATGCTTCATGAATATAGGCAGGCAGTATAGCGCAGTGGTTTAAGGTTCTCAGCTGCAAATCTGGAGACCTGGGTTTGAATCCCACAGCCTCCACTTGCATACTGTGTGACCCTGGGCAAGTCACTTAACTTCCCTGTGCTCCCGGCTCGCACCTGTAAACAAGCTTTCAGCTTAGTCTCTCTCTCCTGGTTAAACAATTGGAAAAAATATATATATGTATTTATTTATGAGGCACAATACATGTTGATGAGCTGCCTGCCTTGTTCTGGGGGATATGAGAAATGGCACTAGTGACAGGTATGGGGTTAATTAAAATTGTTAGATTCTGCAAGAGTTCAACAGGATACAGGGACTGCTTAGAGACTGTAGGGCATTAAATAAATAAAGGTGTGTATACTGGCTGCACTAAAACTTTAAAATTGGGACATTTGATTGCCTATTGATAAATGTTGCCAGCAGCCATGATTGCAGCCTTTGACCTCAGCACAGCCAATCTGATGACCATGATCCTGATAAGGATTTATGGTACTGTGCCAAAGAGTTATATGGAAAAAGCTGTGGAAACTCTTGGCACTCTTTTCAGGACCAATCAAGCATCAGAAGAGCTTATGCATATTAATTTTTCAATGGGACAGTTAAATCAGCCAATCAAGGAGCATCAGAGAGCTCCCAAAACCCATGGATTTTTGGTTCTGAGCTCAGTTCAGCAGCAGACCCTCCAGAGGGAGGGGGGCTCCAGCCCCTTTGCAGAAGAATGTGGCTGCAAGGTTTGGGAAGGGCCTGCCTGGGGGTTGCCAGCTACCTGTCCCCCAGGGCCTCCATTTGTCTTTCCCACATGCTGGAGGAACTTTGTTCAACAAACTCTGTTTTGCAACTTCAGCTGGTAGAGAACTGCAAGGCCCAGCAACTTTCAGCTGTGAGCTGCAAGCATCTGCAACCTCAGCGGAAGAAGCTTTACCTAAGGGATCCTGAGTGAGAAAGTCATCTGTGAATTCCAAAGATGATGGAGATCTTGGGGGCTGTGTGGCTACTGGCTGTAGGAGGTACTAAAGTCTGTTACCCCATGTTTGACTCAAAGTCACAAGGAAGGGGGTGGACAATTGGTTAAAGGAATGACCACTGATGGTTCTGGTTTGCAGAACATTTTTTATTTATTTAGCTTTTGTTGACCGAGTAAGTGTATGAGACAAATCCTGCCTATTTTCAGGCATGACCCGGGGGAGGGGGATACAGATGAATGCCAACTGACCTTGAACCAGCTTAAGCTGTTGATGGTATTTTTTTTTTCAGTGAATGAGGGAAATTTGGCCAGGACACCGGGGAAATTCCCCTACTCTGTCAGAGGGGATTCCCTGTCCAAGATGGAGGACCCTCTGTTGCCTGCAGTTGCTGGAGCTGTGGAGACAGGAGACCTGGTCTCGACTCCTGTCTCTGTATCTGTGGAGACCTCGACAAATTTTCGGAAGGATTTACCTGCGTCTTCGGTGCTGGGAGATGATTTACAGGAGGTACCTGTTGCTCTGACGATGGTTCGTCTAGATGTGGTTGGTCCGATCCTGCCTGAGTGTTCTGGGGGACCGAAAGTGAAGCACACTTCCTTTGACTCAGAACCTTCAAGTCCGGCAGTGCGTGTGCCGCACGACCGTTTGTTGGAGGCGGACCGCTGTCGTGTGCCCGCCGAGCTGGGATTGCAGCAGGATCTATGGTGTGTACAGCCTGAAGGAGTGCCTATGGTTCCTGCGGGCACTTTTGTTATGGACTCTGTAGACTTGCCTCGAGTCTCTGGAAAGGAGCATTGCGAGATGTCTTGTGAAGCTGTCCCTGGACATTCCTCTGTGGTGGAGGAACCCGTGAGTACTTTTTTGGCGGTGAGCCCGCCCTCTGTATTTCAGGCTGATTTGACTACCTCTCAGACTTCTGTTCAGGAACACCCTACTGTTGCCCCCGCATGGTCAGTAGATGCGGCGCTTCGGGCAGCTGGATGGGTGCAAGACCCCAAGGTGGGTTCCTGGGTCTCGGGGCCGTCCCCTATACTATCCCCTCGACCTGTGCACAATCTGGTAATGTGTGAGGGAGAACAGATTTCTCAAAATGTGAAAGACCCTTTGGATCTTCCTGCAGAGCTCCGTTTGACTCAGAATCCAGTCCTGGACCTTAACAAGGTCCCTGCTGCACAGACTCTCCCCGGTTCAGACCCTATGGCTGAAGGGACCTCTGCCACTGTTCGACCTCCCTTTACTCGAACTGGGCCAGCGAGGTCCTTCTCTTCATTGTTTAAATTTCCGGTTCTGGCGGCTAAGCATCACAATGCCGTCCAGCTTTCTTATAGAGGTGGGCTACTGGACCCCCCTGACCGTGTGTATGTGGCCAGAACACTGTTGAAGGATTCATTGAAGTTTTTTGCACACGAAATATATGCCTTGATACATGTCTCAGGGGAACTAACTTTTGACATTAGTTTTCAGACATCTCGTGGTCTTAACAGTTTTTGGTCGAAATATCATGTCTTGTGTACACTGCCCTTTGGACCCCATTTCAGGCAATACCCCTCTCAAAACCAGCTTTTAAGATAGTTACTGTTATGTTTCGCAGTGAGGGAGATGTCTCTAATATTGTTTATTGGTTAAAACAGCATTGTACTTTACAAGGTCAGCCAGAGGCAACCTTAGACTCTGAAAACATATGGACAGGGGGTTGGAAATTTAAAGTCATGTTGAATTTTTCTGAATCTGGACCAGTACACTTACCTAATTCCTTTTTTTTTAGGTCGGGATAGAGGGGTTCTGTTTTACCCTGGTCAACCCAAAGCGTGTTATAGATGTGGGGACCCCTCACATCTGAGCAGTGTGTGCGACAAGATTAAATGTAATAACTGTGGTGAAATGGGTCATGTGGGTATGCATTGTCTGAATGACTGCAGGTGTAATCTTTGTGATGAGATGGGCCACACGTTTCAATCATGTCCCTGGGCGGCACATACTAAGATAACGCATGACGGAGGTGTAGATCAACGTTTTGTAATTACTCAAGCTCAGAAAGCTCGCCTTCGCACCACATTGGAAGCCCCCTCTATAGAGGTGACTCCCCCTTCCCCTAAGGCTTTGGTTTCGGAAGCCTCCTGTAGTACTGTACCTTTGTCAGCTAAAAGGGCTCCACCCCATGGGAAGGTTCCAATCTCAGTATGTACTATGGTGCTAGAGGACGTGGTGCAGGACCCGGTAGTACTATGCCTCCCCCTCGTGAACCTGTCAAAGTAATGTGTCGCGGGTCATTCGCATCTGGTTCCGCGCCTTACCGCCCCTCCGAAGGCCTGGGCGCAAAGACAATCTTTCATTGCACCACGAATGCCTTGAGGTGCTTTAATGACATCGGACGATGCAGGTGGTGGAATCTGACTCTTCCTCTATCGCTTCTTCCTCCTGATGGTCTTGATGATTCTGAAATTCAATTAAGCACAGGCCTTTCACAAAAACGGAAGGCCAAGGTTAGGCTGAAAGGGACTAAGGTAGCTGGAAAGAGAAAGACTTGATAGTGCTGGTTACCTAATTTTTGTGCTGCTATGTCACAATTTACCTGCCATACTGTCAATGTGAATAGTCTGAAACGTATGGACAAGAGACGGCTGGTGTTTTCTTTTCTGAGGCTTTTGCCATTTGGGATTTTTTTTTTTTTTTTTTTTTTTACAGGATACGAGATTCCATACTGTGCAGGAGATCCAACTGGCTCAACGAGAGGGTCCTTCTTTTTGGTCTATAGGCCAAGACTCCTGCTCTGGTCTTGGCATTCTAATTAATATTCCCGAGTTTAGACTTTTGAAGCCGTTTGATTTGGCCCCTGGTAGGGCTTTGATTTTGGAATTTTTGATCGGGCAATGCCCGTATCGGGTGGCGAATGTTTATGCCCCCCAACTGAAAACTGAGCGGATAGCTCTTTTTGATTTAATTCGCCCTTATTTACATTCTTCCTTCCAGATTTTATTTTCTGGTGATTTTAACTGTGGCCTTAGTTTTCGGGATAAGAGTTCCTTTGCTACTACTAAAAAACTGTATTGTGACTCACTTGTGCTAGGACGCATGATTCGTACTGCCCGTTTGACGGACTCTTATTTTTCTTTCATGAAACAGCATACTCCCACATTTCAGAAGGGTAGGCTGGCCACCCACATTGATTTTGTTTTTGCATCAAGTATATTAGAAGTTACTTCGGCTGTAGTACAGGCGGTAGCCTTTTCTGACCATAAGCTACTCTCTGTTAGTTTTGGATCTCCTGCCAGTTGTAGTAAAGGGCCGGGTTTCTGGAAATTTAATGTATCCTTGTTACAGGTACCATCATTTCAGCAAACCCTTTTGTCATTTATTTATGCCTGCAAGTCAGTATATCCCATGTATGATGACCCAATTCAGTGGTGGATGGATACGAAACGTACTCTAACTGGACTGTTGAAATCCTATAGTCGTACAAAAAAGCAGGACTGATTATCTTGTATATTTACAGAAGAGAGATCATTTTCAGTCTTTACTGTCACTAGCATACTTGACAGGGCAGGATCTTGTGCAGCAAATACAATTAGTGCAGAAGGACATGTTGGATTTCCAGTCTAAACAGTCGCAACAACTGTACCACCAACATAGCTATGCTGTGAAAGGTACCTGGGAAGTTGTTTGCCCGTTTGAATCTAATTATCACCAGATTGCCCATAAATCAATGTCATGTCTTACCAATTTAAATGGAGATCTTTGTACTTCCCATTCGGACTTATGTCAGATTGTTACTGACCATGCAACTGCATTGTTTTCTCCTCTACCTACTGTGACAGTGGACCTGGGACAACTGTATGGTGCCCTTGATGTTCATTCTCCCTCCTTGCAGAGTGCAGAAATTGCATGTCAGCCCTTCACGGAAAGGGAAATTCGGTTAGCTATCTCTTCCTTGCCCCTACATCGGACCCCTGGTCCGGATGGCCTTCCTTCTGCCTTGTATAAATTTCTGGGGGAATACCTGCTTCCGGAATTTACCTCTGTGTTTGCCTCCCTTCTTGCCTCTGAACATATCCCCTTGGAGTTCACTAAGGGCACTTTGATTTATGTATATAAACGGAAAGGTGACATTCAGTCCCTTGACAACTGGTTCCCCCTCTGTATGTTAAATACGGATTTTAAGATATTGACGAAACTCATCGCACAAGGTTTGCTCGGGTTAACTGAAATAGTTATTCACCCGGCCCAATCCTGTTCTCTGCCAAACAGGAGAATTTCTGATCACTTGATTCTTCTCCGTGAATTATTTTCGCATGGTTTATCGGATTCTGTTTCGGGGCTTATTGTTTCGGTCGACCAAAAGGCTGCCTTCGATTCCATTAATCATGATTTTTTATGGAATGTATTGCATTTCCTGCACATTCCTGATAAGATGATTCGTTGGATTCAGACACTTTATAAGACGGCTACTGTTGTTTCGCTGATTAATGGTTGGCGGGCCGATGATCCCGGTGAAGCGGGAGTTAGCAAGGTTGTCCACTGAGCCCTCATTATATGTTTTTTCTGGATGTGTTGCTCCGGCGTCTTAATGCCACCCCAGATCCCGTGCCATCTCATGTTCGGCACTGCGATGCGCCGTTTACAGCAATTGCATATGCTGGCGATGTGTCTTCCTTGTAGCTGACGAGGCTTCGGCGCTTGTCTCTCTTCAGGAATGTTCCTCTTTTGGTGCATTCTCTGGGGCAAGTATAAACTTTGGTAAGAGTATGGGGATACGGTTGGGTTCATCCTCCATCTCTTTAGATAACATTGGTCTTTTACGTGTGATAGAAGGCCCAATCTGTATACTTGGTGTATATTTTGGGATGAGAGATTCTGATTCCTTTAACTGGGAAGAGAAATTGAAACAGGGCCGAAGCATGGTGATCTCTTGGAACAAGGGACAGCTTGGGAAGAGAAAACGTGTTTTTCTGATTAAAACTTATCTTCTCCCTCTGTTCTTGTATTTAAGTTATGTATTCCCCATCCCAAAACAGCTGGAAACCACAGTCTTCAGCTTATTTTTTCAAGCCCTTTGGGGCAGTCGGTTGAATCCGATTAAGAGGAATATTACTTACTTGCCTACTTCTAAAGGCGGTGTCCAGATGATTAATCCGTTGCTATTCTTTACTAGCATTTTTCTTTCGGCCAACCTGCGGCCTTTACTGGTTAACACCCAGAGAGGGTGGGAAGCGTGGTTTTATGACTCCTGTAGGTATTGGTTTCATATGTGGGAACATAATTCTTTGGGTGTGTTGCAACAACATGGGGATGTCCCGTTGTATGTTAAGCATATGTTTCTCCGTTTAAAACAATGGCAAGTGTCGCCTCAGACTCTTATCATGAATACGCATAAGGCACTGTACAAGATGCTTTTGTCCTCTGTTTGTCAGGTGCAAGCCCCTTTTCCGAAATGTCCGGACAGTTACCTACCCTCGCTTCTAGTCCTGTTGCGATGTTCTAGGATCCCGGGCCACATGTGGGACTTCCACTGGTTATCTTGTCATGAATGGATAAATGTGAAAGCAAACCATAAACATAAACAGTCTCAAGATTGTTTTTGCTCTAGACCTCTCTGTATTGCTACCCCGGAGACTATATCACATTTGTATTTTGATTGCTCTTATATTGCGAATTGGTGGCCTTACTTGGCTGACTCCTGGGATGTTCCTATATTTTCTACAGTAACATATCAAAATGTTATGTATGGTGTTTTTTCCTCTCACTGGTCTCGATGGCATAGAGACACTTTGAACCTTGTATTTCTTGTCATTAAATGGAATATTTGGATGTCAAGATGTTTGTTTACCTTGCAATAAAAGTTTTGTTCTTATTCGGAACTTGAGGGGAAGATAGTAGCGGACTTAAAGAAAATATACGACCATGAAAGGACTTTGTATTCGGCATCGTCTCTGTTGGCCTTGTGGACAGCTCTTCCATGGATCACGAATATTGACTCAGCTATAACTTGAAGGACTTATGCAGTATTTTTGTTGTTTGTTTTTTTTTCCCCATTTCCCTTTCCTATTTTTGTTTTCTTTTTCTTTTTGGTTTTCCTGTACATTTCTTATTGATGCATCTTATGTTGGCTTGTTTGTACAATTTTTGTTTTCAATAAAAAAGTCCCCTACTCTTTTCGATAAGTGTCATGGGATCTTTAACATCCCCCTGAACTACCACCAGTCAAGGCAGATGGGACCTCAGTTTAACGTCTCATCCGAAAGACGGCACCTCAGAAGTGCAGCACCCCTCCCATGCTGCACTACAGTGTCAGTACTGGGATATTAACCCAAGTGCCAGATGTGAGAACTGAACCCACAGCCCTCTGATCTCCCAGTCTCAGAGGTGAGTGTGCTATGTACTGAGCCACTGACACTGATAAATGGTATGGGAGTCTCCCTGACATATGGGGCCTCATCAATATTTCCAGGTTTATCTTCAAAAAGAGAAGAGAGCCTCTTCTGACTGGGAGCACTTGCACGGTGAGGAAAATGATTTTCCGTACCATGGGGCTGTTCGAGTAAAAGGTGTATTCGTTCAGTGCCAAGTTCAGGGTCCTCTGAGGAGCCCTTCATATGAACTCAAGTCTCACTGTGACTGCATCTCCAGTGAACCTCTAGAGACTGTGTGCTTATGTGAAAGGGCCACAGCTGCCACCCTGTCAGTGTGGCTTGAAATGCAAATAGTATCCAGATGTCTCAACTTCCAGAAGCAGGAAGGGAAAAAAAGAGGTCTTCTATCAAGGTCAGTGTTGGGAATCAGCCTGGCGGTGTCACCAGCTAGGCACAGCCATTGCGCCTCCCCCGATGGGTCAAGTCTGGATGTGGGGGTCTGAGGCATGCTGGCCCAGGTCCCTGTGCTAGTCTGTGTTTCAGATTATGACTTCAACTTATCCCAAGTTTCAATTGTCAGAGGAGCTGAGAGAGGTGCCAGCCTTCCAAAGCTGCTAGAGCCTGCTGCAAGGGAAAGGCCCAAGCTGCAGGTGCCTGCTGCTCTTCTCAAACTGCTCAAGATCTAGAGTTCTGCTGATCGAAATACCATCCCAGACTGTCTGCAGAACCATGAATAAAAGCATGGATTTTTCTGCACCTTGGGAATTGTAAGTAGTTGCTTTCAAGTTCTGCCAAGTAGCTAATAGATGTGCAGAAAAGTTAACATTTAATTTAAGCACACACACCAATGCCTGCCAGCCAGCTGCATCCCAGGCCTGCAACGAATTCGATACCCAGGGATAGATTTGGGGGTCTTTTTATCTGAACTGGGGACTGGCACCTGTTGGGGTCTGCATGCTATACATCTGCAGCAGCTAGCAAGTCAGACCGCTTAATTTTAATCCATCCACGGATCGGTGAGTGGCTTGCCTCAAGAATGCTGTTGAATTAGAAACTGCAAATGATTGTTTGAGGATGTCACATACTAAATGCCAATTGCCAAATGTGATTGTTGCTTACTTTGCCTCCAGTTACCCTTTCCTAACCTCACCCCCATGTAAATAAATGGTGGTTTAACAGTTTTGGAAAAGCTTGACTTGTGAGCATATTATTAGTGAGCATATTATTAATGCAAGTCAATAATTCCAAGGTATTGGAAATATGATCTCTGGTTTATGGTAATCCATGTGTGGGGTGACTAGACAGGGTAGTGGGTAGGTACAGCATTCCAGGGAGTTGTACTGCTAAATACCAAACCCACTTGTAATTTTACTCTGGGTGGAGACACCGTGCATTTTTATCTCTATCTTGGGGGAAAAAAAAACCTATAATATCCAGAATAGGAACCCAGGCCCCTCAACCTTGGTCAGACCTGCAAGGCAGGGGTAGCAGCCTCTTAATACACTGCATCAGGGCTACACTGCTGATGGAAGTAACAAAACAAAAGCACCATATTTGTGCAGAAATTATGTTGTTAACTAGAGTGCCGTAAAGTGGGACCACACAAAAATAAAGTTCAGGGACCACTGGGGGCTTGGTGGGTGAGTCCACTAGGTGCCTGTTGGGGACTCGTGCGGGGACATATTTGTATGCTGTGAGCATGCTGCAGCCTGCACACTGAACAGTATCTGCACCCCTGCAGCATGGCTGCACAACGAAAATGACAACCAGTCACATCTGCAGCAACTTCCCACCACCCACCAGTTTCCCCAGTTAATGGATGCTGCAGCCTGCACACTGAACCGTATCTGTACCCCTGCAGCATGGCTGCACAACGAAAATGGCAACCAGTCACATCTGCAGCAACTTCCCACCACCCACCAGCTTCCCCAGTTAATGGATGCTGCAGCCTGCACACTGAACAGTATCTGTACCCCTGCAGCATGGCTGCACAACGAAAATGGCACCCAGTCACATCTGCAGCAACTTCCCACCACCCACCAGCTTCCCCAGTTAATGGATGCTGCAGCCTGTACACTGAACAGTATCTGTACCCCTGCAGCAGGGCTGCACAACAAAAATGGCAACCAGTCACATCTGCAGCAACTTCCCACCACCCACCAGCTTCCCCAGTTAATGGATGCTGCAGCCAGAACACTCAGCATCCTACACAATCCATAACACAGCTTCTTGATTAAAACTTGCTCCCTGGCTTTACACTCAGAGCCCCCCTCCCCAAGCAGGCAGTGCTGGAAGAAGCAGCCATGCACTGGGGCTCATCTAAGGCAGATAAGTCAAGTTGCCTTATTTAATGCATTAACCTTAGTCATAGTAATATTTTTCCATTAAAGTCTGTCTGACAAACTACATAAAGACTTTGTTTGCTCTTTATTTCATATGACATCACAGGGAGCAGGCAAGGAACTACTCTGGCAAGTTTGGCGATAGCAGAACATACATTCTTGGCCGTCTGGTAGTGGTGGAAAGGAGCTCTACAATCAGTGTAAATGCTGGTACTCCTAATATTTATGGCGAGAATTGTAGTAGCCAGTATCCTACACATTGATTACATAGTCAGGCAGTGTAGTGAACACACGGTGAACATGCAGCCTCTAATGGAATAAATACCAGTGTAACCCCCCTGCAAATGGGGGTTCCCAAAAGACTTCCAGGAGCTTGCTTGAATGCTCCAAGCCTGAATGGTGTTTGGCGTTTAAGCCATTTATCAGTGAGTGTTTTTAGAGCCTCTGGTACTGTCTCTTTAAGAGCTGTCTGCTTGCAGACATAATTAGTTTGTATGGGGGGACTGTGTGCTTCTCTGCTTGAGTACCACTCGAGCTGCTGCCAATTCACTCCATTTTTGCAGTCACTAGAGTGCAAAGGGAACCTATCTGAAAGATGTAACTGTTTGCCAGAAATCATTTACAGTAATAATGAAATTACAGTTTGTCTAACCTGCTTTCTTTGCAGTCAGAACTGTGTCTGCCTAGTTCCCCATTCTGGTTTTGAACTGCTGAACTGGACCAATCGGTGTGGGGTAAGCTGGCTCTAAATGGTGCCTTGGGTGAATCAGAACTTGGACTCATAATCTGAGCCAGCCACAAGAGGATTGTATGGGCAGTGACTCTGGGAGATGTAGTTTGGGCTTGCTTTTGGACCAACAGCAGCAGTCTATTGTGAGTGACAGCCAATCCATTCAAGAACTGGGAGGAACTCAAAGGAAGTGCCGGTTTTGTCTGTTGGAGTTTCAGTTTAGCTCTGGCAGTGAAGGGAAAGGAACCTGTGCTCCTTCAGTGCACAGTTTCAGTCAAAAACGTGTAAGGCCCAGAGTTCCGGTCTGCAGCTTGTGTAACTGCTTGTTAGGACTGAATCGTC
The DNA here is from genome assembly GCA_016271365.2 of Neoceratodus forsteri. Classification (NCBI taxonomy): domain Eukaryota; kingdom Metazoa; phylum Chordata; order Ceratodontiformes; family Ceratodontidae; genus Neoceratodus; species Neoceratodus forsteri. The sequence goes on along the minus strand of CM028132.1, from coordinate 1,455,818,363 downwards.
CTGTGAAGAGAATCAAAGGATCTCTGAAGAGTAGAAACCAGGCTCACCCTGTAGAAGACTGGAGAAATTGTTGAATTGCACTCGATCTGTCAGGAACTGAATCTGCTGTGTGTTCTCCCGGGTATTGTGCAGTAATTGCGATCGGGATAGAGAAGCAGCCTGCCTGGTATAGTACTTTCTTTTTTACCATATAAATGTGTGAGGAGGCTTGTGTACCTCAAGTGAATCCTGCTGCCATTAAGTGACTTTTGCCTGTGACTGTTTACCATATAAATGTGTGAGGAGTCTCTTGGAGCTCAAGAGTAGCCCTGCTGACGTTGAAGGACCCTATCTTGTTTGGAGGTCGTGAGTACTAATTCAGGCGCTCCCTGTTGAATTGCCACATTAAATCCAAATGGAATCACTGTACTGCTGACTGTTTAAACTAATTTTTCTTTTCACTGTGTGAAAGGGCCCCTACCAGCTGCCACGGTTTGGACTAGCCACTAGGGCTTGGGTACCCAAGGACAGTAACTGGTAGGGATAGGCCTGTGCACAGAGCCATAGGTAGATAGTAAAGTGATAAGCTAATTAACCTGATTTCCCCCTGTCCTTGTTATATCCCCCTAAATAAATCAGAGCTGCTTGTTTCAGCAAAGTTATACTGCCTGAGGTATTTGTCATGTTAAAGTATTGTACTGTGATTGTTGCACTGTATCTTATTTTACAGGAGGTCCCAGTGCCTGAACCAGCCCTGGGGGTAAGTGTATACTGTGAAGGTAATTCTAATATATTGTGTGGGCCACTAGTGGGAAGAAAGGGGGGTTGCAGTGTCCCAGAGGGCTGTGACCAAGTTAGTTTAACTATTGCAAACCCTGACCTCTGGGTGGAGGCACCCGCCATTGGATCCAGGCCCCTCAACCTGTTAGTGGCAAATCAGGCAGGGTAGTAGCCCCTGGGATAGCGCCATCTAGGGGTTACACCAGCATAATGTTAAAGAATGGACACACAAACACATGCACACCAGGGATGTTCTGCAAGCACAGCGTGCATCCCAATTCCCATCAACCACTTAACCATCTTCAAGTAAACAGATTGCCGAATAATTATGGCAAGCAGGGAGAGAGGGAGGGACAAGGCATTAACAAAAAGAAAAACAAATTCACCTTTTCCTGTAGCACTCCCCCACCTACTGTGATGCCCTCCACTTGCTTCCTGGTGCGGCCGCTGTTCTATCTGATCCAGTCCTTTTTCAGCTTGCCCACACCACCACCAAACTAACTACCTGGCTGTGCCTGGGATGGCAAATTGGGTTACATGACAATTCTAGTACTCCGTGGGTGTGGGACTGTGTTGGCTCAGTTCACTCAGTAACACGGTCGTGACTCATTACTTGGGCCTCCAGTCAGGCCGACTCGGCTCTACACCCTCCGTGCTCCACTCTGACCTGCCTCCCACCTCAGTCTGCCTGGCTGCAGCTTGGTGCCCACTAGCCTCTCACTATTCTGCCCTCGTGGCCATCTCAAAATATTTTTTTTAAATGTCCTTTGCAGTGACCTTGTCCCTTCTCCCTCCTCCTCTGTCCTTGTCTCCTTGCCCTGGCTTCTGCTGCCTCCAAGTCCTTATGATGCACCCTGAGCTGAGCCACGATTAGGGCTGCCTCCCTCTCTTCTGTTCAGCTGTTTGAGAACTCACCAACGCGACATGTCGCCTGCTTTAAAAAAAAAAAAATAACCACAATGGTGCGAACAACAGGACTTAAGGTTGCAGTTTCTTATGAAATGGTGGCTGGTGCCAAATACCGTGGCAGCCTTGTTTGAGAAGGAGCCAGTCTGGTTGGAGGGATAGAGCCAGTCAGAAATATGGAGGGTGGCAGATGTGGAACAGGCACGGATTTAGACCCATGTTGCCCGCCTGTCAGTAGAGAAAAAAAAACTTTGAAACTCGGTGCTTAAATCCCGACATGTAAAACACTACATGGAGGAGCCAGTATATGGAGTATGCAGCCCATACAGAGAGGGCTCCCAGAACATCATGGGCCCTAATGCACCAGCGTAGTTTGCTAAATGGTAATTCTGGCCTTTCCAAGGATGGATTTACTTTACATTGTCATGGGCCCTATGCACAGAAGTATCCATGGGCTCCCCTCTGGTATCGCCTGACCCCCCCCAAAAGGTGGCATAGCAGCACCACCTACGATATCGAAGAACAGCATACTTTGGTAGCCTAGCAACTCCCCTATATTACACTGGCATGCCAATGTTTGGGGTTACTAAGACCATATTTGTGTGCAATTAGAACTCATGACCCTCTGGCCCAGAGTAGAAGGAGGCACTTCGCGTCTCGCTACGTGGAGTGGGCAATGCAAAATGCTCACTCCGACTTGTCATTACCACTTCACATTAAGGCAGAATGGCAATGCGAAGTAAGGCGAAGTCATTGTTTTTAATGCACTTTGCATTCCTCATTATGATTCTAAGTGATCCACTTGATGTTTCAGATTTGGCAGCTCCCCCACACATCACATGGCTTACAGTACTGTAAGTCATAAGCTCTTTAGCTAGGCAGGAAGAAAGTGAATCATACAAGCAGACACGTTTATTTTCTCCTGTGCAAACGGAGAGAGAGAGGAGTGTGTTTTGTGACTGCTGATACTTTGAAATCAGAACGAGGAGGAGATTTAAACTTTGATTTAGACCCAACAGCTTTTTTAAAAGCTACATTTTTTTTGTCTTTTCTGTCTATACTCTTTTTACTTAATTTGTTCTTTCTGTAAATTTTATTTTTCTTACATAGAAGGACATCAGTTGCAAATTATGTCCATGCTGGAACTGCTGCTGGATCACCATGGGATCCCACATTACTTTTTTTTTCCCTCACACCATGTGCCCCCCCACATCTTCCTTGCTGTGTTATAAAATGTATTCCTCCACCATCCCCGACCCTTGAATGTAATTATGCCCTTTTTTGTTGTCTTCCATATGTATTCTGAGCAGTGGAAGTATACTGTGCTAAACTGCATGGGTGCAGTTTTCTTTCCAGTCTGTGTATGTACTGCAGACACTGTCCAACTCCCTGACTTAAAAAAATCTTATTAATGAGTACAATGGTGGGATGGTGAAGCCTGGAGAGTACTACAAAATGGGCTTACAATACATCCAAGTAACTAGTAAAAAAAATTGTTGTTGTGATTCATGACGTGATCGTAAATCATAATTTGTGACTGCATTTGTGACCGTGATGATGAAGAACGTGATTTGTATCACGAGTGACTCCTGATGATGGTCCTGACTTAAAAATGCATATTAATGAGTACAGTGTTCATGCTGAATTATGCACCACACCTGTCCAGTACTCTGAAGGGAAGCCAAAGAAACAACTGTGACTTAAGTTAGAGATGGAGATTGGGCCTCAAAGAGATGTAAATGTACAGACAGATTAAGATTGCACTGCACACTGAAAAGATGCAGATGCAAAGGTAAAACACCTAACCAGTGCTCACCATCAGAAATTCAAATCTGGAAAAGAATATCTTTGCCGGTTGGGGTGGGCAGTGTACTGCACTGCTGCAGTAAGAGTCACTAGTACGAGTACCCGTAAAGATACCACAAAGAAGTACAAAAAATTACACAGCTGCAGTGGATAGCAGTTCACATTGCTGAAATTATGTGGCACAATAAAAGGTGTCTGATTTGATGACACGCGCCACACACATATACTCACACACACACTAAGTAATGCGTAGCAAATTGAAAACTTCAGTAATATAACCACATATTTTAAACAAACTAAAATTATGCATTGCTGCACCACAACAATCAGCTAAAAAAGGCAAGAATTATTGAAAATATTACTGTGTGTACATTAACAGTTATACAAGAAATATCACTGAAACAGAAAGCACTGTCTTTTTCTCCAAGTTAATCTACCTACACCACAGATACACCCCTTCCCCAAAGCACACTTCCACTGTCTCTCAGGACACAGACTGAATGTTGTACATTAACATTCAAAATACACACACAAACAATAAACTCTCAATGATATGAGCACAGGAGGGTTTCCTATAATCGATGAACCAAAGTTTCAGCAAAAAAGAATTACTCAAAAAGGCTTTTTTAACAGTTTTTAGAAGGTTTGAATCACAGAGAGCTCTCAGAGCAGATTGTCTCCTACAGCTTCCTACACACATTACCCCAAACTGAGGCTGTGCAGAACATCTAGAGCCCATATGACCTGAAATCCCATGGATCACTGCAAAATTTGCCATTGGAGCTTAAAAACAAGGCGAAGTACATTGTTTTCAATGTACTTCACCTTAAGAATTAGTAGAGTAGTGGTTTGGAAAGGTGGAGTAATGCGAAGTCATTGTTTTCAATGGACTTCGCGTTACTCATTAATAATGTGAAGTACTCCGCTTCGCATTGCGGAGCACTCTGCGAATTCACTTTCACTCCGCGTTCCACTTTGTGGAGCGAATTGGGGCCACTTCATCCATCTCTAGCCCAGAGGAAGATACTGCAAATTTAGCCACTAAATATCATGGCCTAGTTGCCAGTTTAATTCAGACAGCACTAAGACATAAATTAGGCCCAGTCCTGTTTAATCCACAGAAAGCTAAATCAGACTAGGTAGTAAGACCATCACAATACCCCATGTCCAACCATCTAAACAGACTGGGGGGGGGAGGATATGCACATTAAGAAAGTGTTCCTTCCCAGACTGTTCCTGAAACCTTTTGCGTCAAAAAAACAGTGGGATATCTTGCTTCTAAACAGTTTCAAGACTACTAAGCACAGGAAGATAATGATTTGTTCAAGGCCGCCCAGTGACCCAATGGCTAACGGGGATTTAGACATGTACCTAATTAACAGAAACATAGAAATTGTTGTCAGATAAGAACCGCCTGGCCCATCTAGTCTGCCCATAAGCCCTTGTACTGGATTACTGGTTCCAACCCACCCGCTGCTATACCTCTACGATTCCCCTATGCCTGTCCCAAGCATGCTTGAATCCATCCACTGTGCTCGCTCCCACCACCTGTTAAGGCAGACTATTCCATGCACCCACCATCCTCTCTGTGAAGATGAACATCATCACATTTCCTCTTAACCTCTCACCTTTCAGTTTCATGTCATGCCCCCTTGTTCTTGTGCTCCTCCTGTATTGGAAAATGTCTCCCCCCTGCACCTTGTTTATACACTTGAGATACTTGAATGTTTGTATCATGTCTCCTCTTTCTCCTTCTCTCTTCTAGCGAGTAAATACTGAGGTCCCTTAATTTCTCCTCATAAGTCCTGTGTTGCAAGCCCTGTACCATCTTAGTCACCCTTCTCTGGACCGTCTCCAGCCTAATATCCTTATGAAGGTGCGGCCTCCAGAACTGCACACAGTATTCCATGTGAGGCCTGATCATGGTTTTATATAATGGCATCACTACCTCCCTTCTTTGATACCCCTGCCTATGCAGCCCAGCATACCACTGGCCCTCCCAGCTGCCTTAGCACTCTGCTTTGACATTTTCAGGTAATCTGAAATAATAACCCCCCGGGTCCCTTTCCTCCTTTGTGACTGTTAGTAACCCCCCCCATCCTGTAGCACTACCCAGGGTTTCTGTGTCCCAAGTGCATAATTTTGCACTTTTTTGAATTAAGCTTCAGTTGACAGCCCTCAGATTATGTTTCAAGCTTCCCAAGGACACTCCTCATTTTCTCTCCCCCCACCCCGGGTATCCACTCTGTTACAGATCTTGCTGTCATCTGCAAACAGGCAGACCTATATGTTCGTATGGGGTGGCAGTGGGATGACAAAAAGGAGGGGGGTTGGGCAGCTGCAAACTAGGGGTGTTGGCTGCACACTCGAGCAGGCTTAGATAGACCGGGTGGTCTGTTTCTGCTGGCACATTCGTATCTTCATATGACCTTTCCCTCCAGTCCTTCTGCAATGTCGCTAATAAGACACTGAACAGGACTGGCCCCGGGACTGAGCAATGAGGCACCCCATTTACCACCACCCTCTGCCTCCTATCTGTTAGCCAGTTTCTAACCCAGTTTACCATCCTGTTCCCCATGCCCTGCCTAGCCAGCATGTTTATCAGACTCCTTTGTGGGGCAGTGTCAAAGGTTTTGCTGAAATCAAGGTAAGCAACGTCCACTGCCTCACCCTAATTTACTTCTTTTGTCACCCAGTCGAAGAAAACAACCATATTTTTCTGGCATGACCTCCCCACTGTGAATCCATGTTGCCGATGGTCCTGGACTCTGATGGCATCTAGATGCCCCAGTATCCTTTCTTTAAGCAATGTCTCCATGATCTTCCAGTATAGCAGTAATAATCTTCTACCTGAAGGCCTTATGTCTTCCTTCCCTCCTCTGATCCACTGTGGTCCCGCCACCCATCTCTGGCTCCAAACTAGTCCTCCCAGTTGACTCCCTCCTTGTTCCAACCTCACTGCCCATACCATGCTGTACTGCCAGTTGCTGCTTGCCACCCACCGAGGGTACACATGCTGTCTTCAGCCTTCAGACCAGGCACTTGCAGCTTAGTGCCATCCCAGTCTACAGCCCAACAGTTTAAAATTTAAAGTGCTTTTCAGAACTCTGACTTCACCCTGCTGCCAGCCCTAACTGTCTGATTATGTAAATACATAAAGCCGCTTGCCCGATAGCCTGATCCAACAGTGACGCTTAACTCCGCTCCAGTGCTTCTCTCAGTCCCAGATGTCTCACACACAGCCACAATTTAGACCTCCTTGGCCCAGACTGTCAGAATGGTGCCAGATTTAACAGTCACCATCTGACTGCAGTGCACAGCCACGGTTTCCGATTTTGCCACTCACCTTTCCTACTGGCTTAGCATTAAGTGCTTACAAGCTAACCACCGCATGTCAGTTACTGTAGTGGGGGTGGTACTCGCACGATGTCTAACGTAACTCTGCCTCAGACCAGATATATCAGGTTGCACACAATTTCTGGGATTAGTTTCCTCTGCAGCATGGGGACCTTCGCTCTTACCTCCCGACCGAACTCCAGGAAGCGAAAGTGAAGTAGGTCATGAGCAGTGTTCCTATTGTAACCCCCAGAGGGTGCTACCCTTTAGGCTACTACCCCCTGCCTGCCCCCACAGAGACAGGGTAAGGGGCCCATATCCGACGACGGGTGCCTCCACCCAGAGGTCAGGGTCAATATTGTCGAGATTGCCTCGGTTACAGCCCTCTGGGTTACTGCAACCCCCTGTTTGTCCCGCTAGTGGCTCACACTGGGTACAACCAACACTTTCCACCAATACACTCATCCCCCGGCTAATATCACTCTGCTCCCTTCGAAGACCCCCTGTAAAATAAGGCACAGTTATATTGCAATCACCCAGCAGCAGATCCCAAGTAATATACACAGTAGCCAGGGTACAGCTGCACAGAAAACAATCTGATTTATTCAGAGAAGAAATAACAAGGACAGGGGGAATCGGGTTAATCAGCTTATCCTCTACTTATCTACCTAGGGCTCTATGCACAGGCCTACAACCTAGTCTTTACTGTCCCTGGGTACCCAAGCCCTAGCGGTTAGTCCACACGTGGCAGCTGGTTGGGGCCCTTAACACAGATAAACATCACAATCCTGAGCAGGTCAGACTAGGAAGAAAGTTTAATTAGACAGTCAGCAGTATAATAATGCACTGGAAACCACTGTGTACGCACTCTGCAGGGAGTTACCCTGAATTAGCACTCACAACCCCAGCAAATAACGATTCCTTCAACGCTGCCAGGATGGAGCCTGAACTTCACCAGCCTTCTCACACATTTATATGGCAAACAGCAACAGAGGGGTACCACACCAGGCAGCTGCTTCCAAGGCTCCCACGAACTCACAGCCACTGCAATGCTGCAACGGCAGCTTCAGCCTTCCCGCGAAACGAGAATTCAGAAAAATCTCCAGTCCTCCTACAGGTCGAGCCTGGTGGGTAGCTGTACAGGGCACAGCCTCCTCTGACCGCCTGCTGGCGGATTTTAGAGCGACCTCGCTTGCAGAGAAAACGTCCACCTAGGCCTTCACACACTTCCCACGCGAACATTTCCCAGCGCAGAAGCACAGAGTCTTCCTCCCCTTATCCACAACGCATCGGCCCCCAACAGCAACGGGCTCTTCCTCCAGTTCGGGTGCTACCCGCTGTCATTGGCTGGCTGCACATACCAGTCATTTCCTCTTGCCTTCAGTGGAGTGAAAAAGCACCATAGCCCATAATGCCCTTTCCCAGAATATAAACAGTCCCTCTATTGGTCAGTTAGCCCTGTAATGTCCCAAGGCACTGATTGGTCCCATTTAACAATCCCGGTCCAACATGGAGGAGGCAGTTGAAACAGTTTTTACTGCAAAAGAAGGCAGGTTAGAACAACTATATTACCATTATTATTTTACGGTATTTTAAGCAAACATTCACATCCTCCATCAGAACTCCCCTCTGCACTACTAGCGATGGCAGCAGGAAGTTACTTTTCCGGTGTCCCAGGCGGGACTCGAGCATACAACACACAGTCCCCCTCCATTGCAATTACTTACAGCTGCAACAGGCAGCCCTTAAAGGGACAGCTTATGGAGGCTTTTAAGAGCACTCACCAGTTCCCCATTTAAGCAGCTCTTATGCTGATTAATAACCAGGCATGGAGCATAAAACAGCTCCAAGGAAACTTTTTAGGACCCCCCATTTGTAAGGGGGTTACACCATTTACCCCCATCTGTACTTGATTCAAGTACAGACTATGAAATTCAAGTACATTGTGTAAAGGGGGTACACTGTACCCCGGTAATTCTGTTTTGAAGTATATATGTACACCACAAAAATGTTGTACAAATGGTAGAATGAGCCCTTTCAATTTATTTTGCATCCATGAAAATTTTTGGAGAGGGTGTAGTGTGCCCCCAGATCTGCAGCCTTAATGGGAAAACTGGTCAGGAGGAAAGAATAGGGTTCAGTGGGACTTTGGGTGGTTATAAGAAACATAAACTATCCTTACAGTAAGTCTTCCTATTTTAAAGAAGTCTCCCTGATTTTGGCTTTTTTTTTTTTTTTTTTTTAACATTTCTCCTGCTTTTTATGGCACCAATCCAGTCCTTAAAACCATTAGAATTAAAGAACAAACTGATCCCCCATCTTTGATCTTAGGAATGCAATATGTATAAAAACAAATGGCTCTTTAATTATAGAACATGTAAATTGCTCCATTTCATAGTGACAAAGCAAACTGTACTTTGGGGTATAATATTAAGTCAATTAAGGGATGCAGAAACCTTAAATCACAGCAAGCATTAAAGGAACCATCCACCAGTATGAGGCTGCAGGTCTGATGAGCATTTTTGCATTTTTAATTAGTTTTTTTTTGTTGTTGTTGTTGTTGTTGTTGCTGTTTACTTACAGTGAGTTTAGTAATTAAGATTTTATCTTGTTGATCCTGCCATCCCTTCCGCTGGCATTTTGAAATGAAGCACCCCTAGCAATAGCGCACAACCTCCCTTGACTGTCCCAGGAATGATGTACAATCCAAGGGAGCAGCTGTGGGAGCATGCATAGAGGTCCTGTATAGTCAGAGCTATTAATATGTCCAGTTTGTAATTTACATGTCTCTGTGCTACACCGAGAGTATGGACAGGCAGTCAAATGCCACTCTATACCTGATCTTGGTATAGCATCAAGGCATGTAAACTGCAAAGTGGAGCTATTAATAACTCCAACTATACAGGACCTATAGCTATGCATGCTCACCAGCTCACGTCATTCTTGCAGGACAGTTGTGGGAGGCTGTGGGTGCGGTGCTAGGGGCGCTTCATTTCAGAATGCTGGTGGAAGGGATGGCAGGATCAATAAAATCTTAATTGCTAAGCTCACTGTAAGTAAAAAATTTAAAATTGGTTACAAAAATGCTACTCGGGTCCATCATCACTGAGGTGGGGCCCGATCACAGATGGACATTCCCTTTAATGAATTACATTATGTAGGCCCGGCTGGCATTTTGATCAGTCTGTGCACCCTGCAATCAACTTATGAGAGGAATGTCTTCCCTGAATGTGTATAAAGTGGAACAAGATGGCTGTAATTTCAAGCTCATGAGTTAGAGATAGCTGCCTGAAAGAACTGAGCCCGGGTAGCAAACAATCCAATGCCATCCGCAATCCAAACAACACATTTTTTAAATAACTTCCCACCTGAACAGAAAAGACCCTAAGCTACAAACTGACTCCTATATAATGAAGTTTTAATATCAGGAAAGGTAATAATAACACAATAGAACCTACCACGATTTTAAACAGTGCTAAATGAACTGATATGGGTATACCATAGCTATGGTGACAACTTTACTGTGACTGACACTATAGCAACAACAGCGTCAGGTTGCTGTAGTATCGACATGGGACCCCAACGTTGTTTTCTAGGGGTATTGCACCCCCTCTCTAAAGCAACTCCGACTTGGATTTGATTAAGTAGCAGGAGGTGTGGGCAGCAGCCCCCCCCCCCCGCCTGGGGGTTAAGAAGTGACTCCTTTTATGACGACCGCAAATGCAGTTGACATAAAGAAGTTGCTGTAACATTGGTCGACAATGAAACTGTCGCCAGACGATGAAACTGTCGCCCAACTGTCATAGATCCACTGACGTGAATGCTGTAGCAAACAATCTTTCACTATCCATGATCCACACAACATATTTTTGAAAAAAATACTTCACATTCTATCAGAACAGACCCTAGGCCACACATTGAGTCCTATATTGTAAGGTTCTGACATCAGAAAAGATACAAATAAAACATTAGCAGCTACCACAATTTTAAACAGTGCTAAATGAACTGTAATAAAAGCTGCAAATAATCCTTTGCCAGCCACAAGCCAAACAGCATATTTTTTAAAAAATTACTTCACATCCTAACAGGACAGACCCTAGGCTACAAATTGAGTCCTATATTTGAGGCTTTGGTATCAGGAAAGGTAAAAATAAAACATTAGAAACTACCACAGTTTTAAATAGTGCATAAATCAGTATGAATGCTATGCCTCTCCTCCTCCTGAACTGAGGGGAATGTTGTCCTCAGGGGATCCGTATGATTGCCCGTAGTGTGTTTTGCTGACAAATGTTTCACCAACTTCGGTTGCCCGATAAACCACATTCACCAACATGCTAATTACCAAACATTGGTTTCCCGACATATCATCAAATAACACAGCATGCGAATAGCAGGACATAGCAGCATATCATGAAAATAACAGCATAAACTGATTGAGCATGGACATTGATTTGCAGCATAACACTGAAGTTTGGAAACTGATTCCCAATAGCAGCACATATGGAAAGTGTAGCACGCTAATAGCAGCATAAATTGATTTAGCACAGACATTGATTTGCAGCATAACATTGCAGCAGCTTAGATTGATTTGCAGCATAACACGCAGGACATAACACATAAACGAGGAAAGTCACGCTAATAGCAGCATAAATTGAAAGTGGAACGTTTGGAAACTGATTCCATGCTCTTATTCCCAAACACTTTTGACCAGATCAGCTAAAAAGCTGACACTACAAAAACAGATGATGTGCTATCTTCTATTAATTGGTACCTTTTGTTGTCCAACTGCCACACCTAGAAAAGGTGGAGTAAAATCAAAAGCATTATTTTCAATGTACGCAACAGGTTTATACCCAGGTATGACAGCAATCATAGGATAAAAACAAGGTGACTCAATAGAAAGGTAGTAAAACTTGTTAATAAAAAATAAAACGCTTTTAATATCTATTGAAGGACTCAGTCTTCTTTTCACAGGAATAAATACTTGTACTTGTGCATTGCAATGCAAAGTATGCTTGCTCCGGGAACATATGCAAGCCTTACATGTCCATAATTAATGCCGTTTCTCTGCTGCTTTACAGTTTTTATTAATTCAAATTTTTTAATAAATGCTGCCGACTCTGCAAAGCCTTACTAGTACAACAATTAGTGTATATGTGATGGTTGATAGTAGAATGGGCAAGTGTGCAGGCGGGATTACTGTAGATGGTAAAACAGGATCGGGTTAGAATAAGACGGGAGACCGCAAGTCAGGAAATCATACCAGACCCGTCCTCAGAGGACCTAAACAATTAAAAGCATAAAGATACCAATAGCTAATTTAGAAATAAATATCCAACATGCAACTAACAACGTTTACGCAGTTAAAAACTGAGTAAACTGCACAGAAGCAGTTGTCTCTAAATTGAAAGAACTATGAGAAAAAACAAATTAGCAACCATCAGAAAAAGTTGATAATTTAGAAAACTGATGTAGAAGGAGTAACCTAAGAATAACTGTAATAATACTATGCTAACAAAGTTAAAAACAGTTCATTTGGTTTGAAAAGAAAACACCACATTCTAATCAAAATGGTTCTGCGGTGATAAATAGTTTAACTCCATTACAGCACAGAAGTTAAGTAAAATACTGAAAAGATATACACACAGAAAATGCATTCTTAGTTTGCTTATATTCATACAATCTTCCTGTAGCCAGGCACTATCCCCTTCCCCCATAAAATATGAAACTACAACTTAACAAAATCAGTAAAAATACCACAAATAATGGGTAATCTAGAGGTACAAGGCACACTAGACACTTTAAGGAGTGATTTGGTTAAAAAAATGTTTTTTAAAAGCTTTTCAAAGGCCACATAGGCGATAAGAGCACAGCACTTTCTTCATAACAAAATATTCACCATGGAAAACTGCACAGCATTTGAATTACAATACATTAAGAATAGAGTAATGATTTAATTACTGTATTAAACATTTCAGGAAGTTAAAATGATGCACTTTTCTAATAAAACAAAAAACAAACCTTCTTCTTAACTGCAAGACCAGGCTGATGATCAAAATGGAGGTTAACAGTCTGGAGAGGAAAGGGAAGTGACGGTTTCTGGTAAATGTAGTTCACGTGTGGCAAATGTAGCTCAGTAAACTTTTAAAGGGACACTGCCAACCTTTTTTGTATCATATTATTTCTAGGTAAAAGCTCACATTTTAAGATTGCTTACCTTATCTAAAATTGTTTGATGTTGCTAGCTACTTTATCTGCATGCTTGTTTTGTGGAACTGAAATACCTAGTAATGTGCCCAGCCTTGTGGCTTCAAATCTGTGAACCACTCTGCTGACTGTAATCTTCATTTATGATTCAGCAGTATTAAAAAAAAATGTACTTTTAAGAGCATTGCAGATCTATTTCTAATCCTCATTTAGTAATAATTTACTCTTGAACAAGCAGACTGCTGAAATACTTCTTTGAATGTAGTATTCTTGGAGGTTGTATTTTTGAATGATAATTACAGATGATTAAAACTGACTAACATTTGTTTTTGAAGGCAAATGAATGACTGTTTTAATACTAAATTTAGTATTCTACTTCAGTGAGGGTTCCCAAGTACAGCCCTTTGGGCCTGCACCCCCCATGACCACTCACATCTTGAACACCCCAGCCCAGATGACCACACAGCTGGACAACCATATCAGCATCCCAATAGACCTCTCCCAAGCTGTGCACCCTGCCTGCAGCTAGACCACCCTCCAAGCCCCAAACCAGCCTCTCCCTATCAACTATCCCTCTCCCTGTGGCTGGCTCCTCCAGACTACCCTTCCTACCCTCAGACAAGACCCCCTGCAGATGGAACTCCCCACCAAGACCTGCCTCCCCACCTCAGTAGACCACCTTCCCTGTAGCTGGACCAACCTCCCAGTCTCACCATGCAAAGCACCCTCCTTGGAGCTGGACCAGCACCCGATAACTCTTGCTGCAGCTGGACCCACCCAGACTACCCATCTTGCCCACAGACCAGTTGCCCATCCCACCACCGATCACTCTCCTTACACATAGAACACCCTGCCCTGCTAGGTACCCTTTTGTAATCCCAACACTTGCTAGCCTGACATGCTGCATCCCGCACACAACAGCCTGACAGACCCAGCAACCCGACACACAGCAACCTGACCTAGGACAGTGCCGACACACTGTCGGGCCAGAGGAGGTTGGGATACTGTGCGTCTGTTGAGTGGATTTTCCACAAATGCCTGAAGCACCCAATCCTGATCTATGCCACCCATCCCTGGATCTGAGCCACTGCTGAACATCACAGACAATGCGGACCCCCCCTCATGTGGTGCACCCTCTGAGGACAAACTGACCTGATTACAGACCCTCAGTAAGGATGACTGTCTCACCGTCTGTGGGATAGGGATGAAACAAATAGCTGCGCGTGCCCGGGTGTGTTGACTAACAGTTCCAGGCAGAATGGTGGGCTGTCTGTGCATACCTGCATGCATGGTGATGTCAGCTGACAGCCAGCCAGGCATGCATGAAGGAATTGGAGTACCATACCTGTTCAGTGGTGCATGCATGACACTGTAGGCACACAGCAGAGTGGCACAGCGAAAACATGGATAGCTGTGCCAGGAAATGGTCTGCAGTAACACCGCATGTGGATGCCGGGACACGGAACAGCATGCCATCACACCAACCATGTGATGTGTGCATGTGGCTGTGTCATGCTAGCCCACTATGGGCTTGCAGTAGCCACCTAGAAAAAATTCTGGAGGTGTTTGGGGGGGACCTGTGATATGGGATCCCACTGTGGCATGAAGGCTGCACACCAGAGACAGCCAGGTGTGTTGTGGTGGGGGATTTCACGGGAGCCCATTGAGAGCATGCTGTTCCAACATAGTTGCACAGCTGGAAGGATTGGGGAGACTCGCACAGCTTCAGGCCTGTGTAATGTGTGGCACACATGAACTGCTGGAAGGATTTGGGGGGCTTGCACAAAGTCAGGCCTGTGCAACATATGACACACAGTGCAGATGTGACAGTGTACAGTGGGCTGCTTGGCAATACCCAGAAGTGTTGTGGTGAGACATGGCCACCAGGTTAGGGTGCATGTGAAATGTGAGGGTACAACTTTATTCAACAGTGAGGGGTCACAGTGGCAACCTGGTGGCCAAGCATGATGTGTACTGTGAGTGTACAACTGTCAGGTGCCATGTCACCATGGAAACCCTACAGGGTGGTGTTGTGTGCCATGCCATGGAGGAACTCCAGCAGCTTTCCCTTGTCCCTGGATGCCAGTACCATCCTTATCTGCTCCTCATGGGCCACAGAGCTCTTCTTGGGTGGTGTCCATGGCAGTCCATGACAAATGCCCTCCCAGGTGACATCAGTCCATTGTTGTTCCCTGTGGAGCACTGCTAGCATCGTCATGACCCCTACATGCACCTTCCCGAGCAGGGCATGGAGATGGCAGTGCTAGGCCTTGACGTTGTTTTGGGTCCATGGTATACCTCGCTTGTTGAGACCTGAAACCAACCACTGCTGAGGTGGAAACATTGAGTCATTGCTTGTGGGCACCTTGACTGCCCTACTGTACAGCCATATCCTGCCAAGCACATGTGTCTGCTCAAAACAATAGAAGAGTGTGGTGGCATTGGGAGGTGTGGTTGGCTTCAGGAGGCCAAATGCTGCTGGAGCGTCCTGTGCCAGGAGATGGGTAAGGGCCACGAGTTAACGGATCTTCAGGCTGAAATCTGGGTCACTTCCACAAGGCCAAAACTCTGGACCTTCCACCACACAATCTGCCCAAAGTGGAACAGGCAACCCTTGTTCATGGCCTGAGGAAGCTACATCTACCAGGCATTGATCGCAGCCTGCTCAAAGTCAGTGATGATCGTAGGTGGTTTGAGGGTGCAGGACTGTGTACTGGCATATTTGTTCAACTCCTGGAATAAAGGTGCAGTAACATTCCAAGCTCTTTGTCATATTCAGCATATACACTAGTGACATGATGAGGTTGTTAGGGCCCATTCCCAGGGGTGGATGGATGGTGTACAGCTGAGGGTACAGGCGTGGCACAGTCTTGAATGTACCATCCATCACCCAGAAGGGTGCCTGTGCCAGGCCCCTGATATTGTCCTCTGTGGTGAGTAGAAGAACCTGGTGGGTGGTGCCTCCGGTGATCCTGCTGTACCATGGCCATCTATTCACCATCTGTAGCTGCTTGGGAATGGTGAGGTCAGCCAGTGTCACTGGTTCTGGTAAGAGGTCCTTGCTGCAGGTCCTGTTCACAGTCTGCAGCAGGGCCCTCTTGCTTTGGCAAATGTTGCTGCACCTCAGTGGACATCGCAGTTGCCTCACTCTGCAGCAGCTATGCAGAGGTAGCCATGGTGCTGTGTACCTTCTACCTGATGCCAGCCAGCGCCTGTGCCAGTGGAGCATTCACTAAAATACCACCAACAGCTTAATCTGGTTCAAAGTCAGTTGGCATTCATCTGTATCCCCTTCCCCCAGGTCATGCCTGAAAATAGGCAGAATTTGTCTAGTGCACTTACCCAGTCAAGAAAAACTAAATAAATAAATAAAAAGAAATAAAATCTATCACTCCACAGCATGAATATGCTCATTCTTTTTCTTTAGGTGGTGCTGGCCATTTTGGAGCAGTGTGATGGCCTGGCTGAGGCAGGACTTGGACTTACGGTGCTGGCAGCACCAGTACACTGTCTCTTTGCATGCCTGTTCATGGACCAGGAGGTAGCCATTCACATTCAGCTTGGACTTTCCCCTCCTGGATGGTACCACCTCACAGATTGTCTCTGTTGTTGGGGTTGCAGTCGAGCACCCTGCCCGTCCATGACTTCCACTCTGTCTTCCATTGTGACCGGCTTTTGTTCCAGCTCAGGCATGCGGGTGTGATTGCACCTCGTTAGCACATCACACTCCATGGGCCACACCTGTGGCAGCAGCTACTCATCTGTGCATGGTTTGTACCAGCACTGTAGTGCCACTGTCTTCCCACAGTCCCAGTGCTTCATGGGTGTGCTCTGCACATGGTCATGTTCAAGGTTTGTGTCCACAGTGTCCTGGGCCCCCGTCAGCTACTGTGCTACAGTAGGGCTATGCTCCATGGTACACATCCCTGCTGTCCAGTGTGCAGGGGTCCCTGTGTGTTGAGCGCTTTGCCTACAAGACAGTGACGGCCTACCTAGGCTGGCCTTTGCACCCCCCGGCATTGGCGTCCTAGCATCTGTAGCTCTCATGCATGCTATCATGAGTGCACGTCCATCCGCTGCCCCAATACATCATTTTCTGCTGCCCGCCTATGTTCTCCATGTTCTCCTCAGCTGTAGTTCCATGACCTGCGACTTCTGTGGTAAATGACTTATTGTAGCCCTCACTCTGCTCTCTCCTATGGGGCCCTGCATTTTCTGCCCCTGTGCCAGTTTGTTTGTCGGTGTTCCGACTCACCTGCTTTGTTGCCTACTCCTGTGGCAGGCTTGCACTCATGCAGCAGTGCTGTGTCAAGTGTCCCAGCATGCTGTTAGTTGCTTGTGGACTCTGCCTCTGCATGGGGCTGTGGGTTTTCAGGATTTTGCACCTCCTGTGTGTTGGGTGGCTTTTCCCGACTGTGCTCTGTCGGGACAGTGGCTCCGTCGGTCTGCTGTGGGTAAGGAGGGTGTGCTAGGTATCCTGTGTGTCTGGATACCGAGTTTTGGCATTGCATAATATATCCCACTACAAACTGACTGCCCTGTAAGCAGCTGCACCATTCTTTAAGCCCCCATACAAGCCTCCCCAAATCTGAACACACTCCCTGGATCATTTCACAGCCCCCAATCCTGCTTCTTGCCCCAGCTAACTACTTTCCCTGCTGCCAGAATCCCCCAAACCACTCCTATCATCCATGGACCAGCCTCCCCCTCGAACAACTCTCCATGCAGCTAGAACCCTTCCCCAGACCACCCTCTTCTCCCCTAGCCAGCAACCTTCCCTGCAGCTTAACTAACCTTCCAGCCCCTCTCCCCTGACAAACAGTCCCAGGACAAGCCTCTCTCCCAACAACAGCCTTCTCTGCAGCTGACTCCCTCCCCAGATCATACTTCCCACCCACAGAGTAGCTGCTCACCCACACTAACCACTCTCCCTGCATCTGAAACAAGCCCTGCCCAGCCAACCACTCTTTCTGTAGCTGAACCACCCTTTCAGCCCCTAGACAAACCTTCCCCAAGGAAAGCATTGTCCATGGACCATTCCACAGTTACAAGGAGGGAGGAAGAGGCCCCCAGCTGAGTAGAAAGCAAGGAGGACTTAATTAGGGGGATAGACTTGCAAGCAGGGTGGGGTAAAGGAGAGGGAAGCAAAATACCTGAGAGGTGCTTTGACTTGGAGGGATGAGAGTAGATACAGTGGATCATTAGGCAGCAGGAGATGAGAGGGATCTAGATGTCACTGTCCACCTGGCGACAAATGACTTAGCAAGGGACAGGGTAGGGGTAGTGCAGGGAAATTTCAATAATCGGGGGAGGGTCCTCAAGCATGAATGGTGGCTTTTACCAAAAGGTTACCTATATACATCTGGGGAGAATATAGGACTCTCCACATAGCTTTCAACAGTTGGTTAAAGGTATGGTGCGGGGTGGGGCTCTGTGCTAGGAGTGGGCCTCTTCAGTGTCTTCATAAGTGAAATAGCAGAAAAACTGAAAGGGAAGTTATGTCTTTTTGCAGATGCCACCAAAACCGGTTATAGGGTTGACACTCAGGAGGGTGTGGAGAAAGGGTTCGCCCATGCTGGTGTGACAGCCATGTTGCTGATGCTGATTACAGCACAGGCCACATCACTGCACCAGGCAAAATGTATCCTGGGAGTTACACCACCAAAGAGCCCTCCTGGGAAACAGTCTCCATTGGGCCCCCTTCCCTAATTATCCCACAGGTCCAGGTTCTCAATTTACCTGTTCTCCAGTCCTACCCCATCCTACAATCACCCCGCAGGTATACAGTAGATTTTTACTATCCCTGATGTTCAGTGGTTCCCATTTATTTATTTATTCATTCATTTGTTTACCGAATAGGTGCACTGGTCCGAGAACCATTTTCAGGCATGACCTGGGCCATTAAGAATGGCACAGGAATACAAGCGAGTACAAAGGAGGATGGAACAAGGCATACAACAGACAGTAATAAAAATATACAGGATAATATATGAAGATATATATAAAGTTGCAGCATAACGGATAAATAACATTTATGATAATAGCAGGTACAGTAGTAGCCAAGTTGTAATACAAATTAGGCATGATCTGAGATGAGTAAAGGAAAAAGTGCATCATGGCAGTGTAGGTATGGACAAAGGAGGGAAGGGAAGTAGAGACATGATAATACGTTGGGAGGGCAGAAGCAAGTAGTGGAGGACAGAAGGTGAGATTCAAGGAGAGAGTGGAAGAGTCTTGGAGAGTCAGTGGTGCTAAGCAGAGTGGGCAGGTTGTTCCAGAGGAAAGGGTCTGAAGACAAGAATGCACATTTACCCATTCAGGTGGAGATTGGGGGCACTCAAGTATGGAGCCAGCAGTGAGGCAGAGCTCTTGAACAAACACTTTTGGCCAAAGGAGGTGGGATTGCGGAGAGGTAGCTCAGTTTTGGATGGCCTTATTGACTGTGCTGGCCAGGAGATAGGTCCATTGGGCTGATAGGGGGAGCCAGCCCAGGGTCTGATAGAGTGAGCAGTGGTGTGTTGAGTGAGAGCCTTTGCCCCCTGTACAGCATATCCAAAGCCTCCACCGTGACTCAGTTAGTTCTTATAGCTAACACTACCCCTTGGTCCCCAGGCTTACTATATATTTGCCACCGTACCACATTCGACACAGTCACAGACCTTCCTCTCAGCTCCTTGACCAGGCACAAAATGGATGATAGTGCACGATCATGCGCTAACTGTACACAGCCGTTTATACAGTAGGCACGTGAGCGCAAAACTGGCATTCTGTCCTCAGTTGGTCACAGAAGTTAGCAGAGTGTCTCTGCCAAATGCCACTGTGGGGAGAATGTGTAAACATATGGTGGGGGCAATGAATGGTGGGAGCGGTGGGACTGGGTGGGCAGGTAGGTATTGGCAGTTTCCAATGTACAAAATAGGCAGGAGAAACACTGAACACCAGGCAATGTTACAGATAGTGGGAGCTCAAACGGGCGGGGGTAGGAAGCGGAGGTGATAATACCTGGTTTAGGGAAGCAACATCTTTTAGAGCCATTCACCAACTGGTCAGAGACTCACTAATCATGCTATGCAAGATATCATTTTGTGATCCTACCCTGTTTTTGGGTGCAAAGTGTTGTTTGAGAGTCACTAACCCATTTAGAGATTGCGAATGCCCTTTGAATGTTCTAGTCTATGTGAACAATAACAGTCCATTACCAGTAAGATGAAGACAAGTGAACAAATAAAAATATGGAATCGAGAGCTGTCCACCATGACGTCGATAATGTAATTTATCTTAACAATACATTAGAGTATAATGAGATTAATACTAGTACCACTGTGCTACCACATGAGTCTAGGGTTGCTGGGAGAGGTACCAAATACTGAAATGTCAAAATAAGGCAGTACGATTGTGCTACCAGTGTGCCAGTATGTGGGGGAGCTGACAGAAATCTCAAAATTTCATGATACTATTGTATTACCTGTGTGTGTGTGTGTGTGTGTGTGTGTGTTGTGTGTGTGTGAGACAGAGAAAATGGTAAAAATGTCATGGGGATACCATTCTGCCAGTGCACTACCAATGCACAGAGGCAAATCTATATATCACCTACCACTGTGATACCGGAGTACCAATGGATAGTACCATTGTGGATTTTTCAGCTGACCAAAGTATTGCCATTGCTATACCACTGTACTGCCATTGGGACAAATTCAGTAAGGGTAACCAGGTTGCTGAGACAATGCAGTGCTAAAGAAGTGTAATAAAAATGATAAAGTGTTTCCAGTACTACTGCAGTGTGCAGCAAAAATTAGTGAAGGAAATACAGTGCTAAAGAAGTATGCATGAAAATCTAATAATTATTTGCAGTGCTCCTGCAGTCTGCATCAAAAAATAAGAAAGATTGAGCAGTACTACTGCAGTGTGCAGCAAACATTAGTGAAGAAAATACAGTGCTAAAGAAGTACACATGAAAATCTATTATTTGCAGTGCTCTTACAGTCTGCATCAAAAAATAAAAAAGATTGCGCAGTGGTACAACAGTGTAGCAGAAAGGTAATGCAGTGCATTAACAGTGCACTGACAAAAAGCAGTGCTTTGTCAGTCTGCACTGAAATAACACTGAAATGAGACTCAAGATCGGAGTGTGCACTCCACTTCCTTCTGGGTATGTTCCCATTCTTAGACATCCCTTTCCCCCTCCTACTCCCCCTCCCCAGAGCTAGGAAATGGATTAAGTGCTCTGGGGGATTTGCTTTGGACACCTCAAGGTGATAGCAGATATTAGGTTCAGAGGATATATAAGGGGACTAACAGGAAGTATCGGGTCCTTTCCAGGCCAGGCCAGGCATTAGGCTTTGGGCAGGAGGAGGGAGGCTGGAAGCCTAGATTTAGGAGCAGATAAGGTGGGCAAGTGAGGGAGCTCAACGGTCCAGGAGGGCCAGTGAGGAATCCCCCTCCCAAAAGATTACAGTCAGGACAGCTTTTTTTCCATGCACCATGGTCGACGAGGAGAGAGAGTATGGAACTCCGTAGGGAAAACTTGGGTATCCAGGTCCTGCATCATTGGAGCAGGGGTGGTAGGAGGCTTTAGCAAGTCCACAGAAAGTAGGAGCTCTTAGGAAGCCCATGTATGTAGCACCCCAGGTCACCTAGGCTGGGAGGGCAGTGGCAGGGCCCTCCTAGGATAGGAACTAGTGGAAGTGGTTCCTCTCACACTCGGCATGGCAGGGCAACCTCAGGAATAGAGGGAGCTGGGAGGGGGGCATTCACCCAAGACATGGGGCCTGCTTGGAGGGGCAGGTCCCAGGGTGCCAGTACATTGAGGTCTGGGTGGGTCACAGGCTGAAATTGGCAGACCTTGGAGGGTAGCCCCCATGCTGGAGTTTAATTCAAGCCCAGGTGGTGAAAGCAGGGATGTGGGCCTGGCAGGGACCCCAGAGGAACTAAGATCAGCGGAATCCCCAGAGTGAATTTGGGCCATGTGTGGTAAGGCAGGTACTAAGGAAGAGCCAAGTGAAAGGGGCAGGTGTTGCCTTGGCAATGGGAATAGTGTCAACCTTGTAAGAGGGTTGGGGCCTCGGTCATCAGAAACATTTCTGGTTGCCTCTGCAGCTTGAGCCAGTGTCCAGGGGCCTAGATAGGGAAGGCCGCTCACTTTCCCAAAACCAGAGTTAAGGGGGTGGGGGGATGACCAGTGCCAGTGTGAAAGAAAGTGACCCAAGGAAAAAAGAGAAGGTTGGCTTACCAGATCCAGTGAAGCCAGGAGATGTCAGGGATCTGAGTTCAAGTAGGACTCAGGTAGAGCACCCTAGAGGCATCAGAGAATCCCTGCTTGTGTTTGCTGTATCCATAATTTCTGCTGCCTCATTTCATCCAGCCAGTATTTGCTAAAATGTTAAATAGCCCTATGGAGCTGCTTTAATTATTTCTAATATAATAAACATAAACTGAACTTATAAGCTCAAATGGGCAGACTGTGTGGGCCATAGACCCTTATCTGCTGACGATGTCTATGTATCTATGTATAATGAAGTATGTGACCCCTGTACCGCTTGGAATCATTTGCAGTACAAGTGCAGAATAAAAGCCAGTTTGGGGTGGAAAAAGTGGTTTTTGCATTTTTTGGCTGAGCAGGGGAAAGAAAATGAAATTAAATTCTTCTTTTCCCCTGTATCTGCAGTCTAATTAATTTTTCCATGAGTTGCATTCCAGTGGCATTATCCATACAGCTTGCTGGGGGCCGTGAGGGCTTCTGAGACAGCAGAGGTGCAGAGGGAGGTCCTGGACTGGTGAACAGCTTCCGGGAGGAAATCAAATATTGAAAGAGAGATGAAATAAAGTGCACAGCTGTAGAAGATACAAAGCAGCTAGGAGACCAACTGTTTCTCTACTGTACTGAGGTGTACAGGTCTCGAATGTTAGTGCTTAGGAGTTCTCTCCCTTTTTGCCCAGACCATCTTGATTGTGAAAGTATGCTCCTAGATGGGGTGGGGGTTGTATTTATCTATATATTTATAACTAGGATTATAATACCTTTGAACCAGAGGTTCCTTTACAAAGGTTCCTCGTCAAGTAGAAACAGTGCAGGAAAATACATTACAGGTTAACATCAGTGAACATAAGTGATAACATGAGTGGAATACCAAGTACAACAACGATAAATGTATATACAACTATTTACAATTCATCATGGGTGCAGAAAAAGAAAAGATCATGGAGGAAGAAACAGTTAAGGAGTTTAGGCAAAATAAGTGGAAGTAGAAAGCAAGGCTAATAAAATGTACATCAGTGGCAGCATGGGTGAATACCAAGTACAACACAGGTATGTGCAAAAACAGCTGTTTCCAGTTCAGCACAAGTGAGGGAAAGCCAAAGACCAAGGAGGATGCCATGAAGGAGGGTAGACAAAATAAGGCAGAGTAAAAGGCAAGGTGGACACCAGCAGGGATGGGAGGGGTGGAGTCAGTGGCAACACCATAGAAGAAGGTAAGAGAGAAAAAAAAAGGGGGGAGGAAGGAGGAGAGGGAGCGAATGAATTGAAATTGTAGGATGGGGTAAGGCAGTCAAATGGTGACCTTGTCCTGACAGGTGTAGGTGTTACGGGGTAGGGTGGTGTAGGACTCGGGACAGAGGCCCTGGCCAGAAAATATGAGGTGGGCCAATGCAGGGTGGTAAACGTGAGCACTGAGCAGGGACCAAAGGTTAGAGAGGGCAGTCGCAACACTTTAGTAGGGAGAGTTGCTGGCATAGTTTACTTTTAAAGGGGCCAAGGGTGGGGTAGGTATTGATCTTGGGTGGGGGGAGGTTGTTGCACCAGGAAGGGGCTCATAACCTAAAAAACCACGACCCCTGGGCAGTATTTATTTTATTTATTTAGTTTTTGTTGACCGGGTAAGAGAACTAGACAAATCCTGCCTATTTTCAGGCACGACCCGGGGAGGGGGATACAGATGAATGCCAACTGACCTTGAACTTGATTCAGCTGTCGGTGGTATTTTTACTGAATGAGGGAAATTTGGCCAGGACACCTGGGAAATTCCCCTACTCTTTTCGATAAATGCCATGGGATCTTTAACATCCACCTGAACTACCACCAATCCAGGCAGATGGTACCTCGGTTTAACATCTCATCCGAAACACGGCACCTCAGAAGTGCAGCACCCCTCTCATGCTGCACTACAGTATCTGTACTAGGATATTAACCCAAGTGCCAGATATGGGAACTGAACCCACAGCCCTCTGATCTCCCAGCCTCAGAGGCAAGTATGCTACCTACTGAGCCAATGACAGTAGGGGACCAGGTATTTTAACATGGTTGCACTACATGTGTTGTGGAGAATTGGTGCTGGCAGCAGAAGGGGCAGAGTACTTGGTGGGATTTGGTCAAGGCTGATTTTTTTAGAAAATAAGGAAGTCTGGTAAGTGACCCTACCCTGTCCCTGTCATCACCTGTCCAAGAAAGTGCTATTGCAGTAGGATGGGCTGCAACCTCCCCCTGATGTCCAAGAACACTGTCTCCTTCACAGTGCCCCCCAGCACTCCAGCAGTTCAGGGCTGGGAAAGCAGCAGACTGTGAAACTGGGTCACACACATTGTAACATATGTAGAATAATGTATGGTCAACCATACACAACAAGGCTGTGTTTCAATCAAGTGGTTGTTATGACGACACAGTGACCTGATAAGCAAAGCTCAAGAGGTCCTGTGTCTTCATGACAAGTCATAGATAGAAACTCAGCCTCTGAGTGTTCTATTGCCCATAAATGATTCTGTATAGCATTAAAAATGCAGCAGCGACATAGTGGCCAATGAAAGAAATATATTTACATTACCAGATACAGATCTCAACTGATGCTCTTTTTAAAAATCTCAGTTCCACACCCTCCACTATCACATCTGGGTCCACATGAGATCAGGAAGCTGGTCAATCTAGTGGTGTGTGTGTGTGTGTGTGTGTGTGTGTGTGTGTGTGTGTGTGTGTATAACTGGAACATCCCAGGACATAGGAAAATCAGCTTCTCTAACATGAATCACATCTCCTACCTAAGTACTTGCCATTGCAGCTTGACTTTCTATTAAGGTAGGTATAACAGAAAGTATGTTATTTTTCCATTGATTTGGTCACATAAGTGATACTGTATGCGTTAGGGGCACAAATAGCAAAAACAGCTGTTTATTTGGTTACAATGTAACATAACCATTATGTTACAATAAATACTGGTTGTGCCATAGTAATTACATCACTACTGTGGCACAACCAAGGTTTTCAAGGTATGGATTTCCATAGACAATAACACCTTCCCATGTACTGTACTACATTATGCACTCTGCCACCTGTTATTTTGTGGCTTTTTTTCCATTTACTGTACTTTGCCCCCAGCTGTCCTGACCTACCGCTATAGGCCCGACCTCATGCCCAGCCAATTCACCCACTTTCTCCGGGGCTTACCTCTCCCTTGTTTCTCCCTGGCTTACCCCTCGGGGCAGGACCACTGGGAGGACCGAATGCCCAGTAGAGTTAGAGCAAGATGTCTGAAGAGCACCTTGGTCTGTGGGTCCTGCACAGCCAGGGGCGTTTCTGGGATTTTCCTTCCCCCAGTCCTCATGATGCCCATGGAGTGCTGTTTGGCACATATGTTCACTGGTGTTCAGAGATATCTTCAGATTATATAAATTGATTTTTATCTCCCATCCCTGTCCTCCTGCTGCTCTCTCAGAAGTGTTGACCACTGACCATGGCCTCTTAAGAGTAGGATCAGAAATGATCACAGTTTGAAATATTCTGTCCGCTCTTGCCCTTCAGTCTATAGACTCCACACAAAAAATTAATTTTCCAACCTCTGTTTTTAGGCAAAATTTTGGTGTTGTTTAAATTAAGTTTCTCTTGTCTAGTTTTCGAACAGTAATATAAAACTCCCTTGTGTGTGCATGCTTTATCTATTTTCTATATGTATATTTATTACACCAGCATGTAATCTCTATGCATTGCTGCCTCTTGTCCTAGGGCCTCCCTAACAATTAGATCAAGGGCTCAGTTCACAAAGTGGCAGGCATATGAATGGTTTCTTTTTTGCAGGGTTAGGTAACGTCATACTGTGATGCCTTGCAATGCACCTAGTGTACTGACTGCGTTCTCTGAATCAGACCAACCTCATATACTCATGTGGAGTGTGGCATAGGTGGAAAGGGTAACCAGGGAGGAAGATCCAAACTAAACAATAGGCCAGCTAATAGATCCTTTGCTCTGCTTCCACAGTGGATCTTACGATGGGCACTCTACAGGGCAAATGCCAAAATCTTCTACAGAAAGGGCAAATTAAAAAAAAAAAAATATAAACTTTACATGCTAGCCAATGCCCTGGCAGGAAGTGTATGAGGTTCCTTTTATGAAAGTGTTAACGTACCCCTATGTTTTAATTTGCAAGTGAGACTAATATTGTTATGTATTGAGGAAACTGTGAAGTTATATGTATGTTTGTGTTGTGTGTTGGTATATAAATATAAATATAAATGTTTTTGTAATGGGTCATTATTTGTAAACAGGGATATTCTTTTCCCTAAATCTGTGTAGCTGTATAAAAATAAAATTGACATCATCATCATCATCAACATCATCATCCATGGCAGAGTGAAGGCTGAGCATGAGCGGGTATTTCCTGGCAGGGGCTGTCAAAGCCCTGCAATGGGAGACGGTGGGGGTATGAAGGCCCTTACTGTATCTTGAGGCACTTATGTGAAGCCTTAGGATGCACAATAAATTTATTCTATCATGTTTACAAGTCATAGTCTTTGGGCTTCTTTTTGTGTTCACTCTTAAAGGTAGCGCCCCCAAGGGTCATCCTCCACTATGTGCAAGTCACATTGTAAATATCACAGGCAGAGGCCACGCCTCCCCCTGACACTGGCCAATCCAGGTCATTGGTATTGTTCTGGTTAAAAGTTGGGATTCAGGGGTGGGAAAATGCAGGTCCGCTTGCGAAAGGAGGGTTGCAAAGCCACGGGGGCCTCTTTAGCCCCGTTTTGCATGGCCATAGAAGTAATGTTGCCCTGTGTTAGTGGCATGTAGGTTTCATGAATCGAGCACCAAGTTCAGGAAGCAATTATTTCCAGATACTTTGGGATAAAATAAATACTTTTATAAAAATGAAAACAATTTGTAAGATGTGGTACACCATTTACAGAAATGCTTAAACACTACCCCATCCATACCACTTAAGAGTACCTTATTGTTACAAAATGCAGTAGATAAAAGACATTCTGTTTAAACAGAAAAACATGAATTTCAGAGTGTGACTTCCTAGATCATCTTCTTATGTACAAAGTATCATTACAGAAATGATGAGATGAAAGAACTGCACACACTTTCTATATGATTAATAATTTCAACTCAGATTCATTAACTGAAGTGTAACAATACTTCACCCTTCCAAGAAATGATTCATGGAAACTACTAGTATTTCAGTTTTGTTCAAATCAATAAGAAAAGTATTCGCTGCCTGGGACTTTCTTTTTTCTTCAGCCAGCAGAAGAATTTGCTATTTATCTGAAATACAATATTTTAGATGTTCTATCTGGCAGTTCCAGTGGTAAGTTCATTATTCTGCCAGCCTTACTTTGGCCTCTCCAGTTTACATATTTTGATTCCCCTCAGCAACCACTTAGTATCCTTGAATGTGTACGATTTTTTTAAATTATTTATTTACAATTTGGTGAACTGGACAGGCACAAGCTGAGTCAACTCTCACTTTCAGGTGTGGCCCAATAAATAATACAGTATATACACACCATTTACAGCCATTGAATGACAGTGCATGGTAATATAAAATATAACAAGAAAAAGGCACCCCAAAAATACACCAAACGGTATTCTGAAAATGTTCCAAGTTGCAAAGTAATAGAAAATGTAAACGTAATGTAAGAAGATGTTGGGCTGGCTTGAAAAAGGTGCTGTCAGAGGGAAGATGGAGGTAGTGAGGCCAGCCCATCAGCACAGAGGTAGAGCTGCAGCTTGTGATGCCAGTGACTGGGGTTCAGATGCAAGCCCAGGCTTTCAGAGGGTGGGCTGGGGAGAGAAGGCTATGACATCTGACAGACTGCTCTCCTTCTCTGAGGAGGTACTCATCACCTGCCTGGCCCCTGGCAGGAGTCAGGGGAATGGCAGACTGAGCCAGCTTGGTTGGGGAGATGTGACAGACATAAGCGTGATGTTATTGCATGCCACATCTCCCAGGGGGTGAAAAGGGGAAAAAGCCAGAGCACTGCAGGATACCACCTGCCATGCTCTGCAGGCGCAGCACAGTCAACCATGGTGCACCCCTGGAAAACTGAGCTTGAGATCAGACTGGGGGAAAGGGGTTGCCCTCTGAAGGCCCTGCCTTGGGGGAGTAAGCCAGGGAAGAATATCCAGTGTGGGGTAAGTCCCAGGGAGGATGGGTGATGGGGCTAGGGGCATAGTCTGGCCATTGGGGGCCAGTCCAGGGGATATGGAAAAAAAAGAGGAGGTAGTGAAGTTGGCAAGGAAGCATAAGGAAGCAGGTGGCGGGCTCTTATACTATGGGATAAACCAACTTGTGCGTGTAAATGTGGTTAGAGCATGCATGCTATATGGTTAGCAGTCATGGTTATTCATTGTCTGGCAAGGATTTTAATCATAATTTTCTATACAATCACTGATGGTAAATAGTCCAGGGACAGACCACAGATGGACATGGTTAACCTGAGAGACCACTACCCAAGGTGATTACCTTCAGAGCAATGACAAAACTAAATGAGGGTAAAATTCTGAAGGAACTGGCTAACATAAACTGCATCAATAGGGATCAGTGTGTAGATGTGAACCGTGCACTGTCATTTTTTATAAGAAACTTCATGCGCATTGTAAACAGTCATGAACCCTTAACTAAATGCAGAATCAAAGGTACAAATGCTAGATGGATAAATACAGAACTATATACCATAATGAGTCTCCAGGACAACACGTCAGCTAACCATAAACACACAGGGCTGCAACAGGACAGATGTGAGTATAGATGACAAACAAGTACAACAAGTCCTGGCCAGAGCCAAAAGGGCTGCATATATTTGGGGTGGGGTGGGGGTTACAGAGGAGGGTTGGGTGGGGAGGAAATCCATAATTGGTAATGTTGGGATGTCATGCAAGAACTTCCCTGTCCAGTCCAGGACTAGGGCATCCTCAGGGACTTACCATTTACTGGTGGTCTGCAACACCACCTGGACACGCACTAGACAGCACTTGGGATGAGCAGAAAGGACCTCAGTCAACATCCCATCCAAAGGACGATGCACCCCGATATGTTAGCATCTCCCTAATACTCCATCTGGGTGCCAGCATTTAAGGTATGAGCCAAAATCCCAGTATGGGACTAGAACACATGACATTTTGATCCAGAGCTGAATGTGCTAACAACCGAGTCATATTTCCATGCTGAAAGGAAAGGAGTTGGGTTTTGCATAGGCAATTTCATACACATTGTATTCCAACGCAGTTTACAAGCCATGAACTGGTGCAGCAGCCATTAGGAGCAAAGTGAGGTTAAAGAGGCCCTGACTCCATGGGACAACTTTAGAAAAATATAATATTTAAACATAATCCATTTTATATCTCATGTCTCTTTCTGTAATTCTCACCTTTATTTCTTCATTACTAAGGACATCTGCATGGTAACAGGATTTGTGCCCTATCTGCTGTGGCTCCTTGCCTACACCTGACATCACAGTTCTGTTTATGACATCACAGTCTGTTGCTGTAGCGATAGTTATGATGTCATAAACTGGGGTTCTGATGTCAGGTGCACACAAATTGCCAAGAGTAGATGAAGTCTAGAGGGCAGTGATCCTGTTTTTATGAAACTGTTGTCAGTAATAATGAAAGGCCGGGGGAGGGAGGGTAATCACAGAAAATATAAATCTCACATTTTTAAAGTTATCCCAATGGTGTCAGGGGCTCTTTAAGTGAGACCTGAGGAAGAATAAACACTGAGAGGTTCAGTGAGATGGAGGGAGGTTAAAAAAAGCTAATGGGGTAAAAACAGAGAATTAAAGTCTCTGTGTGTGTTGGAGGTGATAAAGCTGGAGATCAAGCAGGTTCTGTGGTATTAGGTAGGGAAAATGGGCAGACTAGGTGGGTCAGGCAGTCCTTATCTGCCATCAGTTTCTATGTCTCAAACTCTAAAACCTCGACCAACAAGGGAGCCTTAGCTTTCAATTTCCTTCCATTCATACCATAGCATATTCAGTTCAATGAAAATGCTGTAAGCAGTCTGTGAATAGGCTTTGTATGACTATAACAGCACTCTGTGTTATATTTTATTTCTAACTGCATTTTACTATATCTGTTCAGTGCCGTGCTCTTTATGTATTGTTTAAATATTCCAATAGCACGTTAATTCTGGCAATTCCTTCTAACAATTTGTAAAACACTAAAAATATTATTCACAATGTTTCAAATATCAATTTCTTTTGTAAAGCACACAGGTACTTTACATAATCATTAGCACTCCCCTCAAGCACAACTGAGGGATGAAAATAAAAGATATATTAATGACAGGATTAAGCAAAAGGAGAGCGTAGGGTACTTAGATAGGTAACCAACCAACCTACGCAGAAAAAAGGAAAATACGAAGAATAGACTAAAAGAGCATTGTTACAACAAACTGTAAAGAAGACATGGGAGAAGATAGTAACAATATGCCCTTAACTGCTACACAGTTTCCTGGTTAGAGCACAGCTCTACCACAGATGCATAAAGAGGACACTTTTGGAGGCTACAGTCTGGAGCAGTCTATTAAAATATGCAGTGAGGAATATCTTCATTTAGGCAAAGATGGCATACCATTAGTAATTAAAAACAGGCAGAATTCTCTGCGAGTCGCTAGAGACATTTTCTTCTGCAGAGAGAGCTCGTCCCCCCAAACCAGGGCTTTTTTTGTAGTGCGGGGAAATCAGGGATGAAAATGGAGGGGTGAGGTGGTACAGTTCACGGTTGGAGGCAGCAGGAGGATTTCTTTTGTAGTAAGGAGACAGGAACAGATGGGTGGGGGTGGTACAGTGCACAGTGGGCAGTAGCGGTAGGGTTTCTTTTTAGAGCAGGGCAGAGAGGAGCAGGGCAGAGCTTGGTGGGGAGGAGGTATTGCAGCACTAAAAACATAGTTGATAAGGGACACTGGGGATGGGATAGACTGGTGATGGGCAGAGAAAGGGCAGGGAGGAGCTGTTTGAATAACAGTAGAGCACGGGCACCAGAGAGGGGATGGGGTTGTGATGGGTAGAGAGAATCTGGGTTTGTTTTAAGTAGGGAAAAAAATGCAGAGTCCTCACTCTGTGATCGTTAAAGGACTGCAGGGCTATGCCCCCCTGCAGCCCTGTAAAGGAATTACATATCATATAATTTCCCCATGGACATCTATCTGATTAGGCCACCCCTACCTGTTTTTAGACTATCTGGTGTTTACATCTCACTTATCCAAAATTAATAATATAATTTTAAATGCTAACTGCACTATTTATGCATTGAGAGAGGTGGTGGCAGGGGGTGCCATTGAGTCCAGCATGATATGGGGTTCTGGCAGACAGATATGGACTAGGAAAGAGACCAGAAAAAAAAAAAATGTCCATGCACGGGAATAGAACCCTGCACCTTTGGGAACAAAAAGCATGTGTGTAGCTTACTGAACCATGCAGAAAGCACATCAATAGTTCTTTTAGTATCCTTATTTTAATCTGCCACTCACTTGAGAAAGCTGCACATTTTATCTTTGAACTAGCCTGATATTTCAGCACACCCACACTAAATTGATACTACAGCTGTTATGTGAGGCTTCGATAACCATGTTTCTGATGCAGAGATCTTTTTCTCTGAAAAGAAATAGGCTGTGTGGAATTTTACTGTGTTCAGATGAATGAAAATGGACATTCAGTAACGCATAAAAAAAAAAGAAAGAAAAAAGGTTCATACTATATTGTGGTACCAGTTCACAGACAGATGCTAGTTTGGGAAGTATGAATAAGTCTCAAAATACAGTGCTCTTGAATTCATCATAGCTGCCTGATTGTTACATTCAGGGATGCTGAAAAATTAGGCTGCACTGTTTCTGAAATTCAAACCTGACACACATGTTTATAGATGCTGTTGTTTTTGACACTCAGTACTGTGATTTACTTTTTTCTTTTATCAGATAAAGTTTATTAAAGTACCAAATGGTGTTTGAAAGCTGACTACTGAATATGTAAATTATAACTTGCAGAAATGCACCAATACATCTTATACCCACTCCCCGGCTGCTTCTTTGCTACTCCATCAAATGGTATGGTTCATTTTGGCCACTATAACTGAATCATCCCATTCCAAGGCAAAAATATGGGACTTCAGACGAGATGACTTTGATAAGATGGCCAACAGAGTTAAGCTAGCCCTGGCAAAAAGAAATACAGGTAAAGGGGTACAGGCAAAGTGGGCAAGCATTAAGGATGCAATACTTGAAGCAACATCCCATTGTGTTAGAGAGAAAAGGAAGTGCAAAAGAAGAAGGAAACCACTTTGGTTCTCAAAAACAGAAGCAGAATGCAACCCCTAGATGGCGCTATCCCAGGGGCTACTACCCCTGCCTGATTTGCCACTAACAGGTTGAGGGGCCTGGATCCAATGGCGGGTGCCTCCACCCAGAGGTCAGGATTTGCAATAGTTAAACTTACTTGGTCACAGCCCTCTGGGACACTGCAACCCGCCTTTCTTCCCACTAGTGGCCCACACAATATATCAGAATTACCTTCACAGTATACACTTACCCCCAGGGCTGGTTCAGGCACTGGGACCTCCTGTAAAATAAGATACAGTGCAACAATCACAGTACAATACTTTAACATAGACAAATACCTCAGGCAGTATAACTTTGCTGAAACAAGCTGCTCTGATTTATTTAGGGGAATATAACAAGGACAGGGGGAAATCAGGTTAATTAGCTTATCACTTTACTCATCTACCTATGGCTCTGTGCACAGGCCTATCCTACCAGTTACTGTCCCTGGGTACCCAAGCCCTAGTGGCTAGTCCAAACCGTGGCAGCTGGTAGGGGCCCTTCCCACAGAGAAAGAAAATTAGTTTAAACAGTCAGCAGTACAGTGATTTCATTTGGATTCAATGTGGCAATTCAACAGGGAGCGACCCTGAATTAGTACTCACGACCTCCAAACAAGATAAGGTCCTTCAATGTCAGCAGAGCTACTCTTGAGCTCCACGAGACTCCTCACACATTTATATGGCCAACTGCAACAGGCAAAAGTCCTTTAATGGCAGCAGGATTCACTTGAGCTAACCAAGCCTCCTCACACATTTATGTGGTGAACAGTAACAGGCAAAAGTCCTTTAATGGCAGCAGGATTCACTTGAGGTACACAAGCCTTCTTCACACATTTATATGGTAAAACAGAAAGTACTATACCAGGCAGGCTGCTTCTCTATCCCGATCGCATTACTGCACAACACCGGGAGAACACACAGCAGATTCAGTTCCTGACAGACCGAGAGCAATTCAGCAATTTCTCCAGTCTTCTACAGGGTGAGCCTGGTTTCTACTCTTCAGATATCCTTTGATTCTCTTCACAGGACTGATTCAGTCCTAACAAGCAGTTACACAAGCTGCAGACCGAACTCTGGCCTTACACACGCTTCCCACCAAAACTGCACACTGAAAAGCATAGGGCTCCTTCCTTCTTCACTGCCAGAGCTCAACTGAAACTCCAACAGACAAAACGGCACTTCCTTTGAGTTCCTCCCAGTTCTTGACTGGATTGGCTGTCACTCACAATAGACTGCTCCTGTTGGTCCAAAAGGCACTGAAGTCTAAACTACATCTCCCAGAGTCACTGCCCATACAATCCTCTTGTGGCTGGCTCAGATTATGAGTCCAAGTTCTGATTCGTCCAAGGCACCATTTTAGAGCTAGCTTACCCCACACTGATTGGTCCAGTTCAGCAGTTCAAAACCAGAATGGGGAACTAGGCAGACACAGTTCTGACTGCAAAGAAAGCAGGTTAGACAAACTGTAATTTCATTATTACTCTAAATGGTTTCTGGCAAACAGTTACATCTTTCAGATAGGTTCCTTTGCACTCCTAGTGACTGCAAAATGGAGGAATTGCAGCAGCTCGAGTGGTACTCAATCAAAGAAACACACAGTCCCCATACAACTAATTATGTCTGCAAGCAGACAGCTCTTAAAGAGACAGTACCAGAGGTTCTAAAACACTACTGATAAATGGCTTAAACGCCAAACACCATTCAGGCTTGTAGCATTCAAGCAAGCTCCTGGAAGTCTTTGGGAACCCCATTTGCAGGAGTTACACCCTTCCTGGTTTGGGAAAGCTTGACGTCTGCGCTCAAGCAAGTCCATAGGTTTTAACTGCAACCATATACATTTGCATTAGGCTCACACATGTAATCATCAGTCAATATATAATTTTACCAAGAACACATTTCTGAAACATTGCAGTACGTCACTCTTTACACAGTATTACATACACATTGTACCATAACTCAAGTTATTACTTTTGTACATGAAACCTGAAGAGAGGGGCCCTTCCTATCAGTTACCTTGGGGCTGGATGGGGCAAGGGCACCATACTTAGAGGGCAACACAAGTAACTTGAGTTAGCACTGACGCTCAGTTTGGGCAAATGGAGCTGGGGACACATACACCCTTTATGGACAACATTGAGAGGCGGATCCACTGGCCGCCCAGGGAATCATAACTGAGGTGCACCACAGGCTTTACAGCTTGACCAGTCTTTCTAGGGGAATCTGTTACAGTCTCTGCACTCTGAGCTTATTTTCAGCATTGTCCTCACTTGTCAGGGAGTCTCCATGGGGGTAGAGAGGCTAGAACTTGGGGCACTTTCAGCTCCAGGAGTTACAGTTTCTGAGTCCACAACATTTGGCTCGCATGAGAGCTTGGACACTGGCAGTGGACTGTCAGGGCACTCAAAATACTCTTCTTGTTCTGGTGTATCACCAGTCTGACCTAATCCATCATTTTCCTCCCTGAAAGCTCAAACAGTTCAACCATGCACAATGATTCCATTTCATCTGATCTGATGCTTTGCACTTCACTTTCTGGGAGCATTGGCTCCAGGGACAAAGCTGGGGCTTGGACAGTCCAGAAGGCCCAGTTTCATCTCCAGTATTGACTAGGGATTGCCCCAAACAATTGACTCAGTTCGTAAGAAGGATAGTATTCAAAGTCACTCTCACTTTCTTCCGATATGGACTGACAGTCATGCTCAACTGGGACTTGTGGAGGGGAACACTTTAACTTTGCTTCTGTAGGTGCAGACTTTCTTGATCTTTTCTTAGCAGCAGCTCTAGTCACTGGTCCAGAAGAGGCATCTTCTAGGGGCTCAGACTTGATTAAGATTTGTCCAATGGGCAGTAAATGATTTCTATGCATTGTTTTTACATCTTTTGAATTATTCTCAGGCCTTACTTTGTACACTGGCAGATCATCTAGTTTGCCCACTACAATGTGAGGGAGATGGTGCCATCTGTCAGCAATCTTGTGCTTGCCATGCAGTCCCAGATTTCTTAGCAATACCGATCTCCCTCCTGGAGTTCCTGTGCTTTCACCTTTTATCATACCTTTCTTTGTTGGCCAGATTTCTTTTGGCAGCCATGGTTTGAGCCAGTTGGTACGCATGAGTTAGCTGGGCCTTTAACTTTGCACATACTGTAAATAGTTGTCAGCTTGAACCCCATCAGGAGAGACCCTAAACACACATCTACCGGTAGTCGAGCTTCTCTTCCAAACATCAGGCGGTAGGGGAGAACCCAGTGGCATCACTTTGGTGCAGTTATAAGCATGTACCAGGGTGCTAATTTGTTGGCTCCATCTAGTCTTGTCCTTTGGGTGCAGGGTGCCCTAGCATATCTAGCAAAGTGCGTTGAAACGTTCAGGCTGTGGGTCCCCCTGGGGTGGTAAGGAGTGGTTCTGGACTTCTCACTCCCTACAGAGAAAGCACCTCTTTGATCAGACGACTCTCAAAGTCTCTCCCTTGATCAGAATGGATTCTTTGTGGAGCCCCATAGAACAAAAAGTTTTCTACAAGTACTTTGGCCACAGTGGATGCTTTCTGGTCTTTGGTGGGGAAAGCTTGGGCATATCTCGTGAAATGGTCAGTGACCACCAGCACATTACTGATATTTCTTTGATCTGACTCCAAACTCAGAAAATCAATACAGACCAGCTCCATGGGTGCACTGGTGGTGATGTTAACAAGGGGGCAGCCCCTGGGGCAAAGCTCTCTGTAAGCAGCGACTACAAGTTCGAATGTGTTGCTCCACATCAGCCCCATCTTAGGCCAATAGAATCTGGATCTCACCAAGTCAAGTGTTCTGTCTATACCAAGGTGCCCCATGTGGTTGTGCAAGGACCTCAGTACTGAGTCTCGAAAGGCAGTGGGCAGACAGTTGTTGTTTGTCTACTTGTCCCCTCTGTCTACTGTTTCTCTGTATAACAGTTTATTGATCAGTTTCAACTTAGGACCTTCTTTGTATAACAGTGCAGTTCTCAAATCAGTGGAGCGTAATTTGGACACATCTTTTCCTGCATAGAGGGCTTCTAAAGCTGATTTGATCATGGGATCGTGAGTTGAGCCCGCGAATACTGTCATTGTCCAGCTGAGGCAGTGCACCAATGTCTATTGCAGAAAAGTGGCAATAAGCAGCAGGTATGCAATTCTCAGAGGGTCCCAAGCAATCCACCATGCAGTCCACTGCGTCCGTGGACATTTGTTCCTCCCTGTCAAACTTCGCAGAGTGCCCGAATGTCAGGTTCTGCCAATCGGACCCAATCATTCTGGGGAACAGGCCTCCGGAGAGAGCATCAGCATCTATGTGGTTCAGACCTGCTCGGTATTCGAGAGCATAGTCATATGTAGATAATGCAGAAAGCCACCTATGGCCAGTGGCATCCAACTTAGCTGAGGTCTGCACATAGGTCAAAGGATTATTGTCAGTTTTACTAGTATTTTAGCCCCATACAAGTACTCATGGAATTGGTCAACAATAGCCCACTTCAAAGCTAGGAACTCTAACTTATGTACAGGATAGTTCTTTTCGGATGGGGTCAGGCTTCTACTGGCAAAGGCCACTGGTCTCAGGCCATTCTCGTGTTTTGGTACAACACAGCCCCAACCCTTGCAAGCTAGCATCAGTGTGCAGGACGAAGGTTTTCTTGGATCGGCATAGGCCAGCACTGGAGCATGGGTAAGTTGATATATGATCTCATGAAAAGCAGTCTCACAATCAGGAGTCCAGCGGGCCCCAAATACTTCACTCGGATGAAAATACACTCTTTCAGTCTTGAGGACGCTGACTTTGGTATTTTTGTGGGTTGGGGATACCCTTGAGTAAGGTTAAGTAAAGGCGGATCACTCTTGAATAGTCCTTGATGAAGCGCCGATAATAACCACAGAATCCCAGGAATCTCTTTGCAGTTCTTTAGATTTTTGGCTGTGGCCAGGTGGTCAAGGCCTCAACTTTACTTGGGTCGGTCTCTATTCCTCGGTGGATACTATGTGTCCCACATACTTTACTGATGTTTGAAAGAATTGACACTTATCAATGGACAGTTTAAGGCCAAAGTCCTCCAGTCGGTCCAATACCTTAAATAATCTGCTCTCATGTTCCTCCAGTGAGCTGCCAAACACAATAACATCATCTAGGTATACCAGGCACTCTAGTAAGTTCATGTCCCCACTGCACGCTCCATCAATCGTTGAAAAGTGGCTGGGGCACCTGAAACCCTTGAGGCATCCTCATGAATTCATAGAAGCGCTGACAGATAAAGGCGTCTTCTCACGGTCCTCTGGGGCCATCGGATCTGGTAGTACCCACTGCAGAGATCCAGCACAGAGAACCACTTGCTCTCGCTTAGGCAGTCCAAAGCATCCTGAATGCGGGCATTGTGTACTGATCAGGGATAGTCCGCCGTTTAAGGTGCGATCACACACATCCTTACTGTCCCATTCTTTTTCCTCACTACCACAATGGGGAAGCATAAGGGCTTCTGGATTCTTGTATTACACCAGCAGCTAACATCTCTTGCAGATGCCGCCTCACATCATCTATGTCAGCAGGTGCCAGGCGTCGAGACCTCTCACGAAATGGTCTTTCGTCATGCAGCCGGATATTGTGCTCAGCTCCTTGCACGCATCCTACATCCCATTCCTTTAAAGAAAACACCTGGTCTCTGGGCAAGCTTCTCACTGATCCTCACTTTCCATTCAGCTGGCAGCGGGAGTCGCCAAATCAAACAAGTCAGGTCTGTCATTCTTCCTTGAACTCTTGTTGCTGGGTAGCACTGCAGTGTCTGCACAATGCACATTAGCCAGGATGCAACCTCTGTTTACTCGAATGTCTCTTTCAGACACATTATGAACTTGGACCATTACCCTTCTGGCATAAGCATGGGCTCTAGCGGCAAAATACTAGGCTTGACCAGCAGTCCTCTGGCAATTTTCCATCGCCTGGTGCATCCAACATTAATATTTTATTCTTAACATCCTTTCTGATACGGACCTCTCCCTGTAAGGTACACTGGGCATTTGGCGCCAGGATCAGAGACTCAGGATCCTTCTTCCATACAATTCCAGCCGTTCCTCTGGTTCTATTTTTTCAGCATCTCTGTGCCTCATAGGCCTTCTTAATTAAAGCCGGAACTCTTAAAGCTCTACTAGTCTTTGACCCCTGTTTTTCATAACACAACTGTGCCAGCCTTCTGAACATATGAGCATTTGTTCCAATCAACAAAGGGACACCATCATACAGTCCAGTGGGGGACACACTAAGGCTAGGGTCTCTACTTGTTCGGCCACTCCAGCCACGGAGGTGGGGAAAGACAGCCAAATTCGGATATACCCGGAATAGGGGTAGGCCTTCTCACTTAACCCCCATACATGCAGTCCTTCTAATGGTTGTAAGGGCACGCCTGACAAATGCTTCTGATACCAATCCTGGAACATAATTGTCACTTGGGAGCCACTGTCACACAGCTCTTGTAGACACTCCATTCACCTTTACAGTGGTCTCCATGGAGGGACCCACTATTCTGGACCAGTCTGGAGAGGCGGTAGTGGGGCCTGGGCAACTGACCTACAAAAGGACGTGAATTAGCATTTTGGTGCCCTCACTGGGACCATTTCGCACCTCTTAACCACTGATTTGTTCTCCAAGCTCTCCTTGTAGCCTATATGCAACTTTGTCAGTGTCTTTTGGGGACTGGCATTCCTTCATGTGCCCATCCTTCCCACAATTATAGCAAAACATACTTTCTGGAGTTTGAGCTGGCCGAGGCGCCACACTGGGAGCCAGGGCGGGGTATTACTAACTGGAAACCTTGGTGCCATCTCTGTCTGCGGCGTGATAAGCATTTGGAGACATCTCGTCAGTTTCTCCACTTCCATGGTCAAGGAATTGAGTTTGGAGCTGTTATCAGCAGAGATACATGGTGGGTACCCCACCCCATAGCAGATGCAGTCGGATATAGGTCAGGGCCGTACTTGCAGGCGTGGCCTTCATAAAGGGACTGTTTTTGAATTCTCGGATCTCTCAACAGTTCGCCCCATTGTGGCATATCTTTTCCTTGTCAGAGCACTCATTGACTGTCAACCTCTGCCCCTGAACTTCACTTGATGGGTCACCCTCAGTCACTCGGGTCGTAGCCGCAGCTATTGGTGCAGGTCCCTCCCGAGGTCGCCTTTTCTCAACCCTCGAATTTCTCATTAACTCATCATAGGAGGGTGGGATTCCAGTCGATTTGCCAGGCGAACTGAAGCAACAGCAGTTCTGAGAAGGGGCAGACTTAAGATCCTGTCCAGCCTGGTTCGTCCAGTTCAATCGCTGGCAAACTACCCTTTCTGAGGCATTCTTGCAACAATTTTTCCAGCCGAGATACATACACAGACAACAACTCCCTTGGTACTGTTGTGCATTTCTTACTCTCCACCATAGGTCCTCATCAGAATCTGGGCTCCCATACACATTCTCCAAGGCCTCAAGATAGGCCTGTGCAGTCCTTCAGGGTTACTGGCCCGTTTAGCATGGATGGTAGCCAGGGCAGGACCGGAGGCTCTCACTAACCCTCTTTGCTTTCGGCTTCCGAGCATTGCCATTCTAGCACTTGGGGGCAACATAGTCTATCCAGGTCTCCCAGTCATCCTCCCTTGGGGGTGGGAGGTGCCAGAGAAGATCCTCAACCTTCGGTAAGAGTCGTGACTAATGGCAGGTGCAGAAATAGGAGTCTGCATTGGTTCAGCCACCATTACGGGTACTGGAGCAGGAGAGGGTGTTGGGGAGGAACACCCCAGGTGGCAAGAATAGTTTCTTCAAGTCCTCCACAGTTTTCCTTCCCCAGCAACCATTTAGCAAATTTCTCCAAAGTTTCAGACAGTGGTGGGGCTCATTCCCCAGCTCTTTACTGTACTTAGTTATCACTCTCCAGGCAGTGAGGGCTCCTCTGGGGTAATGGTCTGTTGGAAGCTATCTATGGTATCCTTAAACTCTACTAGGGCCAGGAAAGTGTGGGTGAGCAGATTAGCATGCCGACCCACCACCACAGGGTTTTGTAAACCTTCCACCTTGGAAAGTACTCCTGTACAGTGTCTGTATTGATACCCAGGGGATGTCCAGGATAAGCATAGCATTTGGGGGTCAATCTCCTCCCAGTACACCACTCCACCAGCCGGTGCACAGCCACTTCTGTCGGGTACCCATTTTTTTCTTAACAGTGGTTCAGAATATGGCCACTAGAGGACACACAATCCCAGCGTAGCTCCAAGATGTAACCCCTAGATGGCGCTATCCCAGGGCTACTACCCCTGCCTGATTTGCCACCAACAGGTTGAGGGGCCTGGATCCAATGGCGGGTGCCTCCACCCAGAGGTCAGGGTTTGCAATAGTTAAACTTACTTGGTCACAGCCCTCTGGGACACTGCAACCCCCTTTCTTCCCACTAGTGGCCCACACAATATTCAGAATTACCTTCACAGTATACACTTACCCCCAGGGCTGATTCAGGCACTGGGACCTCCTGTAAAATAAGATACAGTGCAACAATCACAGTACAATACTTTAACATAGACAAATACCCAGGCAGTATAACTTTGCTGAAACAAGCAGCTCTGATTTATTTAGGGGGATATAACAAGGACAGGGGGAAATCAGGTTAATTAGCTTATCACTTTACTCATCTACTCTATGGCTCTGTGC
The DNA here is from genome assembly GCA_016271365.2 of Neoceratodus forsteri. Classification (NCBI taxonomy): domain Eukaryota; kingdom Metazoa; phylum Chordata; order Ceratodontiformes; family Ceratodontidae; genus Neoceratodus; species Neoceratodus forsteri. The sequence continues at coordinate 1,455,777,088 of CM028132.1, read as the reverse complement.
ACAGGCCTATCCCTACCAGTTACTGTCCCTGGGTACCCAAGCCCTAGTGGCTAGTCCAAACCGTGGCAGCTGGTAGGGCCCTTCCCACAGAGAAAAGAAAATTAGTTTAAACAGTCAGCAGTACAGTGATTCCATTTGGATTCAATGTGGCAATTCAACAGGAGCTGACCCTGAATTAGTACTCACGACCTCCAAACAAGATAGGGTCCTTCAATGTCAGCAGGGCTACTCTGAGCTCCACGAGACTCCTCACATTTCTATGGCCAACTGCAACAGGCAAAAGTCCTTTAATGGCAGCAGGATTCACTTGAGCTCCACGAGACTCCTCACACATTTATATGGTGAACAGTAACAGGCAAAAGTCCTTTAATGGCAGCAGGATTCACTTGAGGTACACAAGCCTCTTCACACATTTATATGGTAAAACAGAAAGTACTATACCTGGCAGGCTGCTTCTCTATCCCGATCACAATTACTGCACAATACCCGGGAGAACACACAGCAGATTCAGTTCCTGACAGACCAAGTGCAATTCAGCAATTTCTCCAGTCTTCTACAGGGTGAGCCTGGTTTCTACTCTTCAGATATCCTTTGATTCTCTTCACAGGACGGATTCAGTCCTAACAAGCAATTACACAAGCTGCAGACCAGAACTCTGGGCCTTACACACGTTTCCCGACTAAAACTGCACACTGAAAAAGCACAGGGCTCCTTCCTTCTTCACTGCCAGAGCTCAACTGAAACTCCAACAGACAAAACCGGCACTTCCTTTGAGTTCCTCCCAGTTCTTGACTGGATTGGCTGTCACCACAATAGACTGCTCCTGTTGGTTCAAAAAGGCGCCGAAGTCTAAACTACATCTCCCAGAGTCACTGCCCATACAATCCTCTTGTGGCTGGCTCAGATAACGAGTCCAAGTTCTGATTCGTCCAAGGCACCATTTTAGAGCTAGCTTACCCCACACTGATTGGTCCAGTTCAGCAGTTCAAAACCAGAATGGGGAACTAGGCAGACACAGTTCTGACTGCAAAGAAAGCAGGTTAGACAAACTATAATTTCATTATTACTCTAAATGGTTTCTGGCAAACAGTTACATCTTTCAGATAGGTTCCCTTTGCACTCCTAGTGACTGCAAAATGGAGTGAATTGCAGCAGCTCGAGTGGTACTCAATCAAAGAAACACAGTCCCCATACAAACTAATTATGTCTGCAAGCAGACAGCTCTTAAAGAGACAGTACCAGAGGTTCTAAAAACACTCACTGATAAATGGCTTAAACGCCAAACACCATTCAGGCTTGGAGCATTCAAGCAAGCTCCTGGAAGTCTTTTGGGAACCCCCATTTGCAGGGGGGTTACAAGAAGATATCAGAGCCAAAATGCTGGCCTTCAGGAAATATAAGGGAACATGGCGGGTTGAAGATAGGGAGGTATACCAAACTTTCCCAAGGGAAGCAGGAAAGGTAGTAAGGCAGACAAAATCCCAAACTGAGGAAACACTAGCACAAACAGTAAAAGGTGACACGACTTTCTATAGATACATTAGTAAAAGGAGAAAGTCCAGAGGGGGTATTGCTAAGATCAAAGGAGATAAGGGTGTGTGTTAGGAGCAGGACCAAGTAAAAGCATCTATCCTAAATAGATACTTCTGTCCAGTATTTACTGAAGAAAAGGTAGGGCAGGGCCCACGGCTCAGCACCATGGACACAGGGGGGACGGAGGTGAGCACTAGTCCCTTCACAAAAGAAAGGGTCCCACAAGAGCTTGATAAGTTCATGGTGGACAAGGCAATGGGACCTGATGGCATACATCTCAGGGTACTAAAGAAGCTAAGGGTGGAACTAGCAAAGCCATTATCAGAACTGCTTAGTGAGTCTCTGAGTACAGAAGAGGTCCCAGCACACTGGAAAAGGGCTCATGTGATCCCGCTCCACAAGAGTGGTAGCAGGGAGGAGGCAGGGAACTATAGACCAGTTAGTCTTACCTCAGTAGTGGGCAAGATTATGGAGGCACTCCTTAAGGAAAGGATGGTGCAACACCTGGAATCCATAGAAGCACAGGATCCAAGACAGCTTGGGTTTACAAAAGGAAAGCCCTGTCAAACTAATCTCATAGATTTCTTTGACTGGGTAGCCAGAGTGGTGGACCAAGGGGGAGCAATTGATGTCGCCTACCTTGACTTCAGCAAAGCTTTCAATACTGTTCCACATAGAAGATTGATTAATAAGCTGGGTAGGCTCGGGGTGGGTCAGAAGTTGGTCAACTGGGTGGCAAACTAGTTGACAGGCAGAAAACAGAGAGTGGTGGTAAAACGGTATATAGTCAGAAGAGATGCAAGTCACAAGTGGGGTACCTCAGGGATCAGTTCTCGGGTCAGTCCTCTTCAATATCTTCATCAGTAACATTGCAGATGGACTACAGGGTAAGGCTTGTCTGTTTGCAGATGACACCAAGATCTGCAACAGAGAAGATGATCCAGATGGGGTGGGCAGAATGAGAAGAGATCTGGATAAACTAGCAAAATGGTGGGAAGAGTGACAACTGGATTTTAATGCAATGAAGTGCAAGATCGTGCACTTAGGGAAGAGAAACTCTAAAATCACCTATAGGCTGGGAAGGGAGTTGCTGGCAGTCACAAAGGAAGAAAGAGACTTGGGCATCATCATCACCGATGACCTGAAATTATCCAAGCAGGTCCAAGCAGCATCCAACCATTAAACCAGTAGGTAAGGCTAGGGGGATGTTAAGGTCTATTAGTAGGGGTATCACAAGTCGGAAGAGGGAGGTAATGATCCCTCTTTACAAGACACTGGTTAGGCCCCATCTGGAGTACTACGTGCAGTACTGGAGGCCACACATTCACAAGGACATTAACCAAATTGAGGCAGTCCAGAGAAGGGCTACCAAAATGGTGCAGGGACTGCATCAGAAAACATATGAGGACAGATTAACGAAGCTCAATATGTATACCCTAGAGCAAAGGAGGGAGAGAGGTGATATGATTGAAACATTCAAACAACTTAAGGGCATTAACAAGGTGAAAGAGTCCAACATGTTTCAATATAAGAAAAATAGCAGGACGAGAGGACACGGCATGAGATTAGAGGGAGGCCGATTAAGGGCCTACCTCTGAAAGTGGTTGATATGAATACAGTGCAGGGCTTCAAACAGGCATGGGATAGGCATAAGGGAGCAATACAGATGAGTATGAATAGATAGGCCATTGACTGAGTCAATGCCGATGGCACATTTATAAGGTAGAAAAAGAAATGGACAGACTGAATGGGCCTTGTGGTCCTTATCTGCCATCAACTTCTATGTTCCTATAATAACCACAGTACAGTTTTATACAGTGCAGTTTTGTAGATTATACCATTTATTTGAATGATCTACCTGTGCTATTGGTAATTTCTATATCCCATTCCCCGGTTTAAAGAAATTGCCGGTTGGAGTGCTGAAACCCACTGCAAGTGTTAACGAAGATAAGGGTGAGGCTCCTAAAGTTACAAACTTCAAACAGGTTTCATTATAAACCTCTCCAGTAAGCACAAACCTGAAATCTGGCTCTAGCATTTTATAAGTATTTTGTAGTTACCACTGTTAAACTGCATGAAATGCACATGTGGATTGACTATTTAAAAGTATATAAGGGCGGCAGAACATGTGGTACCCAACAAATGTAGACAATTTAAAAGTATGTAACATTTGCAGAAGATACGGTACCTCCAAATATAGTCTACAGGTGTTCACCCTCTAAGTAGCTGAAGCAATTCATAGATGCTCAGAAGGACAGGTGTTCTGTGAATAGCTACAGTACTCATTAATAGCCTAGGGTTCGTATCCTATAAAAACATAGGCCCAGATATTCAAAAGAGTTGAGCCGTGCGCAATAGGATTGTGCCTGCGCTAGTCTGAAATGCGCGATTCTGCGATATTCAGCAGGAGGCAGTTGCGCACCCCAAATCATGCTGAGCAACAGCACAATGCTAATGAAGGCATGTGTAACCGAAGGGGGAGGAACCATGCATAAACTGCACAGCCCGATATTCATTCGGGCCATGCAGAGTTATGCAGGCGCAACCCCCTACCTGTGCCTGCACAACTTTACGCCAAGAAAATAAAGGATCAAGTCAAGGGCCACCCACAGGTGAGCTGCCGCATTGCAGGGCACAACACAGCAGCTGCCACCTGTGGGTGGCCCTCCACTTGTTCCCGGTGGAGACCCCCCAAGCCCCGATCATGGACTGAAGTGTCCCCCCCCATTAGTCCGATCGCGGGCATAACGTTACTTCCCAGTAGCCCGATCATGGGCAGAACGGTAAGTCCTCCCGAGCAGCCCAATCGCGGGCATGAGACATCCCTCCCCAAGTCCAGATCCTCCTGGTGGTCCAGTGGACCGTGAGAAGCCCGATCGTGGACATAATGTCAAACCCCTCTCCCCAAGGTCCACTATCCTGGTGATCTAGTGGCCCCACCTCTCCCATGTGGAGCCCCACCCCGCTCCCCTGTCAGCCGGCGAGCGGCAGCACCCACCCGCCTGCCACCCGCCGCCCGCTGCTGATCGACAGTAGGGCTGCACGCCTATTGGTT